>CM076401.1:0-54136 GCA_038363315.1 Mugilogobius chulae
GGAATTAATATGTAAACGATCTTATTTACCAATTACAAGAGGAGAGAGGAGAGGAGCGCGAGTGAGAGAGCTAGCGCTCGTATTGCGGCTTTATCGGCCGTCCGCCCCGGTCCTCGCGCCTGTCTAAGAAGAGCAAATGAATATCCTTTTTACCAAAAAGCTAGAAAGGTTGCCGCAAGACCGTCAGCTGTCTCCGCGTCCATCCTCTCTCGCTGGCTGCTAGGCCCCGAGGAGTTCAAGTAAGCCATGCGCAAAGAGAGACGTGCTTTCCACATGGCTTTAGAAGCGCGGAGGGTAATAGAGAAGAGGCGCTAAGTGGGTAACAGTCCACGACGCGTCCTGTCCATGTGTAGCAGTACATATTAAGTTAGTTGAGAGCAGGATCACCTGCTGTTTAAATAAATAAGAAAGGAGCCTTTATCCTTTGTAAAAATAACAGGACGAACTTTCTCGGGTTGATCTGTTGATTTAATACAAAGTAACGGTTGCCTGAGAGTGTATTTTAACTCTTGTAAATGCTAAAAAAGACTGGACATAGTTACTCATTCGCGCTTTTCTCGCTAAGAGATAGATAGGTTAAAATGAATTTGGCGGAGATTGAACTTATATGCGTCGTAGGCCAGTGGCCGGACTCCGGCGGAGAAGAAAATAGCCTTGATCCGTATTTTGGTCGTAAGGACGGCGGAGACACGGAGCGGGGAATGGAAATTCCTTAAGGCGAGAGAGAGAGCAAATCTAGAGAAGCAGGCAGTGTGGGAAGGTCCTCATTGACAACAGGTCCTGGTGCAGCGACGACCATCACGGAGCCCGGTCTCACGTGAGCTGGGCGGGCGGAGCGCAGCTGCAACTTGGTTCGTTCAGAGGATTCGCGCAAGCCCGCAGATTTCCAAGAAATCGAGATTTTCTCTAAACTACAAAATAAAAAACATAAGGTACCACGTCTCAAAAAATTCTCAAGAATGAAATATACCATGTAATTTGTGTATATGTGACGAGCTTCCGGCTAAACTTTTAAGTTATATCTAGGAGGTCCCTAAAAACTGTTTTTTGATGAAAATATCTTCAGCTTTGAAGGGAATTGTCAAAACCCAAAATATGCCAAAAAGTCAATCTGTCCAAGGCGTGAAATGATCAGCTCCCGTCAACGGATCTAGTGTAACATTCTGAGAAACTCCTAAGGCTGCTGATCACTTAATGAGCAGCTCTGACCTAAGTATTTTTTTTTGGTCATTCGTTTACAAAAATGAAACAAAACTTTCCCTGATGTTTTTTGTTCTTCTCACCCTTAAAGACTAGAGTTAATCAGACTTGTAGAGGCTGAAACTACAAAACCTCAGATCACAAAGAGTCAGCCCAATTGTTTGTTCTCCAAAGGGTTCAGAAACAGATTCCATTTGAATTTTTTGATTAATTAGTCAGGCGTTTTAAGGAAAATGGACCCCTCTCACACATTCACATCTCACTATCATATCTTATTATTGACAAAAAAACAACAAAAACATAGAGTGTGATCTAGACAAGAAGAACCCGGTGCTAACAATGAGCTAGCTACACAGATAGAGCCTATTGTTGTGGCAGCCCTGGTTACCTTTAGCATCCAGGGATTTATTTTATAACCTCTTACTCTGGGTGTCTTTTCAACATGTACTTGTGCACTCGCTCCCGCCACAGCTGTAATGAGGCAGACACGGACACTACCACGATGCTTTGCGCCGTTATTATTCCGTCGGGGGAGCGAGGAGTGACGGGGAGCCCGGTCTGTCACAGGGAAGTGTCAGCTGCGGCCATGATGAGAGCTGACAGGACTCAACCCGGTGCTGTTGTTCCGGCGGGCGCACGCAGAGCAGTGTGTGTGTGCGCGGGGAAAGTGCAGTGTGTGTGTGGGAATGTGATAAAACAACTGTCAAACGCACAGAGAGAAGAGGTTTAAGGTAGACTTCAACACTGCAAAACAAATGCATACCACAACAGTAATATATGATTTCTATTAGTGACGAGACTCATTAACTTTTTGTTCTACTGCAAAACAATGAGAGAATGAAAAAATATTAATAGTAAAAAGACAAAAAGGCAAATAAATGATTCATATCACATTGTAACATCCTTGCACTACATTGTCTTGTTTATGGAGGATACTGACTTGTACTTTTGCAAAGAGACACATTATTGAAAAGTTTAAAGGCGCAGTGTGTACGTTTTTGCAAAAAAAAAACAAAATAAACGGTAGCCCTTTAAAAGACCACCGCGTTACCTACCAGTTAATTACCGTGTAACTTACTAGTTTCTAACAGTGACATTAGTAGTACTTACGGTGGTACTTACAGTGGTACCTGAGTGGTATTTGAGGGTACGTGTACCAGCAGTTACTGGTACATAACATGATAGTTACTGGTACTTCAATGTACTTTTTCATTTAGTACCAATATACCACCACTGAAACAAATGTGTGTGCCACAAAGTCTTAAAGGTGGTAAGTGCTGCATATGTACTGCTAAGTGTAGGAATTTCTACAATATAAGTACCACTAAAAGTTCTGGTAAGTGTACTAAAAGTTACCACTGTAAGTAGTAGTACAGTAACTGCTGACACAGTACCCTCCAAGTACCACCTTAGGTACACTGTATGTACCACAGTAAGTACCATTGCAAAAAAAATAATAAAAAATTGGCAGCACTTTAAAGTGCTACCAAAACAAACACAAAAAACTTGAATAAAAGCATGTTTTGTGATTTAGATGTCTTTGTTACACTGAACAAATAATACAAATCTTCAGTTTATTTTGAGCGGGCTTGCATGGCCACAAATGACCTCGCTCATGTTTGTTTCCAAGAGATGCAGTTCCTTTAGCTGATTTTTGTTGTTGTTGGTGTCAGTGTTCTAATCCAACTGAATTGTAAAGATGACTTGTCTCCGAAATTACACAGTGCATCTTCAAGTTATTAGTTTTAAGAAAAGTAAAATAAAACATAAACATAATAAAGAACAATAGAATATTATTTATCAAACTGAAGCTCCATATAAAGCCAAAGGAAATATGCCAATTTCAGTCTATGCTTGATTACTAATGCAGTACCTCCTTGGGAATGCATTTGTGCAAGTATAGTAACAATAGAGTTTTTCTTCGGAGGTAAAAGTGTAGTCATAAAAGAGCAGGAGCAGGAGCCCCACTGAAACACAAAGATTCCAAATCAATCTTGTCGTGAAGTCAAATTAAAATAAATGAATTATCTTTGGAGACCCAAATCACAACAACAGTCGTCTCTGATGACTTCCAAAATTATTAAATTAGCAAACATCAACAGTAGGAAAAAAAACAAAAAAAACAATACACATTCAATAAAACGAAATCAACGCGTTAACGCCGTACGATTAATTTTTCTTTTAATTGCGTCAAAATTAATTAATGCATCGATTAATTTGACTCGCTCCTCCAGTGCAGCTGCGCACATCTCAGCGCCAGACCGCGTAAGGACAAGCGCCTTCTGCCTTTTCTTTCCTTCTGTACGTGTGCTTGCGTGACATACGTGGTTGTGTGTGCCGTTTTGAGTCACCATCGCCGCGTTCTCATGTGCTGCGTTCTTCTCTGTCACTCCCCCGTCTCATGCTGCACTCTTCTACTGCTCCATACCACACAGATCAGTTGTTTGTATCTGAACGATCTCTCATTCATATAAATGAGCTTGTTCTGTCAGTCAAATCCAACAAGAGATAGTCTCTTAAAGGGGCAGGACTTCATTAAAGGACCCGTGTATTATTTCAAAATATATTATTTTGGTGTCATTTTAAAAAAGGCATCCGTTTAAAATATAGATCTATTTAAGTTAATTATGGATGAATATCAATATGTCTAAATTAACAATTTAAAACATCAAAACAAAAACCCTATGATAGGAAACTGTATATATTTTGACAGGCGAAGACCCCCAGACCCCCTTGGCAGGCTCTATAGACATCATGGTTAAAAAAGAGGGGCTACTGCCGGCACTGATTAAATGTAATGGTCTAAAAAATGTGTGATGTTACATCAATACAAACTATAATTTTTATTACAGATAGAGCACAGATAAAACTAAAATTGTTCAAGCGGTTATGGTTTATTTTTCTGCTGTTTATGTTCAAACATGTCACAGTCCATTTTGTATTTGAATTTTAAGAACTTCAGGCATTCTCGAGTTTAGCATTTGGATTTATTGCTATGACAACTAAAACTAAACCGTTAGCTTGTTGCTAAATGTTAGCAGCTAAGCGTTTGCAGTTAGCGGGTCATTGATGTCTATGGAGTTGTTCCCAGACTCCAGAGCCTGTCGGACCCTCTCCCAGAACAGGCCCCTGTGGCTCCGGGCCTGGGTCCAGCTCAGGTACGTGCGTCTCTTCACCAGCTTCCTCATGCGGTAGAACGGACTCAGCTGATCAGACGAGATCTCCTCCAGAAACAACAGGATCAAGACGTCCTTCTGCTCATCGAACAGACGGAAGCTGCAAAGGAGAGAAACAGAACCAGAAATTAATCAGGAGTGAATCAGAACTAAACCAGGATTAAAACAGGCCTGATGCATGTTTGAACCAGAATTAAACAGAACTAAAGTAATTGTCAGGAGGAAGTACCTGGCCATCTGTATCTCCATGAGCACCACTCGCTCTGCAGATACTGTGGGCTGATCACACACAGAGTCTTCCTGCTGCTGTAGATGGCGTCTGTGATGTTCTCCAGGATTGCTTTGCCTGAATCATATTAATCGTGTGTATTATTTTTAGATCTGAAAATGTGTGCAATAAATCAACAGTTTGAAATAACAAGTAAACTACATGAAAAATCATTTGTTTGAAAAAAAAAAAAAAAAAAAAAAATATATATAATAATATATATATAATATATATATATATATAATATATATATATATAATATATATATATATATATAATATATATATATATATAATATAATATAATCATTCAAGTTTGATGTCTTAGCACCAAGAATTACTTTCATGTTTCTGGCTTACAAAGGTCTGTTAGATGAGCAGCTAAAGTAGTTTTCTTAACTAATACAATCTAAATTGCACTTTGATTATATTGTTTGCATTATATTTCATTCAAACAGATGTCCTCACTCATGAATTGAGATAATTGAACTCCTCCACTAGTGCAAAACTCTGCTCTGCTGAAGAAGGCAAGGCACCTTTTTCCGCTCAAGAACCATGGTCTCAGATTTGTGGGAGAAAATTTCATTTAAGCTGCTTCACATTCAGCTGCAAAATATCCCAGTGTTTCTGGTTTGAAGAATCCATCAGGAAACATCATCTGCAAACAGACTGACATGATGGTGGGATTGAGGAAATCTTTCCACCCTCCACCAACATCCTAGGTCGATCTCAACAGCTCTTTACTCGCACTGTAAATGGTGTTGATGAAGCACAGTTTTGCTCTGCTGAGGTGTCAGATGGTTTGCCAGAATTTCTATGAGGCCGACCAATAGTCCTCCTCCATGGCCTCGCTGAACTCCCGTATTCTCTTAAACGTGTAAGGAGTCCAACAAGCCAACAACGCTTGGTAAGACCCTGTCTTCAGCTTGTTTCCTCACATCTGGTATCCACTACCAAGTTTGGGGATTGTCGCAGCAACAAGCACAAGAGACCTTGCGATCACAGTTTTGAGCAGCCGCATTCAAAATGGAGGCTGAGAACATGCTCCACTCAGACCCAATGTCCTCTCCTGGTGGTGTGAGTTGTGAGTCTCTGCAAGACGTTCCCAACAGACTATCACAATGAGTTTGGGTCTGCCTGCTGCACCAGCTTGAGTTCCGTCCTCCTTGAGAGGTGACGTTTCATGTCGCCACAATCAGCAGCTGTGCTTGTGGATCAGATGATTGAGGCACTGTCCTTGACTGCCACCTAGTCCTCTTTGCACCCAACCCACTGAGACCTTCTGCGGGTGCCCATAGGAGGCCTACTCATGTTGCCTCTTGAGCCCAGCCATCAAGAGTACACAAACAAGGCCCAACCTCAAGCCTGGCTCCAGGGTTGTTGGTCATGGGAGATTCTACCAGGAGCATAACGTCTCTCTCAGACACCGATCAGGTACACAAACTCCCCAACAATGGTAAAGGGGCAGTACATGGAGGAGGCTGTAGTTCTCTTTACTGAAAATATGGTGGATTATAACATGAAAATGATTCTAGTCTGTTTTCATCAGCAGCCTTCTTGTATTCACCTGAGTCATTTCGTTCAGTAGTGAACCAGCAACCCAGGAAAGCTACTATCAAGCATGATTCACTTTATATTATGTAATTGGAGTGGTCCACGATCTCATCAATTTAAAACAAACAAACAATGGAAATACTGTTAAAGTGGTGCACAACCTGACCTGGTTCAAAGTCGCGGTGGTGCAGACATAACTTCCATCCCTGTCGTCCTCCAGCTCTGGCACCAGCTCGTGGTAAACCCACTCCTCATCATGAACGTTGTATGAAACAAAGGCATCGTAAACATCAGCACATCCCTCTTTTTTCTTCTTCCCATCGTAAAGAAAAGCTCTGAAGAGGTAGTAGCCGTAGACAAGCTGCCATCTTAGAAAGTGGTAGGTGAAGGACGAGACGAGAGTGAGGAGCACCAGAGAAGAACTGGTTATAAAGCAGAATAAGCCCCAGACTCAAAACAGGATTGAATGTTGAAGTTTATTAACAGCTCCCCTTCATAAGACAGTGGATAGGAGCATCTGTAGTGAAAAGCATCATCCACGTAAATCTGTTTGTCACTGAACACCCAGTGAATGAATCCAGCGTTTGAACAGTTACAGACAATGGATTTCCAGATAAATCAAGATATTTCAATGATGGAAGTCTTTTGAAAATGGTCTCGTCGATGATCCTCAGCTCATTGTTGGCTAAAATCAGACTTTCCAGTTTAGTCAGATTAGCTTCGAGATTATATCCAGAGATTTAAGATGGTTTTCAGACAAGTCCAGTCTTTGTAGATCTTTGATTGGCTTTAAAAGCCTCAGATCAAAATTTTGCCAGTTGTTATTTTTAGTGATTTAAGATTTTGTAAATGAGGCTTGTATTGGAAGGTATTTCGTGTAAGTCTTCCCAAGTAATTGATTAATGAAAATGTTGTTAAATTTTTCGAACTTTTCAGAACATCCCATAATAACAAATGACTGCCAACATCAAGCTTGACGATCAAAGTTTGCAGTAATGGCATGTCAGTCGAGGAGAAATCGTGCTCTTTGGAAGTCAACTCCAAAACTGCTTCTGTCTCTGTGTTTAAAAAGCTCTCATAACTCAAGAACCTTAAGTCTTTCAGTCCTTCAAACGCACCATCAGATATACCGCATTGTCCTACCCTTAACTCTCTTAGATGTGACATGTTTTTAAAGACTCCTGGTTGAAGAATGCGAATGCTGTTTTCTGCATTGAAAGCTTCAAGATTTCTCAACGTAAAGCTGAAACCATCATCTAAACTATAAAGAAAGTTTCCCTTTATAGACAGTTTTTTTAGACTCAGCAGATCCTGGAACACACAACTGTTTAGTTCAGTCAAGCGATTTTCACTAAGATCTAGTTCTGTCAACCGCCACAATCCAGAAAAGGACGAACATTCAATCTGTTTGATTTGATTTAATCCAAATGACAAATATGTGAGAGTCGACATGTTTCTGATTGTCAAAGGAACTCTGGTTAAAGAATTCTGTTCGAGATTAAGCCAGGACAGATTAGTTAACATCTGAAGAGAAGATTGAGAGACGTCCTTCATGTTGTTATTTGAAAGATCCAGCTCAGTGATTTCAGAACATGGCTGAAGCAGAGCGTGCTCAAAACTGAAATGTCATTGGAACTTAAATCTAACTTTTTTAAAGATGGTATTGCACAGGCCAACTTTAGCACACCACGTTTCAACAAAAATTGCGCAGGATTTAGATTGAGGTTTTCCAAGGTATTCGCACTTTGGAAAATCAGCTTGTATGTTTCGATTTTAAAATTTGTACCACTTAAATCGAGAGTTGTAAGATTCTGGAGAAATGAAACGTCTGACACGTCCCACTGAAATCTAGATCGAATGTGGGCCAAATTGACTGACTTTAAATGTGGAAAAAGGTTTTTGTGAAGTTTGAATTTACACAAAGCGTGAAACTTAGATCCAACTTTGTGATGTTCAAAGGAAATGAAAAGTTGTTCAATTCAAAAGAAGTTAATTTAGTTTGGCTCAAATGTAAAACTTGTAACATTGGACATAGGGAAAAAATGTTCACGATGTCACTTATTTGGGTGAGATGACTGTTCGACAAATTTAGCTCTTGCAGATTCTTCAAAGGTTCAAATGCAAACTTTGAGATGAATTTAATCAAGTTTTTTCCTAAATCCAGCTGAGTTAGATTGGAAGGTCCACTAAACATGCCCCAGTCAGATTTGTGAGCGCATTCCTGAACAAATTTAAATGTGTTAAAGCCGGTAAATGTAAAAACGCTCCAGATTCAATGCTTGAGATTAAGTTGTCTCCGAGGTTTAAAGTTTGGAGTTTGTTGAGGTCCAATAAATCATTCTGTTTAAGATTTTTTAGCTGATTGTGCATTAGACTGAGAAGAACAGTGGATTTTGGGATGTCAGATGGTATTTTGGTTAAACCGCGATTATCACAGTTTACTTCTCTTAGATTGTCCGAGTCCAGACTGCAGTTGCGTATAGAGTAAAGCTGTGAAGGACGAGGCAGGAGAAGAAAAAGCAGAAGAGAGAGAAGAGCAGAGGTCTTTCGGGCCATCATCAGACCTGTAACAGAGAGAGCAAAATGAGCTTTGTTTATGATCAACAGCGTTTATACAATATTCAGTGAATGCAACAGATTTTCAACCACTCGTTCATTTATTATGCTTTCAATGTTACTAAGCTCCTCTCTTCATCTCTATAGGCCTTTTCACACTGTAGGGAATTCTTTCAATTCCTTCTACTTTTCTCAGTTACAGTCTTCACTCAAGAGCAGGAACCATGGACTAGGACCACACATTAGAAATTCTTTTGCTCCAGCTCTGAGGCAGGTACTTCCCAGTCAGACCAGGAATCTTTTGGTGACACAAGGGCATTTTCAGTACTAGCTTTATAGAGGAACATGTTACAATCTCAACTTTGCTTATGTTCGAGAAAACGTTACTTTGCAGCAGTAGCTCCCACAATATAATTTTAAACCTAATCTTAACCCTAACCTTAATCCCACTGAAATTTTGGAAGTAAAAATTAAATTAAATATGAACTTTTGCTAGCGTAGCCACCTGTGCAAAGTAATGGCAGGAGGCATAACTAGGTTGGTGGAAAATCAGGCTGCCCAGCCACCTTGTAGAGGAAACACATTTGCACATGCTTCATCTGTTATTTCTGTCATTACGTAGAGCTCATGAATGATTTATTATATAGCATAAAACAGTAATTACAGCAAATCATAGTTTTTACACTGGTGAAGTGATTGAATTTAAATCCTGGTGCAGTTGTCAGGCTCAAAAGACTTGGTTTAGTTATTCTCAGAAAACTGGTTTGTTAAGTTCTATTCTGGTGCTGCCTCTGCTTTGTTGACATATCTCTAATCTTACTTTACATCAAGTTTAAGCAGAGAATTCAGTGTTACCTTGTTGGTAAAATAGTATAATTTATTTTGCGTTGCTCACCTGCTGCAGCTCGAAGCCCTTTCTGCTGCTGACAATAGGAAGGACAAGAACACCAGCAGCTCAAACATTCAGAGGATTTTAGCTGTCAGAAACGCAAGTGCGGCACTAGAGCTCAGAAATATGTCATCAACACAAAGAATTGTGGGACATGTAGTGCTTGGCAAACCAGTGACACTTTAAAGGAGAAATACTTTACAAATATCTCCGTTAAAGAGCTGTGCTACAAGAGCATTTTATCATTATTAATTGTATTTGGATTTTTTTTTTTTTTTCATTGGATGTTTTGCAGAAATTGGCTAAATCAGACCATGTTTAGAAAAGTAAGACAGATTTTTATGCCTTCAAACTGGCTGCGTCATTAAGAGCTTATGTGCACACGCTGAGACTTATGCAAAATTATTTGAACAACTTTCACAGATAGAGTGTAGTGTCTATAAGTTAATCACTGAGAATAACATAAAGAATGAATACAACAAATTACCAAAATACAACTTTAGCTTATTGTTGGCTTTCATTAGTAATTTCAGGCATGGCTTATGCAAATGTGGATGTTGCATTGGGTTGCGACGAAGATAGGGTATGGATTTCATTTACTTTTTGTTTAGAATCACATAAAGGATGTTAGTACCAAAACTTTATTTTTATATTATATTTATTAACTAACTTCACTCTGTAATACAAAAAAATTGCAGTTGTTAAAATAATAAATAGAACTAAATAGAACTTTATCAAATAAATATGGAAGAAAATAAATAAATATTGTATAAACACAGCACTCGCTTAGCCTTTAAATAAAACTTTTGCTTGAATGGAACACAGGAACACTAAAAACTAAACATCAAGTTTTCCAAATTTTATGACTAAAGGACACAACGATGTTTTTCACGGCAAATGCCGCCGCTGGGCGGGCTGCCCACCTCGCCCATCCCAAAAACCGCCACTGGGAAATTGGCTTTGGTATTCATTGACAATCATTTAAAGAGTGTGTCCCCAATTTTGAACCTTGAAATTAATGTAATATTTTTAAAACAGAGGGATTTGTTTATCAGATTAACTCCCACACTTCGAAAAAAGGTTTTCTTCAGGAAATGTGGAAGTTGTACTACTTTTTTACAATAGTACTAAGAATTTTATTTTGTTAGGAGCCCAACTAGGTCCCAGACTTATGCCATTTATTTCAGCAAGTTTTAAAACCCAGAACAAGTTGTTAAAGTAGTGCAAGTGCTATTTTTTACAGTACGGTTGCTTAATTTGACTCAATTAGACCACCTTCATGTCAAAGATGGGTAACAGTCCCACTAGACATTAAATTACATAAAAGGAGAAATCTGAGGCGGCTTTACCAACATAGGTTTTTTATTCAGAATCACATTGATTTCTTTACAGCTAAACTGAAGAGTCCTTTTTGGAGACCAGCTTTTGTTCAACAGGAGAAGAGCATGGCAGATCTTTTTAGGAGCTACTATCAACATTCTGACTTCTGATTTTACATGTGCAGTTCCTTGGAGCAGTGGTTGGTTTGGCTTAAACTGTATTGAACTAATGAAAGAGTGGGTTTTATCTAACATTCTGACCTCAGTGCTAGATCACTTTTTTAACAAAAAGCAACATTTAGGCAAGTAACATGATTATAGCAAATGTTATTAAAATTGTAGCTACTGAATTAATGCACATGATAATATGAACAAAGCATAATTATGAACGTGATATATACGGTGTAAAACATATTTGTATATCATAGTTTGATCAAAGATCTCAATCACAGTTTGACACATGAATTACAAATATCAATAACAGTAAGTTCAAATATTACATTTCTTTTGAGAGCAAGAAGAAATAAGACTATAAGTTGAGAGTTCGTGTTCAGGGTTCAACTCAGGGAGGTTGCATGTTCATAACCCAGTGCAAATCCTACATTTTCACTGGGTGTCTTCTCTCACAGATAGCAGCTAAGCGTTCAAAGTTAGCGGGTCATTGATGTCTATTGAGTTGTTCCCAGACTCCAGAGCCCGTCGGACCCTCTCCCAGAACAGGCCCCTGTGGCTCCGGGCCTGGGTCCAGCTCAGGTACGTGCGGCTCTTCACCAGCTTCCTCATGCGGTAGAACGGACTCAGCTGATCAGACGAGATCTCCTCAAAACAACAGGATCAAGACGTCCTTCTGCTCATCGAACAGACGGAAGCTGCAGAAGAGAGAAAACAGGCCTGAACCAGAACTAAAGTAAGACTAAGCCTGGACTTGAGCAGGACTAACAGGAGGACGTACCTGGCCATCTGTATCTCCCATGAACACCACTCACTATGCAGATACTGTGGGCTGATCACACACAGAGTCTTCCTGCTGCTGTAGATGGCATCTACGATGTTCTCCAAGATTGCTTTGCCTGAAATACCAGAGTAAGATAAACAAATGCTGAAACTGCATTGCAAATCTTGCACGCTATATAAAATGATAATGTAATGGGGATAGTCAGATCTTTCCCGATGTAGTTTAAGTCTGCTCAAATCTATTCCAAAGCAAACTAGGAGAAATGTGGCTAAAATATGATGTGACAGCACTACCTGGCTCAAAGTCACGGTGGTGCAGACATAACTTCCATCCCTGTCGCTCCTCCAGCTCTGGCACCAGCTCGTGGTAAACCCACTCCTCGTCGTGAACGTTGTACGAAACAAAAGCATCATAAACATCAGCACATCCCTCTTTTTTCTTCTTCCGTCGTAAAGAAACGCTCTGAAGAGGTAGTAGCCGTAGACAAGCTGCCATCTTAGAAGTGGTAGGTGAAGGACGAGACGAGAGTGAGGAGCACCAGAGAAGAACTGGTTATAAAGCAGGAAAGCCCACAGACTCAAAACAGGACTGAATGTTGAAGCTTACAACAGCTCCACATCAGGAGAAAGTGAAAAGGAGCATCTATACTGAGAAGCATTGGACACATAAACGTTTTTGTCACTCAACAGCCAGTAAATGAATCCAGCGTTGGAACAGTTACAGACAAATGGATTTCCAGATAAATCAAGATATTTAGTGATGGAAGTCTTTTGAAAATGGCTCATGATGATTTCAGCTCATTGTTGGCTAAAATCAGACCTTCCAGTTTAGTCAGATTAGCTTCAGAAATTATATCCAGAGATTTAAGATGGTTTTCAGACAAGTCCAGTCTTTGTAGGTCTGTCATTGGTTTAAAAAGCTCTGAATCAGGATTTTGCCATTGTCATTTTTGGTAATTTGAAGATCAGTAAGCGAGGTGTGTATTGGAAAAGTTTGGGTGAGGTTTGCAGAAGAAATGTGTTGATGAAAACATGGTTAGGTTGTTCAAACCTTGAAAAAAATTCTGTGATATTGGATAGCACAAGGGAGCAGCATTGAGAATTAACGTGTGCAAACATGACAGATCAGTGAAAGGTGTTTCTCTTTCAAACACCAACCCCAGACCTTGATCAGCTGCTGTGACGAGGAAACCAAGACTATAATTCAAGAAATTCAAGTTTATAAGTCCCTTAAATGCTTCAAAACTCACTGAAGCACTTTTACCAACAGTTAATTCTCTCAAATGTGACATGTTTTTAAAAACGCCTGTTTCAAGAGAAATAATATTATTCTCTGCATTCAAAGTCAAAAGATGTCTCAAAGTCAAGCTAAAAGTGCTATCAAAACTAGAAAGAAAATTTCCCTTTATGGACAGTGTTTTCAAGCTCCGCAGATCCTGGAACACACAGCTGTTCAGATCAAACATACGATTAAAACTAAGATCCAATTCTTTCAATCGCCACAAACCGAAAAAATCTGAACATTCAAGTTTTATGATGTGATTTCTAGAAAAGGATAAAAAGTGAGAGTTGACATGTTTCGGATTGCCAAAGGGACTTGATCTAAATAATTCCATTCAAATTTAAACCAAGACAGATGTGTTAGTGTCTGAAGAGAAGATGGAGCAAGTGTCTTCATGTTACTAGAGGAAAGATTCAGGTCAGTGATTTGAGAACACGAATGAAGCAGAGTCAGTCTAAGATTATCATTGTTCTGTATGTGTAACTTTTGCAAAGATCGAATTGCACAGATGGAGTTCAAAAGATTATTTATCATCAAAGTTCCCACACCGCTGATATGGAGGTTTTCTACTGAATTCACACATCGGAAAATCAGTTTGTATGTTTCAATTTTAAAATGTGTACCACTTAAATCAAGAGTTTTAAGATTTTGGAGAAATGAACTCTTCGACACGTCCCATTGAATGTTAGATTTAATATAGGTCAAACTGAGTGACTCTAAATGTGGAAAAATGTCTTTATGAAGGGAGAATTTACGTAAAGAATTGAAACCTAGGTCTAAGCGTGTGATGTTCAAAGGAAATGAAACATTCTTGAACTCAAACAAAGTAAAAGCATTTTGTGCTAAATTTAAAACCTGCAAAGCTGGACAAGACAACAGTACAGTTTCAATATCACTTATCTGGCTGATTTGGTTGTTATAAAAACTTAATTCTTTCAGATTCTTTAAAGGTTTAATGCATCTTTTGAAATGAATTTGATCTGGTTGTCTCCTAAATCCAAAAGGGTTAGGTTGGAAAGTCCATTGAACATGTCTTTGTCTAAACTTTTAGTAAGTTCTTTTTCAAACTCATTTGTGTTAAAGCAGATGAATGCAAAAAAGCACCAGATTCGATTATTGAAATCCTATTTGATATAAGGTTAAAGTTTGAAGTGTATCAAGGCCAGAAAAATCCTTCTGTTGGACTTTTGTGAGGCTGAATCGTGTTAGACTAAGGAACAGGGTGGATTTGGGGATATCAGATGGTATTTTTTGTGGTTGAAAGATAACCATCACAAGTGACTCTCCTTAGATCGTCTGAGTCCAGGTCGCAGTTGTGCAGAGAGTAGAGCGCTGAAGAATGAAGCAGGAGCAGAAGGAACGGGATTGAGAGAAGAACAGAGGTCAGAAGGGCCATCATCAGACCTGTAACAGAGGAAAGTATTTAATGCAGGAGTAACTGTGATATCCTGCAGCAGCTCATCATATTTCTCAAGAAGGGCCTTGCTGAGGAAACCCATTTGATTGTTTGTATGTGCAGTTGTTTCTTGTGGTTTTTCCCAAAGATATGACACAGTGAGGATTGGAACAAACACTGATCGGTAACTTGAGAGCTTTGCCTTTTGGCTCAGCTCTGTCTTCACACAGCGCTACATCTTTCCTTCAATCGTGAACAACTTTTCTTCACAAACTTGCTCTTGATTCATTTAAAACTATAATTTATATTTACAACTAGTGTTAATTACAAAATTAAACTAAAATGGGAAATTCGCAGAAACCTGTAATACGCACTTTGAGCAATTGCTGCTTAGTTGCGAAAATAGGAGGTAGACTGGTTAAACAAGTATGGATCTGTGTCAGCAATCATTGGTATTATCATTAGAGGTAACAAATCTAATTGTAACGTTAGCATTTGAACCACCGAGGTCAGAGGAAGAACATATCAATCCTCCCGGAGAAAAGGTAGACATAAAACGAATGTTACGAAGAGCCCAAAACCAAAACGTAAAATTACCACAAACCTTTAGTTGAAGCCACATGGCAACATTTTCTTTGGGGTTTAACTCAAATGTCTTAACCCACCCCAAGGTAGGTTAAGACATCTTAACCTATCACCCCAAAGACCCCAGCCCCTAAGCTTACCAATTTTAGGTAACTTGAAGGCTTAATTACTGTTAAACCCCCCAAAAAATGTCACGACGTAGCGTTCAATCAAGTTTGCAGTAATTTTTACATTTTGGCTTTTTGGATGTTTTTGACATTTTGTTGTATATGTAATGTGTTTGAAACGTACAGTTAACAGTCTGCTTTCTAAATGGGTTGGTTTTGGCCAACACTCCAGTTTACTACTATTCGCCAAATGCCCAATTTGACCTTTCTACTTCTGTTGCCTGGGATCCAAAGCCCATACTTCAGCAAATTACAAAAACTGGGTCTGGTCACCATTTCCCCCGCCTGCTTTCAGATCAACTTCACAACGAATTGGACCATCAGATTAGTTTACTTAGTTTAGTGCTGATAAAACAAAGGATCTAAGCTATATGTGAGAAAAAAATTAACCCAGAAGCAACTCTGTTGAACAATGGGTTTGTAACTTTCATGTAAAGCAAAAATCTAATAACAGTAGCAGAAAAGCAGATAAACAAAAAAACTTTAGCTTCTCTCACATTTAGCAGATTTGGAAGTTGAAGTAATTATCTTTAGAAATTATTGTTAGTGTGCATTTTGACACATAAAAATGTATTTGTGAAAAACAAAAGCTCCAGGGATGAAAATTAGTCCCCAAAAAGCAAAAAAGGACATTTTCCCATTGTGTTGCTCTCAAATTTCAGAATGTTTAGGAGGAAAAAAAAAAATAAAAAATATGTCCGCACAAAGCCTCTATGCTTGACATAGTAAAGTGAAATTATATTGAGCGAAGGCACTAGGTGGCATCAGCCTGGCTTTATATAACACTATAGGATTTCAAGTGAACCTTTTGCATTTTAGACCTGGAAAATACCTGTAGTAAATAGTATTAAAATGACAACAGTCTAGCCGCAGTTTGTGAATCATTGTTCTGTCACAGCGCAGGTGTCATGCACCAAAGACAGAAAACTGGTTTGTTCAGTTCAACGCTTCTGCCACTGCATGTTGTCTTGAATCAGTCCTGATTTAGGCAGAAAAAAAGCTAAAAGCTCTTATTTTCTTTTTGCTTTAGTTGTAATGGGATAATTTCAATGTCAAGATGGTATAAAGAGTATATCTTAATTTGCATTACTCACCTGCAGCTCAAAATCCTTTCTGCTGATTTTACAAGGGAAATAACAGGAATAGCAAAACCGTCCAGTGGAATCTCAGAAACATGTGTGACACTAGAGCTCAGAAGTATCTTATCAACACAAAGAATTCTGGGACAAGAAGGGCATGGCAAACCAGTGACAGTTTTAAAGGAGACACGCAAAATTACTTGTTAATAATCAGCTTAGACTGTGTTTCCTTATCAATAGCTTATTCAAGTATTTTGAATTAATTCTTATGTTTGAGTAAAATTCTCAGATGTTTAGGAATTAAATGTTGTGATAACTTTGCAGGGGTGCTGGAGAGTTTTTTTTTTTTTTTTTTTTACCTAAAACATCCAAATCACACACATTTTGTTCAGGTTTTCAAAATACACAAACATCTTATTGGATTTGTCTTAGACTGACCAAGAAAGGTACAATGAATATTGTGCTTTGTTAAGAACTTGTCATGCTCACACCAACGCTTACTAGCCAAAAACATTTATTTTTTCATTTTAGTTGGAGAAAATTAGATTATTTTTCTTTTACAAAATTTGCAAGTTATTTGACTCCACTTTTTGACATATACAAATTCTTTTAACAACAAACAAAAAACACTGGACGAGTTAAAATATGAAGCCTAAACTTTGTGCAAAAGCCTACAGTATTTTACTCAAAATGACTGCCTTCACATCACAGGTAAGAAAATTTAACAAATTTGTATTCCAACAAACTAAAACACTCACTTTAAGATTGTGTCAGAAATCTCAGATGTGGTTTATGCAAATGTCAACAGAAATAGCAGAGGTGGGAGACTCGAGTCACATGACTTGACTCGAGTCAGACTCGAGTCGCACTTTTCATGACTTGTGACTTACTTGCCCTATGGTCCCAAAGACTTGACTTGACTTGTGACTTGGACATTAGTGACTTGAGACTTGACTTGACTTGTGACTCTTTACTTGACATGACTTGTGTATGACTTGTGCGGCTCTTTGGCTCATTCAGAAACATTTGCGCCTCCACACGCTCTCTCTCTCTTTCCCTCTCGCCGACATGAGGGAGAGAGACAGCCGCATGTGCGTAAAGCTGCTGTGCTGTAACCTGGCTGATCCCTCCTAATTAAGCTAAAACAAAGAAATCCTGAGTCCTGTGAGTGTTTTGAAGTCCACAGCGACACTCTACTACTCACAAGCTTTCAGCCACTTTTATTTCACGAAGATTGACCTCAGATTCACGGAGTTATGATTGTTTTCGCCTTTACTGAAAATTGCCATTCATTTTAAAGGGGCGCGCGCGGAATTTGACGGGACGTTACGGAGCATTTAATTCACTGTCTCAAGACACAGGAGATGTAAAAGTGATACTAAACATGAGTTCAGACAAGCTGATCCAAGTTTGTGAAGTCTGTGTTGTTTTAAAAGCCTCTCGCAGTGAACGTCAAATGGCGGCCCGCGGGCCAAATCCGGCCCGCGAAAAAAACATTTGTGGCCCGCCTAAAGTTTCTGCCTAGAAAAATAATTTTAAACTGTAGTAAAGCGTATTTTTGTTCACTCATTAAATCAGACTCATCATCCCCCAAAGACTCATGCATTTGACTTGCCCCAATAAGCTAACAAACAAGAAAAACTTGTAGTTCTCTTTCACACTTTTAATGGCCTTCTTTCACAAGCAAATGCCCTTAACAGTCGTAACTCTGTCCTTTACTTCAGTAAAGAAGCCACTTTGACTTAAGATATTTCCATGAAATTTGCAATAACAAGTGTTGTCCCTAAATAAATAAATAAATAAATACATATATAAATATAATAAGAAGAAATAAGAGACACAGCATAATAAATTGCACATTTTCACAACACTTAAAGAACAATGGTTAAATGAAAGCAACAGGACTTACATTTTCTTTTTTTGTGTTGTGGACAGAGCCATTTTTATGCTCTGAACTCGTTTAAGAAATCCGAAAAGTTGACGAGAGTGACTGACAACCTTTTAATTATGCACTTTTTTACAGGGCAAAGGATATTTTTTTCCATCCCAAGGGCGGCATGGCAAAAAAAGAAGCACTGCTTTAGCTGTATTTTTTTGACACTGCAAAATTATTCAACCTCATCCAGAATGTCCCAAAGTATGCTTTTAACTTTCTATTTTTACAAAATGGTGTAGTTGACTTTGTAGTTAAATGCAAAATGTTTTATTTTAAAATGCATCAAAGCCGTTTAGTTGAGTAGCCATTAAAATTTGGCTTTAAAAAATGTAATGACTTGCCATGACTTGATGCCAAGCTGATGACTTGACTTGACTTACTTGACAAAAAGCTAAGACTTGACTTGACTTACTTGACCCTGAAGACCCACTGACTTGGACTTGCTTGTGACTTGGACGTGATGACTTGAGACTTACTTGTGACTTGCATCTAAGTGACTTACTCCCACCTCTGAGAAATAGGATATGGTCTTTACTGGCTTTTCTGATCAAAACCACATAAGAAGTATGTCTACCAAGTTTCAGTTCTTTGTAACCAACAAAATATTTTTGTTCCATTTTAACTTTTCAGCAGCCATTGTGAGCCATTTTTTATGTTATAGTGTTACTGCTTATAATTGCAGAAAATGTACAGGGATTTTTATGTTGTAAAGAACCCCTCTTTTAACAAATAAAATTCCCGCCTATCTTGGCTGCCTCAGTTTTGAGTCTGTCAGATAAAAAAATAAATAAAAATACAACAAAGTAAAGTATTAGAACAATTTTGTATATCTACATAATTTACTTTAAACAACGCCTTCATGTCACATACAGGACATGATCTCTACAGGCTTTTTCTCTCAGAAATTTAGTTTTTCAACATAAACAAAGTCTGCACCAACAGCCAAACTAACAACAATTTTAGCTTACTATTGACTTTGATCAGGAATCTCAGTTGTGACTTATGCAAATGTGGTTGAAGATAGACCATGGTTTTCATTGGAATTTTTGTTCAGAATCACATTAAGGGTGTGGGTACCAAATTTCAATTTCTTGTGACAAATACATTTTTTTGGTCCAATTTTAATTTGCAAGAGCGCTGGAGAGTCATTTTCATACAGAAGGTAAAGTATGTTGTGCGAGTATGGATGGAAATAGGCCATGGTTCTCATTGGGTTTTTTATTCAGAATTATATAAATGATGTGTGTATGAAATTTCAGCTCCTTGTGACAAACTATTTTTTTCTGTCACATTTTAACTTTTCCGGAGCAAGTGATTTTATATAGTTCTCTTGCTTTTGACTCTTTTACAAATGTTACAAGATTTCTATAAGTTAAAAGCTTGTTATGGCCACACTTACACTTTTTTTCTCCTCTACCATTAAAAGTATGTTTAACTCCATTGTTAGTGAAACCTTCTTGTTTGAAATGTCTTCTATTAATACATTCAAAATAAGTTTTGAAGGTGGGACTTTTGCCCATTTGGTCTATTTTTTTAGAAAATAAAAGATGAGTTAAAAATACATGTTAAAATTCAAAACAATATGAAAACAAAATACATTACTTTTTCAATCTAGGTAAATTGAGTGAGCTGTAAATGCATGTTGGTCAAAGCTGGATGATGGGACTCATTTCTTCAAAACTTTTACAGTTATTAACTTGAACCAAAAAGGGAATCTTTAGTGGATTAGAATTCCTACAATTACTGTATTTTAATGGTGTTGTAGAGCGCTAGCAGCTAAATATTCGCAGTTAATGGGTCATGGTTGGGGTTGTTCCCAGACTCCAGAGCCCGTCGGACCCTCTCCCAGAACAGGCCCCTGTGGCTCCGGGCTTGGGTCCAGCTCAGGTACGTGCGGCTCTTCACCAGCTTCCTCATGCGGTAGAACGGACTCAGCTGATCAGACGAGATCTCCTCCAGAAACAACAGGATCAAGACGTCCTTCTGCTCATCGAACAGACGAAAGCTACAGAGGAGAGAAAACAGGTTTGAACTAGGAATAAATCACGACTGAACCAGAACTGAACAGGAGGAAGTACCTGGCCATCTGAATCTCCCGTGAGCACCACTCGCTCTGCAGATACTGTGGGCTGATCACGCATAGAGTCTTCCTGCTGCTGTAGATGGCGTCTGTGATGTTCTCCAGGATTTCTCTCCCTGAAACATCAGAAAAAGAAACATTTAAATCCTGTTTCCAAGTTAACTGCAGTTTCATAATCGGCTTTTCAGGGTTCTGAAAGCAGAGTCATGTACTACTCAGTTAGCTGTATGACCAAATATTGGGTAAATATGGGCAATTAAACTTTGTAAGTGTGTCATCTTTCTGTACTTGGGGTTGGCGTTTTCCATTTACTTTTACATGTTTGTGTGTGTTTTTTGTTCTATTATCTTTCTGTTTGTTTTGACTCTCAGCCTCACATGTCTCAGCCTAGATCACGTCAATGCTTACTTTCTGGTTTTGTTCCACTCTCTGTCCTTTTGCGTTCACATCACAAATGAACCACTGCAGGGCACAACTCAACCAAATCCAGAACTCTTCAACGGGAACAAAAAATGCTATTTTGCCACAGATCATAGTTTGTTTTTGTTGTCTTAATTATCCAGAGACTGCACTGTCCAGAAAAACGAATCGTGATCTATATCAAGAGTATCATAAATGCATTTGAAGTTTGTCTAGGTTCATTACAAAGCAAACCAATGAAAACATGGCTAAAGTTTGATGTGACAGGACTGACCTGGCTCAAAGTCGCGGTGGTGCAGACATAACTTCCACCCCTGTCGCTCCTCCAGCTCTGGCACCAGCTCGTGGTAAACCCACTCCTCGTCGTGAACGTTGTACGAAACAAAAGCATCATAAACGTCAGCACATCCCTCTTTTTTCTTCTTCCCGTCATAAAGAAATGCTCTAAAGAGGTAGTAGCTGTAGACAAGCTGCCATCTTAGAAAGTGGTAGGTGAAGGACGAGAGGAGAGTGATGAGCACCAGAGAAGAACTGGTTATAAAGCAGAATAGTCCCACAGACTCAAAACATGGCTGAATGTTGAAGTTTAGCAACAGCTCTCCTTCATGAGACAGTGGAAAGGAGCAGCTGTACTGAAAAGCATTGGCCACATAAACGTCTTTGTCACTCAACACCCAGTAAATGAATCCAGCGTTGGAACAGTTACAGACAAAGGGATTTCTAGACAAATCAAGATAATTTAGTGATGGAAGTCTTTTGAAAATGGCCTCGTCGATGATCCTCAGCTCATTATTGGCTAAGATTAGACGCTCCAGTTTAGTTAGATTAGCTTTAGAAATTATATCTAGAGATTTAAGATGATTTTCAGACAAGTCCAGTCTTTGGAGATTTGTGACTGACTTTAAAAGCTCTGGATTAAGGATTTCCAAGTCATCACTGTTTGTGATTTTAAGATTTTTAAACGGGGTGTGTAAAAGAATATTTCTGGTGTATATCTTCTAAAGTAATTGATTAATGAAAGTGTTGTTAAATTGTTCAAACCTTTCAGAACATCCAATAATGCAAAATAACTGCCAAAATCAAGTTTGAAAATTAAAGTTTGCAGTGATGGCATATCAGTGAAAGTCGAGGTGAAAGTCTGCTCTTTGGAGGCCAAACCTAAAACTGCTTCTGTCTCTGTGTTTAAAAGGCTGCCACCATAACTCAAGATCCTTAAGTCTTTCAGTCCCCCAAACGAACCATCAGATATACTACATTTTCCTACACTTAACTCCCTTAGATGTGACATGTTTTTAAGACTCCTGGTTGAAGAATGCGAACGCTGTTTTCTACATTCAAAGCCAAAAGATTTCTCAAAGTGAAGCTGAAACCATCATCTAATCTATAAAGAAAGTTTCCATTTATGGACAGTTTTTTCAGGCTCAGCAGATCCTGGAACACACAACTGTTTAGTTCAGTCAAGCGATTTTCACTAAGATCTAGTTCTGTCAACCGCCACAAACCAGAAAAGGATGAACATTCAATCCGTTTGATTTTATTGAATCCAAATGACAAATATGTGAGAGTCGACATGTTTCTGATTGTCAAAGGAACTCTGGTTAAAAAATTCAATTCGAGATTAAGCCAAGACAGATGAGTTAACGTCTGAAGAGAAGATTCAGAGACGTCCTTTATAATATTAAAGGACAGATTCAGCTCAGTGACTTTAGAACATGGCTGAAGCAGACTGTTGTTTAAAACAGAAATGTTATTCCATCTTAATTCTAACTTTTGTAAAGATGGAATTGCACAGGCAAAGTTTAACAGACCTTTTTTCAACACAGCTTCAACAGCTTCGAGATTGAGGTTTTCTAGTGAATTCACACTTTGGAAAATCAACTTGTATGTTTCCAATGTCAAATTTGTGACACTTAAATCGAGAGTTGTCAGATTTTGGAGAAATGAAATGTCTGACACGTCCCATTGAAGGTTTGATTGAATATAAGACAATCTGAGTGATTTTAAACATGGAAAAATGTCTTTGTGAAGCTTGAATTTATGCAAAGGATTTGAACTTAGGTTTAAGTCTGTGATGTTCAAAGGAAATGGGAAATCACTGGATTCAAAAGAAGTAAAAGCATTTTCTTCCAAATCTAAGTCGTGCAAATCTGGACAGAAGAAAACAATGTTTACAATGTCACTTATTTGGCTGAGTTTGTTTTTTAAAAAGAACTAGTTTTTGCAGATTCTTTAAAAGTCTAAATGCATTTTTTGATAGAAATTTAATCTGGTTCTCTCCCAAATTCAATGAAGTTAGGTTTGAAAGTCCATTGAACATGTCTCCGGTGATGCTTGTGAGTCTGTTATCATACAAACTCAATACTGTTAAAGCTGGTGAATGCAAAAACGCCCCAGATTCGATTATCGAAATCTGGTTTGATATGAGATCTAATTCTTGGAGTTCATTGAGACCGGATAAATCATTCTTCTGGAGTCTTGTTAAGATAAATTGTGTTAGATAAAGAGACAGAGTGATTTGGGGATGTCAGATGGTATTTTTTTGGTTGAAAAGCCACCATAACAGCTGACTTTTCTTACAGTGTCTGGTTCAGGATGCAGTTTTGTATTGAGTAGAGCTGTGAAGGACGAGGCAGGAGTAGAAGAAACAGGAGAGAGAGAAGAGCAGAGGTGTGAGGAGCCATCATCAGATCTGCAACAGAGGAAAAGAGTTTTATTTATGAGCTGCTCTGATGTGTTTTACAGTGTATGCTAATCAGCTCTCTTATGATTTTTAAAAAGCGCCCAGGACCCTATTGAAGGAACTTTTTTAAAAATGCCCTTTGCCATCCTATCCTTTCAGTCATAACCTAAAGCTCATGACATTAGGTGAAAATAGGAATGTAGATTGGGAACTGATCGGTCAATCTCGCAACCAACGTTTAGGAACCAGTCTTGGATTTAAACATTGAAATATTTCATTTTGACACAAAAAAGTTGTCAGTAGAATTTTAGATGGACGGCTGTAATCAGGTCAGTCCAGCATGATGTCACATATAAACTAGAAATGTCATTGGGCACTGCAGTAAGACACAAACAGTTTTTAGCTGAAAGTTGCAAAATAACTTAATTTGCTCAAAAAAATTGTGGCAATAAAATGACTCATAACAGTTGAAAGTGTTAGGTCTTCAACATAGTATGTACAGTTTAGCTGTGAAATAAAGATTTTTTTAGTTCCACTTTATTCAAATAATGTTAAATACTAAAATCAGTGTATCTTTGAATCAGAATTATTCTGATGCTATATGGCAAGGCTCTTAAACTTTATTTTGCAGAGGGTCAAAGTTTCAGTGAGTAGTATCCTGTGAGCCGAAGGTGCACAACAAGCCACAAAAAACAACAAGGTTCACAAAAAATATTCTTAACATTAGAGCTACTTTAACACTGTAAACTACTGCTGTGTAAAATATAAAATAAAACACATTCAGATACTGAACTAGAGCAAGACTAGGTAGGTAGGTAGTTTACTGCCATTTGTAGCTAAAAAACACATTGGAAAAGACATCGCAAAAAGCTCAGTGCCCATGGACATAACAACAAACAAGAAACACAGACACAAACCGACACAATAACACCAATGACACAATAGACCACCAAGAGTTTAAGTTTTCTTCTATATCAGATAAAGGCTGAAATTGTGTAATACCTTTACATGTTTCGACGGTGACTTCCGTCTTCGTCAGAAGCGTCACACGATGGTCGGTGTGACGTGTGTTAAAACTTCCTCTAAGGCGTGTCAACCTGACAGTCCTGTCAGGACCACGCCTTAGAGGAAGTTTAACACACACAGCTTTTTGGACATTTAACACATCTGCAGCAAACATGTCGGAGTTTCATGGGAACAATCTAATGTTCTATTACGAGATCTTTATCTTGTGATGTTCATGAACATAATGTATTAACCCAAGACCTTGAAATACCTGTTAAAATATTTTATCTCATAGTTTTGTCTGTGAAGAACAAAAGACACGGTTTAGTCTGCTCGTGAACCGTTTGTCAAGTTCAACTCTGCTGCTGGTTCTTGCTCCGCACGTCTGTTCTTGGTCTTCCTCTTGTATCAACAGAATTAGGCTTCGAGCTGCAGATGGTGAAGTAACAACATATTAAATTACTCTATCACACTTTACACTGAATTTAACAGTATTTTCAACTCGTTCTTAGGTTTAATAAGTTTGTTCATTTGCTATATATAGATCCCATAATCTAGAACTTAGATTTGTTCCCATGAAACTCCGACATGTTTGCTGCAGATATGTGTGTTAAAACATCTCAAAAATCTGGTGCACTTAATAAACATTCACTACCCTGCACATTTTTCACTCAGCATAGCCCCAGGCCAGATCAGACCCACAACAAATTAAAGATGGACCAATCCTATCTTCGAAAACATTGGAACAGTTTTGTTGCGTATAACTGTTTTGATTCTCATAGTCTTGGTGTCTAGCTGCTCTGTTCAGATTGAATTGCTGTTAATTTACACAGCAGTCAGTTTACAGTTGTTTTAAAACAGATCTACTTAATATATTTTGTCGTTGTAAATGTGCGTTTTTCACCTCGGCCACAGGATATACTACTGAACTTTGGCCCTCGTCCTAAACATATGAAAGGTCTTGCTATATAGCATCAGATAATTCAATCCAAGATACCTGATTTATTCTTAACTTGTATTAAATTAAAGTGGAATAGAAAATCTTTCACGCTAAGCGATCGTTAATAATAACCTGTCTACTGACCCTTTTGTCCCGCCTCTTTAGGACAACTCTGTATAGCTGCATTAGCGTAATCAGTCAGTATTTAACTTTTCATAATTTAATTAAATTGACCATCAACAGACAACAAACACTGTTACCTTAACAGAGATTTTCCTCCTCAGTGCGGGAAAATAGTCATAGAGGTCATTTATTTGGCAATTCGATAATTAGTATGGCTCAGTTAAAAATGCCCAACTGCTGTCTTCACTGTAGTACAATACTTTCTATTTTATGTACATGATCTTCACACTTGTGTCAAAAGTAAATTTTTTCATATTAATGAATCAAGTTTCAAGATCCTGCAGTTCAGTGTTATCATTGTTTCAGTGCAAGTTAAGATCCAAGACTAATCGCACCTATTTCTATTCACTTGTCATCTTCGTTATGACTAATAAGTGACAATGCAGTTTATGTTCCGGTTATAGTGCTCCTTTTTTACTTAATAAAGTAATAGATATGTTAAAATAAAACAAGTAAGACAAAGTAACAGTTCATTTATTTTAAATAAAAGTACACAATTCCTTCTGATAATTTCATATTCGTTCTTTTTTCCTATCATAATGAGCACAACATCTAACAATAGCTCTATTATCCCAATAGATTCATATCACCTTAACATGCATTATTCGCATATCCTCAGCTACGGTATCCGCGCCTAGCATAACTTGTAGGCTCCGGACGCTCATCCTCAGTTCTGAAATTGCCTCAGTCATTGATGGTCATCACGACTATTCCCGGACAATAGTACCTTACCTACCACCCAATCCCTATCATTAATGACTTGCAACACTTAATCCTTCAGATTCAGACACTATTATCTCAAGGGGCAATTAATGAATCGCATACATTCTAAGAATAATAAATTTGCAAGTATTCTATTATGTTATTACTCAGCAGCTTAAATTGTGTAAAAAAAGTATCTTGCATAATAAAAATGGAATTACTCTAATTCTTTTAGTTCAAAAAACAATACGGGTAGGACAGTTATCTTTTCCTACTAATGTAATCTTTGCCTACACGACATGACGTACTTTTCATTCTCAAACTCCACGCCTTTCATCATATGATTCACACTGTTTCTTTTATAGTAAAGTGGTAGGATCAGTAATAATGAGTTTGCACACGGTCGACGGTGGGTTCCAAGTCTCCGCTTCTATTTTCCAAATCCTATACATTAACCTATTTTGACATGGTAGGGGCTGAGAAATAAAACCCTAAGCATAAGTAATGCTCTGTTATCCAATTTTGCACATAACTTCCAATCTCCAGTTGACACCTCGGTCTACTCTAGATTGCGGAACAGCAGCATCCTTCTTAGAGTCCAGGCTGTCATTTCCATCCCTTCTAATAAGCATGTGGCGTTTCATCAAGTCCTACAGGGGTCTGCGCAAGCAGTAACAAAGACGTGCCTTTTGTTATAACAATCATGGCGCTAGATCGTATCTGGAGTACAGTCACGTTCACGGGAGTCAAATTTTAAAAAAGTACGCGCAAACAACGACATTTCACAATAAAAAAGGTAATAGGTATAAATTACAGGACGTTTAGGTATTTCGTCCGTTCTCACCGATAAACACTTTGCGCAAACTACAGTGAAAACACGTGTTAAGCCCTAGCCCGTGGTGTCGTCGCAGAATTGATCTTCGCAATTACTACAAATGATGCTTGCAAACGCTCGTCCCAAGGACCTAAGCCCTCCAAAATTCGGCTGCTGTGAAAAACAAAATGAGTAGAACACCTTAAAAAACTCAAACTGAAGATAACTTTTCCTCTGTTCGCAGTCTGATGATGGTCCTCAATCTGCTCTTTCTCTCTCTCCTTTCTTCTGCTCCTGTTTCTCTTACACGCTCTACAACAAACTGCATCCTGATACCTAGACAATGCAAGAAAAGTTATCTGTTGATGGTGGGAAATTTAACCAAAAAAATACCCATCTGAAACATCCCCAAACGACTCCTGTCTCTTGATCTAACTAAGGTATCTTACAAGGACCCAGCAGACACCGATTTATCTGGCTTCAACGAACTCCAAACTTAACTGTATCAAACCACCGTTTCATAATCCCGAAACTTGGTCGTTTTTACATCACCAGCTTTAACAGTATTTAGGTTGTCTATAACAACTCACAAGCATCACCGAAGCATGTTCAATGGACTTATCAAACCTGGACTTCATTGGATTTGGAATACATCAGTCAACAGTATCTCAAAAGAAGGCATCACCTTAAGATTTGCAAGGACTAGTCTCTTAACAATGAAGTCAGTCAAATAAGTGACATTGCCAATAACATAGTTTTCTTCTGTCAGATTTGCAGTTCTTAGAATTTAGAAGGAATGCTTTTACTTCATTGGAAACTAGTGAATTTCCCATTTCCTTTGACATCACAGACTTAAACCTGATTCAAATCCTTTGCAATCATGCTCACCAAAGACATTTTTCCACGTAAAGTCACTCAGTTTGTTTCTTCTATCCATCAAAATTCAATGACGTGTCAACATTTCATTTCTTCAAAATCTTAGGTATCTTGCATTTAGATTGCACAATTTGACATGAAACATACAAATGTTGATCTCCAAGTTATTTCACTAGAACACCTCACTTCTCAAGCTGTAAGCTCTGGGAAAAAAGCTGTTGAATGCTGGCAATTCCATCTTTACAAAAGTTAACCTAATTAATGGCAATACATTTTGTTTACAACAACACTCTGCTTCAGCCATGTTCTGAATCCTGAGCTGGATCTTTCAATTTAACAAACATGAAGGACGGTCCTCTGAATCTTCTCTTCAGATGTTACTCATTGTTCTTGGCTTAATCCGAAGGGTATTCTTTAAACCACGGAGTTCCTTTGAACAATTCAAACATTCGACTCTCACATTTTTGTCATTTGCCTAACATAAAAATCAAAACAGATTAACTGTGTCCCTTCTGGTGCGGTACAGAACTAATAGAAACGCACTGAACTAAAACAGCCACCTGAGCCTGAAAAAAACCCATAAAGAACCAAGTAGATAACGCTCACCACAAACCCGAAACCAAAAACAGGCTACCACCAACAAAAATATCACCAAAAACAACACCCCTTACTGGGGTGATACAAAACTAACACTTAACACTAAAATTCAAACACCAAACACACAACCTCCGTCCACGCCACCAACCAAAAACAATCACAAACACCTTAATTGACTCGGGATCTCTGATAAACGCAATGCACACCGTTCACAACCCATAATACCCAACAAACACTTATACAAAAAATCCCCTGAACAATCCTCAAGCAGAACGATAATAAACGTCTTACAATCTTATAGTCCCAATGCATATTTAAGTCTGTAACTGCATATATGACGGTGATACCAACCGCTGTCACAAAACTCCAAGCGATAATATTCCACATAAAGTGTCCTACTCTACCTGAACAGCTCAGAAGCCTCTTAACTGTTAATTGACACACGAAGGCGAAGAAACAGAAAATCCAGAAAACATCCAAATCAATCTAAGAGGACCATGTCCTTAAAACTGAGTCAGAAAGATTACTCGTAGGACTGAAGTCTGAAAATAAATATGACGCGCCAATGAAAAGACTTACAGAGACAACAGATTCAGCATACTAACACTCTAGACATACAAAACCGAGATTCACAACTTAACTACTTACATAAATGACATAATATAACTCTGTCCAAAACCACGAGCTCGTACTTCGCTCTTCAATTAATGTTTAAAACTATAAATTAGAAAGACGAAAATTCTGCAAAAATTGCTCGACTAACCAGTCGTCTCACAAGATATCTAGACACCCAATAATACAGGCCACACAAGAAGGAGGCACTATTAATTGACCAATCCTACAACATATGACGCATCCTCTCAACCGCCCGGCCGCGCAACAAGAACAATTCATTAAAGCTAATCCTAACACTTGTCTACAATTCATATACCACACACCACACACTATAACCACAGAAGTGAAAGCAATAACCCATGAAAAGCAATATAACAAAGAAAAATAAAATTAAAATTTCCGAAAAAAATACAACAGAAGATCTACTAAAACATCACTCGCACGGGTAGTTCCAAAATCCAGAGAATAAAAACGCAATCTTATAGGAAATGACCAAGAAGAACACGTCCAGTGAACTTATCCATGTAATGTGGAGGAAAAATGCGCCCCATATAAATCATGACTGTATTTAGTCTCGGCGAATATCTAATCGTGAGGAAGAAGAAGTCAGATGGGCCATGAAGACACAGACTTATAAGACTGCCTCGAATATCAGGAAGTAAGCATACAATGTAGCTGACGACGCTAATAAGTGCTCTGCAAGTTCAGATATCCGTGAAAAGCACTTTACTTGCTTATGATAATCGTCAAGGTTAACTATAAGTGTATAGCAGTCTAGCGGGATCTTTACAGTTGTGGTCGTCTTAGTGTGTTCACGGTTTGTCAGAAGCATCCAAGATGCCTCCTGGAGAACCTCTCCCAGCATCACAGAGCCGCCCCTATTTTAGCTTCCAGGAGCCTGCCAGGAGGTGCCAGCACTAACTGGTGCGTGCGTCTCGTGTGTATCAGACCCAGGACCTACCTGATTGAGGTCTGCAGTATGACAACTCGGACTCAGGCGTTGGACTCACGACGAGAGTATTCTCCTCTCCGAGACAGATATCTATCCATCAGGTATTCTAAAGGACTCGCTCTCGCCTTCTATACGTCACTGTCTATACATCTAGTACTGATTAGGCTGACTCATATACATATAATGTAAGATCACATAACTACGTGTCAGGACTCAAAAATCAAGAGATTAAAAGCAGGCCTTGAATCTATTGGAAGGATAGAGCAGAGAAGGAACGTCTTGATCCTGTATTGTTTTGGAGGAGATCTTCGTCTACACGACCCGAGTACCTGGCCGCCATCTGAATCTCTCGTGAGCACCACTCGCTCTGCAGATACTGTCGGCTGATCACACACAGAGTCTTCCTGCTGCTGTAGATGGCGTCTGTGATGTTCTCCAGGATTTCTCTCCCTGAAACATAAGACACATTTAAATCCTGTTCACATATTAACTTAGTTTCATAAGCAGTAAATGGCTTTTCAGGGTTCTGACTTGCAGAGCTTTGCTGCTACATGAGCACCACAGGCTCTGAAAGCTGTGTCTTCTACTACTCAGTTAGATATGCGACTAAATACTGGATTTATATGGGCCATTTTTCTCACATTAACATGGATTTAAGCATTACCATTGGTTGTTTTGTTCGGTTTTAAAACTTTGTTTTCATTTTGTGTAGTCAGTCAGACTGGTCTATCAAGGCAAATGAATTCTGATCCAAAACAAAAGTGCATCATGAATGCACTTGAGGACTGTCTATGTTTATTGCAAAGAAAACCAATGAAAACATGGCTAAAGTATGATGGGACAGCACTGACCTGGCTCAAAGTCGCGGTGGTGCAGACATAACTTCCATCCCTGTCGCTCCTCCAGCTCTGGCACCAGCTCGTGGTAAACCCACGCCTCGTCGTGAACGTTGTACGACACAAAAGCATCATAAACATCAGCACATCCCTCTTTTTTCTTCTTCCCATCATAAAGAAAAGCTCTGAAGAGGTAGTAGCCGTAGACAAGCTGCCATCTTAGAAAGTGGTAAGTGAAGGATAAGACGAGAGTGAGGAGCACCAGAGAAGAACTGGTTATAAAGCAGAATAAGCCCACAGACTCAAAACAGGACTGAATGTTGAAGTTTAGCAACAGCTCTCCTTCATGAGACAGTGGATAGGAGCATCTGTACTGAAAAGCATTGGCCACAAAAACCTGTTTGTCACTCAACATCCAGTAAATGAATCCAGCGTTGGAACAATTACAGACAAATGGATTTTTTGACAAATCAAGATATTTTAGTGATGGTAGTCTTTTGAAAATGGTCTCGTCGATGATCCTCAGCTCATTGTTGGATAAGATCAGACGCTCCAGTTTAACCAGATTAGCTTTAGAGATTATATCCAGAGATTGTAGTCGGTTTTCAGACAAGTCTAGTCTTTGTAGGTCTGTGATCGACTTTAAAAACTCTGGATCAGGGATTTCCATGTTATCACTGTTTGTAATTTTAAGATTTTGTAAACGAGGCGTGTCATAAAATGGTGTAAGTCTTCCAGAGTAACCGATTAATAAAAATGTGGTTAAATTTACTGAATGTTTCAGAATATCCCATAAAATATTATGACTGTCAACTTCAAATTTGAAAATCAAGGTTTGCAGTAATGGCATACCAGTCGAGGAGAAAGTGTGCTCTTTGGAAGCCAAATCCAAACTGCTTCTGTTTCTGAGTTTAAAAGGCTGCCATATCGCAAATACTTTAAGTTTTTCAGTCCCTCAAACGAACCAACAGATGTACTACATTGTCCTACACTTAACTCTCTCAGATGTGACATATTTTTAAAGACTCCTGGTTGAAGATAGCTAACACTGTTTTCGGCATTTAGAGCCAAAAGATTTCTCAAAGTGAAGCTGAAGCCATTATCTAAACTATAAAGAAAGTTTCCCTTTATGGACAGTTTTTTAGGCTCAGCAGATCCTGGAACACACAACTGTTTAGTTCAGTCAAGCGATTTTCACTAAGATCTAGTTCTGTCAACCGCCACAAACCAGAAAAGGACAAACAGTTAATCTGTTTGATTTTATTTAAGGCAAATGACAAAAATGTGAGAGTCGACATGTTTCTGATTGTCAAAGGAACTCTGGTTAAAGAATTCCATTCGAGATTAAGCCAAGACAGATGAGTCAACATCTGAAGAGAAGATTCAGAGACGTCCTTCATGTTGTTAATTGAAAGATCCAGCTCAGTGATTTCAGAACATGGCTGAAGCAGAGTGTTGTTTAAAACAGAAATGTCATTCATTATTAGGTCTAACTTTTGTAAAGATGGAATTGCACAGGCAAAGTTCAACAGACCTTTTTTCAACACAGCTTCAACAGCCTTGAGATTGAGGTTTTCTAGTGAAATCACACTTTGGAAGATCAACTTGTATGTTTCCAATGTCAAAATTGTGCAATCTAAAGCAAGATACCTAAGATTTGAAGAAATGAAATGTCTGACACGTCCCATTGAAGTTTGGATGGAATAGAAGACAAACTGAGTGACTTTAAACGTGGAAAAATGTCTTTGTGAAGCATGAATTTATGCAAAGGATTTGAACTCAGGTTTAAGTCTGTGATGTTCAAAGGAAATGGGAAATCACTAGTTTCCAATGAAGTAAAAGCATTTCCTTCTAAATCTAAGAACTGCAAATCTGGACAGAAGAAAACTATGTTTGCAATGTCACTTATTTGACTGACTTCATTGTTAAGAAGAACTAGTCTTTGCAAAATCTTTAAAGGTCGAAATGCTTCTTTTGAGATAAATTTGATCTGATTGTTTCCCAAATCCAATGAAGTCAGGTTTGAAAGTCCATTGAACATGTCTTCGGTGATGCTTGTGAGTTTGTTATTAGACAACCTCAATACTGTTAAAGCTGGTGAATGTAAAAACGACCCAGTTTCGATTATTGAAACGTGGTTTGATACAAAGTTTAAAGTTTGGAGTTCATTGAAGCCAGATAAATCGTTCTGCTGGAGTCTTGTTAAGATAAACTTAGTTAGATCAAGAGACAGAGTCGATTTGGGGATGTCAGATGGTATTTTTTTGGTTAAATATTCACCATCACAGATAACTTTTCTTGCATTGTCTAGGTTCAGGATGCAGTTCTGTATTGAGTAGAGCTGTGAAGAACGAAACAGGAGCAGAAGAAACAGGAGAGAGAGAAGAGCAGAAGTGTGAGGAGCCATCATCAGACCTGCAACAGAGGAAAAGAGTTTTATTCTCTAGCTGTTGTGATGTGTTTTACAGTGTATGCTAATGAGCTCTTTTATGATTTTTAAAGAAGCACCCAGGACCTATTGAAGGAACTCTTTTAAGGGTTTACTCACATTGGCACAACCGAACGTTTTGCAGCTACATTATTTGTAACTTAGCGCTAGATCCAAGCTTCTGCGCGACACAAACGGCGCTAGAGGATGTACTCACCAGCCTGTGACTTGGTTCACTTGTGCCAGAGTTAGTGCGGGCCAGAGAATTTTCTGCAATCGGGTTTGAGCACGGCACGATTACAAAACTTTCCTTCAGTAAATTTTAAGACCTGTACTTTTTACTTTTACTTCACTACTTTTTGAAACTTGTCTTGTCTTGCGCGTTACATTTTTAGTTTGAAAAATTTGACCCGCGCTGAACCTGTCGACCTGTCATCTCCACTGCAGTAGCTGACCTCTGCTCCATGAATTTGCTTTAGCTAGCATAAACAGGCACTTCTTTGTTACTGCTTGCGTCCAGACGCACTGTTTAGGACCCCTTTGAAATCGCCAAACGCACAAATGCTTTTTAAGTAGGCTGATTGTGCAAGAGTTGACCTGCAGCTCTGGATGTCTCTCCAGATAAGGATTGCTGCTTTTCTCTCGCAATCTATGAGGTAGACGAAGTCGTTCACACTGGAGCAATTCGTGCAGTTATGTGTTTGTCAAAAACGTGTGGACTAACACACGCACCTTTTTCTTCATCTTTGGCTTTTTTCTTTTCTCACGCTCAGCCTAACACATGTCCACAAATAGGTCTAATGTATTACATGACGTTCAGGCCACATAAAGCTAAAGCTGACGAGCACTTGGACCCGACCCGCTCGCACCGCTGTAGCCAACTTCATCTTATTCTCTGACCTGCCCTAAACCCACTCTTTACATCAATAATATGAAACTCAACTGTTGTTGAACCATGAATACAGTATAACATGGCCTTGGGAGTTTAGCAGAATAGTAAAATACTGTATGATACTGTCATGTCCAGATGTTGGGCAAAAGACTTTTACTGTTAGTAGGAAAAATACTACACTGTCCTACACTGTTAGTTTGTGTTGTTAGTAAGAAAAACACTAAAAGAAATATCTTAGAGGTCAATTCACACCTTTTCATATTAGTGACTAAATCTATTCACTTTTTTATTACAACAAAACATTTAAACATGCTGATAATAGCTGCCAAACATAAATAGCCTAACATCTGTCAATAATTTTTATTATTTCTTAGAATGTTATTGTCTGATGTAACTCAAATTAATTGCCCCTTGAGGGATAAATAATGTTGTCTGAATCTGAATGTGAATTAAAGTGTTGCAATGTCATATTAATTGAACCTAGGCTTTTGGTAAGTAAGGTAAGGTATACTTTTTTGTCCCCGTAGGGAAATTTGTCCTCTGCATTTGACCCATCCTTCAATGCCTTTGGGGCATCTCCTCAGGAGCAGTGATCGCCGCAGTGCAGCGCTCGGGGACCCATCTCCAGATGTTATTGCTAGGCTTGGTCAGGACTACCGTAGCTGGAGGATATTACCCTAACGTGCATGTTATTGGTCTGATCTGAATTTCTATTGGGGATTAAATAGAGCTTGTTGTTGTTGTAGACTCAGTTCATAATAGCAAAAACTAATGAAACTAATATGAAATTTAAATCAGAGCCGAATACTTTTACTTTTTACTTTAAAGTAATTTTCAACCCTGTTTACTTTTGTACTTTTACTTATATTTTATTTTAACAATTATCTTTACTTTTACTTAAGTACAAAAAGTGAGCACTTCATCCACCACTGAAGTACACCCTTAAACATGCCATTAGTCATCCTTTTAGTCATTATCCAGAACTCATGACAATAGGTGAAAATAGGAAATGTAGGTTGAGCACCGATCTGTCTCTGGGATACTTAAACTTCAGCACTTGAAACAAAAACTCTACACCACCTGAAGACGGCAAAGGACCTTTTCCTTTGAAAATCTATTGCCTCTCATTTCAACTATGAAAAAACAATTTCTTTTGACACAAAGTGTTGAAACAGCATCATGTCACATAAAAACTAGAAATGTCATTGGTCACTGCAGTGAGGCACAGACAGTTTGGGACAGTTTTACCTGAAAGTTGCCAAATAACTTAATTTGCTCAGAAATTGCCACAATAAAATGACTCTTAGCTATTGACCCTATTTTGTCCCGCCCACTTGGCTTGGAAAGGCACTTCCTGTTTAGCTCTGTTAGGTAGCTAACATGTTTGTTTGTCTGTTTGTGGTGCAATTTTAATTAAATATAATGACAGTTAAAATAAACCCATCGACTGAAATCTACAGGCTAAATGCAGCTAAACAGGAAGTGCATGTCTAGAAAAGTAGGCGGGACAAAATAGGGTCAATAGACAGTGTTATGTATTTAACATATGTACAGCTTAGCTGTGAAAAAGATTTTCTTAGTTCCACTTTATTTAATACAAATGTTAAAATAAAATCAGCGTATCTTTGACTTAGAAGTATTCTGATGCTATATAGCAAGACTCTTTCACTTTGTTTTGCAGAGGGCCAAAGTTTTCAGTGAGTAGTATCCTGTGGGCCGAAGGTGCACAACACGCAACATTTCACAACACAAAATATACTTAACATGAGATCTGTTTTAACACTGTAAACTACTGCTGTGTAAAAATATACAGCACATTCAAATACTGAACTAGAGCAAGACTAGACACCAAGACTAACTCAGAATCAAAACAGTTAATACGAACAAATACATGTTCCAATGTTTCGAAGATGGATTGGTCCCATACTTTATTTGTTGGTGGGTCTGATCTGGCCCCTGGGCTTTATGCTGAGTGAAAAATGTGCAGGTAGTGAATGTTTATTAAGTTGCCACACAGATTTTTGGATGTTTAACACATCTGCAGCAAACATGTCGGAGTTTCATGGGAACAATCTAATGTTCTATTATGAGATCTATATATAGCAAATGAACAAAACTTATTAAACCTAAGACATTGAAAATACCTGTTAAAATTCAGTGTAAAGTGTGAATAGAGTAATTTAATATGTGTTACTCACCTGCAGCTCGAAGCCCTTTCTGTTGATGACAAGAGGAAGGACAAGAACAGGAACATCCAAATCATCAAGAGGAATTGAAACCGTCAGAAAGTTAAGTGTGGCACACTAGATCTAATTAATATGCCGCCAATGAAAAGACTTCTCAAAAAAGTAGCATGACATAACAGTGACATTAAACAGAGATTCAAAAATTAACTTTAATAAGATTTTAACTTTGTAACAACAGCTGTTTCATATCATTAGTTTAAACTATTCGAGCGATTCTTGAATGTTTGGGGTAAAGTGTTAGAAATTTACTAGGGATGCACCGATACCACTTTTTCTGATTCTGATCCATTATCGATACTTTATTTCCTGTACTCGTCGATACCGAGTACCGATACCGATACCAGGCATTATTTATATTAGAGGTCCTGAAGCTGTTGTCTCATTATTGGTTATATTGAGGGAACATCACAACATCTCCGTTTCCATACTTTGAAAAGATGGAGAGCAGCTAAAATTTTTTTTTAAGTCATTTTTTGCTGTAATAAAGAAAGGAAATGGCTCTAGTTATTAACAGAAATCACCACATTATAAATGCTTGTCCTTTAAGCAGAAAGCCTTAAAAGCCCTGGATAAGATTTGTAGGCCTTGTAGCCTACTCGTTGCACACTAAGATTATTATTTGTTAGACAGTTGTAGATCTCTGCAAAATGCATTAGAATAAAAGATTCCCTATTTATTTAGAAGCGCCGCGTGACTTCTGCCTTTCTCACATCTGCGCTCCTCCGCAGCGCTTAGCATTAGCCGCTTTAGCACAACAGTGAGTTTTTTCTTCCGTCAACTCGGCCACACTTTGGACAATATGGACATGCTATACCTCTTTTGAAAGCTTACCTTCTGCACTGCTCAGTCGCTAGATTTGTTTCTCAATTGCAATAAGTCACATTGTGTGCACAAGGAAATAAGCGCCAGCTATACGTAGCTACATTAGCAGCTACGTATCATAAACAGCGAGTTTTCCTTCTGTCACCACGGTCACACTTTGGACAGTATGGACATGCTATACCTCTTTTGAAAGCTTACATTCTGCACTGTTCAGTCGCTAGATTTGTTTCTCAATTGCAATAAGTCATAATGCGTGCATAAGCAAAGAAGCGCCAGCTACACTGTCACGTTAGCTGCTACATATCATACACAGTTAGCCTAAGACACACTGGGGTGATATCTGCTACTGACAACATTTAGAAGTTAAAAATGTTTTCTTTCTTCATGTATCACGTCTGATATTAGATGATTTAGTCTGTTTGAGAGTTGACTTTATAGGCTCATGTGAATAATATGAACTGTTCATGCAGAGCTCACTGCTGTAGCTGAGAGGCTGCAAGTCAAACAAGACCACACACAGCTCAGTGGTATCCTGGTACGAGTACGAGCACTGGTATTGGCCCAATACCCGATACTGGTATCGGTATCGAGGCATCCCTAAAATTTACAGCACAAAAGGGCTAATTATTTACATTCCATTACAGCTTTACAGAGGACGCTAAAGAACAATTTTAATTTAAAGGCATATCTACAAGTCTTTGAAATACACACACATAAAACCAGAGTGAATTAACCATGAAAAGCAATCATAAAAGAAATATAACTAAGTTTGTCAAGTCAAAAGAGGATCACAAAACTCATGCGATGTTAAAATCCACAGAATAAAAAGTATTTTAGGATGACACAAAAGACACTGTGTTGAGGAACAGTGAGGAACATACATTGAAGAAGCAGAATCAAGGCCATGAAAAACAACCCAAAGTCAAAGACAAACTTCAGGTTTTTGGGGTGTTAGCAGCTAAACGTTAGCAGTTAGCGGGTCGTGGGTGTCTGTGGGGTCGTTCCCAGACTCCAGAGCCCGTCGGACCCTCTCCCAGAACAGGCCCCTGTGGCTCCGGGCCTGGGTCCAGCTCAGGTACGTGCGGCTCTTCACCAGCTTCCTCATGCGGTAGAACGGACTCAGCTGATCAGACGAGATCTCCTCCAGAAACAACAGGATCAAGACGTCCTTCTGCTCATCGAACAGACGGAAGCTACAGAGGAGATGAAAAAAGGTTTGAACCAGGACTAAAGCAGGACTGAATCAAGATTAAAGCGGGATTAACAGGAGGAAGTACCTGGCCATCTGAATCTCCCGTGAGCACCACTCGCTCTGCAGATACTGTGGGCTGATCACACACAGAGTCTTCCTGCTGCTGTAGATGGCATCTGTGATGTTCTCCAGGATTTCTCTCCCTGAAACATCAGAGTAAGACAAATTTAAATCTTGTTTACAAGTTAATTTAGTTTCATAAGCAGTAAATGGCCAGTAAAGGGTTCTGACTTGCAGAGTTCTGCTGCTGCTACATGAGCACCACAGGCTCTGAAAGCTGTGTCTTCGACTACTCAGTTAGCTGTACGACTAAATACTGGATTAATATGGGCCATTTTTCTCACATTAACATGAGCTAAAGCATTACCTTTGTTGTTTTGTTCGGTTTAAGCTACAGTGCGTTGCGAAAGTATCCAACCCCCTTGAACTTTTTTACATTTTCTCTTATTATGACCACAAAAATCATATACACTGAATATTTCACTGAAACTTTGTGTGAAAGACCAACACTAAGTTGCACACAATGGTGAAGTGGAAGGACAGTCATACATGATCTATTTTTTTTTTTTTTTTTTACAAATTAAAAGCTGAAAAGTAGGCGTGCAAAATTATCCAACCCCTGTGAGTCAATATTTTCTGGAACCGCCTTTTGCTGCAATTACAGCTCCAAGTCTCTTTGGGTATGTTTCTACCAGCTTTCCACATCTTGAGACTGACATTTTTGCCCATTCTTCTTTGCATAATAGCTCCAGCTCAGTCAGATTAGATGGAGTGTGTTTGTGAACAGCAGTTTTCAGATCTTGCCACAGATTCTCGATTGGATTTAGGTCTGGGCTTTGTCTGGGCCATTCTAAGACATGAATATGTTTTGTTTTAAACCATTCCAATGTAGCCTTGGCTTTATGTTTGGGGTCGTTGTCCTGTTGAAAGATAAACCTCCGCCCCAGTCTCAAGTGTTATGCAGACTCCAATAAGTTTTCTTCCAATATTGCCCTGTATTTGGCTCCATCCATCTTTCCATCAACTCTGACCATATTCCCTGTCCCTGCTGAAGAAAAGCATGTGCAGAAAATACTGCAGGCACTTGTATTTTTGATTGTGTGGATGGTGCATTCAGAGTCATGAGCAGTGTTAGGTTTCTGCCACACATAGCGTTTTGCATTTTGGCCAAAAAGTTCAATTTTGGTCTCATCTGACCAGAGCATCTTCCTCCACATGGTTACTGTGTCCCCACATGGCTTTTGGCAAAGTGAAAACATGATTTCTTATGGCTTTCTTTCAGCAATGGCTTTCTTCCATAAAGGCCAGATTTGTGTAGTGCAGAACTAAAAGTTGTACCTTTGACAGATTCTCTAACCTGAGCTGTAGATCTTTGCAGTTCCTCCAGAGTCACCGGGGACCTCTTGGCTACATCTCTGACCAGTTCTCTCCTTGTTCAAACTGTAAGTTTAAGTGTACGGCCTGGTCTTGGTAGATTTGCAGTTGTGCCATACTCCTTCCATTTATGGATGATGGTGTAAACAGTGCTCTGTGAGATGTTTAGAGCCTTGGAAATCTTTTCATAACCTAATCCTGCTTTTTACTACTTCACAGCTTTATCCCTGACCTGTGTGGTGTGTTCTTTGGACTTCATCGTGCTGACCGCTCCCCAATACTCTCAAACAAACCTCTGAGGTTTTTACAGAACAGCTACATTAATACTTTTTTTCTGTTACTTTCAAATGTTTTTGCAAGTGAAAGTAACAAGTAAACAGTAAAATTGCAATTTTCGTCTTTTTCAAAGATCAGCTTTCCTTTGCGCGTTCACAATTATCCAGTCAGACTGGGCTATACAGGTAAATGAATTCTGTTCCAAAACAAAAGTGCATCGTGAATAAGGATGGGACAATATACAATATTATCGTTAATCGCAATAAATAATCGTGGTGTTTTTTCATAATTGTGATAATCGTACATGACGATAATCGCAATTAGCAGTTGAGCGCCTGTGGCTTCATAAGAGCATCTAAAACCTGACTGCTGTGAACCCAGTAAGAAGCTGGGTTATGGATAAACAAAGAAAAACTTCATATGTTAAAGTTAATTAATGACTCTGAGACAAAGTAAGTAGATTTTTGCTCAACATTGTAAACATTTGTTCGCTTTGAATCATTATTGATTGTACTTAGACCAAAATACAATAAGTAGTTGTTCAAACACATTGTGCATTAAAAAATATTTCAGTGATTTTGAATCCGTGCACTTTTACGTTCAGTAAATTATTGTGATAATATCGTTAATCGCAATTATTTTGGTCACAAATATCGTGAGTGTAAATTTTCATATCATCCCATGCTTAATTGTGAATGCATTCGAAGTCTGTCTAGGTTTGTTGCAAAGTAAACCAATAAAAATATGATTAAAGTATGATGGGACAGCACTGACCTGGCTCAAAGTCGCGGTGGTGCAGACATAACTTCCATCCCTGTCGCTCCTCCAGCTCTGGCACCAGCTCGTGGTAAACCCACTCCTCGTCGTGAACGTTGTACGAAACAAAAGCATCGTAAACATCAACACATCCTTCTTTTTTCTTCTTTCCGTCGTAAAGAAACGCTCTGAAGAGGTAGTAGCCGTAGACAAGCTGCCATCTTAGAAAGTGGTAGGTGAAGGACGAGACGAGAGTGAGGAGCACCAGAGAAGAACTGGTTATAAAGCAGAATAAGCCCACAGACTCAAAACAGGACTGAATGTTGAAGTTTAGCAACAGCTCTCCTTCATGAGACAGTGGATAGGAGCATCTGTACTGAAAAGCATTGGCCACATAAACGTTTTTGTCACTCAACAGCCAGTAAATGAATCCAGCGTTGGAACAGTTACAGACAAATGGATTTCCAGACAAATCAAGATATTTTAGTGATGGAAGTCTTTTGAAAATGGCCTCGTCGATGATCCTCAACTCATTGTAGGCTAAGATCAGATGCTCCAGTTTAGTTAGATTAGCTTCAGAGATTATATCCAGAGATTTAAGACGGTTTTCAAACAAGTCCAGTCTTTGGAGATTTGTGACTGGCTTTAAAAGCTCTAGATTAAGGAATTCCAAGTCGTCACTGTTTGTGATTTTAAGATTTTTTAAACGGGGTGTGTAAAAGAATATTTCTGGTGTATATCTTCTAAAGTAATTGATTAATGAAAGTGTTGTTAAATTGTTTGAACCTTTCAGAACATCCAGTAATGCAAAATAACTGCTAAAATCGAGTTTGAAAACTAAAGTTTGCAGTGATGGCATATCAGTGAAAGTCGAGGAGAAATTGTGCTCTTTGGAGGCCAACTCCAAAACTGCTTCTGTCTCTGTGTTTAAAAGGCTGCCACCATAACTCAAGAACCTTAAGTCTTTCAGTCCGTCAAAAGTACCAACAGATATATCACATTGTCCTACACTTAACTCCCTTAGATGTGACATGTTTTTAAAGACTCCTGGTTGAAGAACGTGAACACTGTTTTCAACATTCAAAGCCAAAAGATTTCTCAAAGTGAAGCTGAAACCATCATCTAAACTATAAAGAAAGTTTCCATTTATGGACAGTGTTTTCAGGTTCAGCAGATCCTGGAACACACAACTGTTTAGTTCAGTCAAGTGATTTTCACTAAGATCTAGTTCTGTCAACCGCCACAAACCAGAAAAGGCTGAACATTCAATCTGTTTGATTTGATTTGATCTAAGTGACAAATATGTGAGAGTCGACATGTTTCTGATTGCCAAAGGGACTCTGGTTAAATAATTACATTTGAGATTATGCCAAGACAGATGAGTTAACGTCTGAAGAGAAGATTCAGAGACGTTTCTCATTGTATTAAGGGAAAGATCCAGCTCAGTGATTTGTGAACATGGCTGAAGCAGACTGTTGTTTAAAACAGAAATTTCATTCAATTTCAAGTCTAACTTTTGTAAAAATGGAATTGCACAGGCAAAGTTTAACAGACCTTTTTTCAGCACAGCTTCAACAGCTTCGAGATTGAGGTTTTCTAGTGAATTCACACTTTGGAAAATCAACTTGTATGTTTCCAATGTCAAATTTGTGACACTTAAATCAAGATACCTAAGATTTTGAAGAAATGAAATGTCTGACACGTCCCATTGAAGACTGGATTTAATATAAGACAATCTGAGTGTCTTTAAACGTGGAAAAATGTCTTTGTGAAGCGTGAATTTATGCAAAGGATTTGAATTTAGGACCAAGTCTGTAATGTTCAAAGGAAATGGGAAATCACTGGATTCAAATGAAGTAAAAGCAGTTCCTTCTAAATCTAAGACCTGCAAATCTGGACAGAAGAAAACTATGTTTGCAATGTCACTTATTTGGCTGAGTTTGTTGTTCAGAAAAACTAGTCTTTGCAAATTCTTTAAAGGTCGAAATGCATCTTTTGAGATGAATTTGATCTGATTGTTTCCTAAATCCAATGAAGTTAGGTTTGAAAGTCCATTGAACATGTCTCCGGTGATGCTTGTGAGTTTGTTCAAATACAAACTCAATTGTGTTAAAGCTGCTGAATGCAAAAACGTCCCAGATTCGATTATTGAAATCTGGTTTAGTTCAAAGTTTAAAGTTTGGAGTTCATTGAGGCCAGATAAATCGTTCTGTTGGAGTCTTGGTAAGATAAATTTATTTAACTGAAGAGACAGAGTCGATTTGGGGATGTCAGATGGTATGCTCTTGATTGAAAAGCCACCGTCACAGTTGACTTTCCTCAGATATTCTGGGTCCAGAATACAGTTGTGAAGTGACCAAAGCTGTGAAAGACAAGGCAGGAGCAGAAGAAACAGAAGAGAGAGAAGAGCAGAGGTGTGAGGAGCCATCATCAGACCTGCAACAGAGGAAAAGAGTTTTATTCATGAGCTGCTCTGATTTGTTTTACAGTGTATGCTAATGAGCTCTCTTGTGATTTTTATGGAAGCGCCCAGGACCCTATTGAAGGAACTCTTTAAAAAATGCCATTTGTCATCTTGTCCTTTCAGTCATAACCTAAAACTCATGACAATAGGTGAAAATAGGAATAAAGATTGAGCACTGATCAGTCTGTCTCATGCTCTATCCCAGGGGTCACCAATAAGATTTCATCGAGGTCCAGTTCTAAGAGATTTTTTCAAGACAAGGTCCGGAACTTCACGGCAAAGTTTCTTTTAAGTCATTTAAATTTGACATTATAATTAAAAATAACTACACAATATTCATTTTTCACAATATCCCACATAATTCTATGTTATAAAAGCTTGTTTTCAATGCATTATTCGACTGCCCTTTTAAAAATGTATTTGATGGATGAATAAATTCCATCAAAATTGAATCTGACCTGTGCTGTGGAGGAGACAGTGTTTTACACTGATCAGAAATGATCACTGAGTCTGTGATGAAGTTATTCTAAGTCTGTTCTGACTCGAGCCTGTTCTGTACCACGTCTGTCTCTCTCTGTGTCTCACTGGCCAAAGCAGTCACTGAATGAAGCCATGTGATTGGCTGATTGACGATAGGACCCACGCGATAGCCCTCCAACTTTACGCAGGAGAAGAATCATACAAACAGCGCTCTGAATCGTGTTCATTACACGCACACCCACGCGCACATAGCCTACAAACGCGCGCTCTAAATACAAGTATGAATCTGACTGGACCGTCATAAACCGCGTCTTTCTGTTTCTGGCGCGGTGCCAAATGGGAGAAGGACGAGTCAAAGCGGCAGTTTTGCACCGCGTGCATTACGCGGACACTCAACCGCGTACTTGAATACACTCTGCAGACCCAAAAACCGCACCGCACCAGCGTGAAGCGCGTTTTTCTGTCTCTGGCGCTGTGCCAAAAGTGAGAAAGACGAGTCACAGCGGCAACGTGCGCGCGCGTCTGTTGGTGCGCTCACTGCACAGCTCTTCTTTAAAGAATCACGTCTTCCTTCTCCAGCCTTTCTGCGAGTGTTTGGCAGGAGGACTACACGGTCCGGTCCGGATGGGGCGGCGCTTGGGTCCGGATCCGGACCGGAGTCCGCCTTTCGGTGACCTGGGCTCTATCCTTTTTAACAAGACATTGAGATACTTAAACTTCAGCACTTCAGACAAAAACTCTCCACCACCTGAAGACGGCAAAGGACCTTTTTACTATGTAGACTCAGCCTGGGATTTTAAACGTTGAAATAAAATTTTCTTTTGACACAAAGTGTTGCAACAACATGGTCACATATAAACTAGAAATGTCATTGGCCACTGCAGTGAGGCACAGACAGTTTGGGACAGTTTTTACCTGAAATTTGCCAAATAACTTAATTTGCTCAAAAATTGCCACAATAAAATGACTCTTAGCAGTTGAAAGTGTTCGTTATTCAACATATTTACAGCATAGCTGTAAAATAAAGATTCTCTTTGTTCCACTTTATTTAATAGAAATGTTAAAATATTTGTTGGTGGGTCTGATCTGGCCCCTGGGCCTTATGTTGAGTGATAAATGTGCCAGTAGTGAATGTTTATTACGTTGTCACAGCTTTTTAGACGTTTAGCACATCTGCAGCAAACATGTCAGAGTTTAATAGAAACAATCTAATGTTCTATTACGAGATCTTTATCTTGTGATGCTCATGAACATAATGAATTAAACCCAAGACATTGAAAATACCAGTTAAAATACTTTTATCTCATAGTTTTATCTGTGAAGAACAAAAGACATGGTTTAGTTCGCTCATGAAACCAGTTTGTCAAGTTCAACTCTGCTGTCTCTGCTCTGCTGGTGTAGCATGAGTCTTACAAAAGTCCTGATTTAAGCATAAATGTTGTCTTTCTTTAGTTGTAATTGCATCATTGCAGTGTAAAGTGTAAATAGAGTAATTTAATATGTGTTACTCACCTGCAGCTCGAAGCCCTTTCTGTTGATGACAAGAGGAAGGACAAGAACAGGAACATCCAAATCATCAAGAGGAATTAAAACCGTCAGAAAGTTATGTGTGGCACTGAAGCTAATTAATATGCCGCCAATGAAAAGACTTCCGAAAAAAGTAGTTCATGACAAAACAGTGACATTAAAAAGACAAAGTTTAACTTTACTAAGATTTTAACTTTGTAACAAGAGCTGTTTCGTATCATTAGTTTAAACTATTTGAGCGATTCTTGAATGTTTGGGTAAAGCATTAGAAATTTACAGCACAAAAGGACTAATTATTGACATTCCATTACAGCTTTACAGGGGGCGCTAAAGAACAATTTTAATTTAAAGGCATATTCTTTCAAATACACACACATAAAATCAGAGTGAAGTAACCCATGAAAAGCAACTAATTTTGTCAAAGTCAAAAGAGGATCACAAAACTCATGCAATGTTAAAATCCAGAGAATAAAAAAGTATTTTAGGATGACACAAAAGACACTGTGTTGAGGAACAGTGAGGAACATACATTGAAGAAGCAGAATCAAGGCCATGAAAAAGAACCCAAAATCAAAGACAAACCTCAGGTTTTGGGGGCGTTAGCAGCTAAACGTTAGCAGTTAGTGGGTCGTTGGTGTCTGTGGGGTCGTTCCCAGACTCCAGAGCCCGTCGGACCCTCTCCCAGAACAGGCCCCTGTGGCTCCGGGCCTGGGTCCAGCTCAGGTACGTGCGGCTCTTCACCAGCTTCCTCATGCGGTAGAACGGACTCAGCTGATCAGACGAGATCTCCTCCAGAAACAACAGGATCAAGACGTCTTTCTGCTCATCGAATAGACGGAAGCTGCAGAGGAGAGAAAACAGGTCTGAACCAGGACTGAACCAGGTCTGAACCAGGACTAACAGGAGGAAGTACCTGGCCATCTGTATCTCCCGTGAACACCATTCGCTCTGCAGATACTGTGGGCTGATCACACACAGAGTCTTCCTGCTGCTGTAGATGGCGTCTGTGATGTTCTCCAGGATCGCTTTGCCTGAAACATAAGACAGACATAAACCAATGCTTAGTTTGAATTTTACATTACAGACATAGGCTAGTGAATATTGAAAAATATAGTCAGGTGTGACTGTTCTTTTCACAGTTAGCTACATGAGTAGCTAATGTCACCCAAATGTGATAAGTATCTTCATACAAAATAAATCCAAATTGTACTTGACCAGTGCTTTTTAATCATGAGATTGGTGTTTGTGTTTCACTGGACCACTTGAAAGTGTGTGGTGCTGTGAAACATGGGTAAAGCAAGAGTTAATAAGAAACTATGTTCAAATGTATTGACTCCTTTTTAGCATTTGCTTTGGATTGTGTTACATATTCCATTATGCAATGGAAACATATGGGATGGATTTGTGATTTATAGAACTGCTATAACTAACTCATTCTTATTCAATCGATTTGGTAAAAAGCACCTTTTGAAACTTATTAATGAACACGGTCCATTTTGAATAGTGTAAATGAACTAGGACAGTTTGCTTTAGGCAGATAGACTTTAATGCTGCGTTCACCAAATCGCGCGTAAAATTTCACCAGTTATTTATGCTGTTGACGCCTCAATAAGCTTCCAAAACGCTCTGACGCACGTCAAGGCTTTTGTGGACAAAAAGACACTTTTAACGCACCAAAGCGCTTCTTCGAGCTTCCGCTTGCTTGCTAGCTTTGTTTTGCTCATAAACAGTTCACGTTGAAAGAGAGAAGGAGGGAGGGAGAGAGATAGAGGCTTGTTGCATTTATAAGACGGAGCTTACTCGATCACACAACTTTCTCTTCCAGACAGTGTCTTTTTGCTGACTCTGTTCTCCTCGGCTCCTCCCGTCATACAGAAGTGTTTAAACACGGCACCTAGCATTTTTAATAGATCCATGTGAAGCGTTGTTGTTTGTTTTGCCATGTCTCCGGATTTTCAAAGCAACGAACAGCCAAGTCTTTGAAAAAAGCCCCAAACAAGCAACCTTTGGTTAAAAAAGTTATTAAAACACTTCAGTAAACAGTCGTCCTTTCCCCTTGATGTGAGAGGAGAACAACATGTCACGTGTCACAGAAGTGTAGTCTCTGATTGGCTGACACTGACTTCCAACGCGTGAAAGATTGATTTTACCAACTCCTGCGGCGACCACAGATTTGAGCTTCCACATCGCAAGACGCCGTGTTTTCAGATGCATAAACGTGCGTCAACGGACGCCCCAGATGTCAATACGCGCGGCCAATACGCTTAAACGCTCAAAACGCGGGTTTTCATTGACTTAACATTAAAAATGGATGCAAAGACGCCAATACACTGACCGGTGTGAACGTACCATAAGGCTGTCCAGGTCCATTTCTAATTAAACCAAACCAATGAAAACATGGCTAAAGTATGATGGAACAGCACTGACCTGGCTCAAAGTCGCGGTGGTGCAGACATAACTTCCATCCTTGTCGCTCCTCCAGCTCTGGCACCAGCTCGTGGTAAACCCACTCCTCGTCGTGAACGTTGTACGACACAAAAGCATCGTAAACATCAGCACATCCCTCTTTTTCTTCTTCTCGTCGTAAAGAAACGCTCTGAAGAGGTAGTAGCTGTAGACAAGCTGCCATCTTAGAAAGTGGTAGGTGAAGGATGAGACGAGAGTGAGGAGCACCAGAGAAGAACTGGTTACAAAGCAGAATAAGCCCACAGACTCAAAACAGGACTGAATGTTGAAGTTTAGCAACAGTTCTCCTTCATGAGACAGTGGATAGGAGCATCTGTAGCGAAAAGCATTGGCCACAAAAACCTGTTTGTCACTCAACATCCAGTAAATGAATCCAGCGTTGGAACAGTTACAGACAAATGGATTTTCTGACAAATCAAGATATTTCAGTGATGGTAGTCTTTTGAAAATGGCCTCGTCAATGATCCTCAGCTCATTGTTGGATAAGATCAGACGCTCCAGTTTAGCCAGATTAGCTTCAGAGATTATATCCAGAGATTGTAGTTGGTTTTCAGACAAGTCCAGTCTTTGTAGGTCTGTGATCGACTTTAAAAACTCTGGATCAGGGATTTCCATGTTATCACTGTTTGTAATTTTAAGATTTTGTAAACGAGGCGTGTCATAAAATGGTGTAAGTCTTCCAGAGTGTGACGGAGCTGGTCCTGAGAAAGCCGCAGCGCCGTCCCAAACTTAAGTCGCCCCACACCCACACACGCGCTCACCACTTACCTGCTTCTTCATTCATCCCGTTCCCCGTCCTTCCGTGCCGTTTTCGCCAGATCCATTGTCCAAAAACCACCGCAGTCGTCTTGGGTGCACACTAGGCTTCTGTTAAACCATTAATATCCATAGTTTTTACCGCGGTCAAACTTTTTACCAGTATCCATCTTCCATTCACGAGTCCCAACTGTCAAACAGAGCGCTCCGCTAACTTCCGGGTTATATTGCGTCAAGCGCGCGTCATTAGCGTCTGACGTAATAGTGACGTCACCGCAAAATGTTTATTTTTAGCACGAAATAAATAAAATTAATTCTTGTGAGAGTGTTACAGGTGCAGTGACGCAAGTGTTTTGTCAAGTATTTTTTTGTGAATATTTCAATAGTTGTAAAATGATAAATAATTGTAGTTTATGGCAGAAACTATTGATTTTTGTGTTAATTGGCTTGTGGGAGGAGCCTTGGGCTTTAAAAGGGAGCCAGCCTCTCTCCCTCTGTCATTCTGTGTCTGGGGCTGTTACGGAGAAGGTAACTATGGAGAGCCTTTATGAATTATGAAACTTTTTGCTATGTTTGTAAAATATGTAAATAATTGTGTGTTATCACTGTTTTTGTATAGCACGTCAAACTTTTTGGGAACGTTGAGCAATAATAAATTTAAAAACATCCTTCTGACTACGCCATCATTATTGTCACAACTTAAGAATCCTCACATATGGTGTCAGAAGTGGGATGGCTGGTCGAAGAAAGAGAAAAGGGCTCCGTTCCCAAAGAAAGTTTGAAGAGGATGATGAGGATCTGGCCGGGACATCGGTCCATGAACTGAGTGGTGCAGCTGTGCAACCAATCCATGAGCTCGTTGGCTTGATGAAGGACTTCATGTCGAGTCAAAAGGAGAGAGAGGAGGGTCTATTGGAAGAGATCCGCAACCTCCGTGGGACACACCGCTCACCCTCGCCATCAGCTAGATCTGCTCATGGGAGCAGCAGCGTGGGCAGTCCTAGTCCGCGACTGGCGCTACCAACTCCAGTGGCTCCAAGACGACCTCAGGGTGAGTCAACAGCACTGCACCGACCACTCGCGGAGGAGTCCGGTCATCCGGATTTGTGCCACCTCCAGAGTGGAGACCATATGCTGTGGAGCCAAGATCCCTCCGTATCAGACTGGAGAAGACATTGAAAATTATCTACTGAGGTTCGAGAGAATCGCAAAAACTTGGAAATGGCCAGAGACTGAGTGGGCGTGTCGCCTCGTGCCACTTCTGTCCGGAAAAGCTCTGGAAGCATATACTGCCATGGATGAGGATGAGGCTCACTGCTACAGAGATCTGAAAGCTGCATTGCTGGTAAGTTTGATGTTTCCCCAGAGACTTACCGGCAGCGCTTCCGATCGACCATCGTGCCCTCACGAGAGACTCCGACGGAGACCTACCATCGCCTCAAAAGCCTGTACCGGCGGTGGGTTCGTCCAGATCAGCTCACCAAGGAGCAAATCGGAGAGCTCATCATCCCTGGAGCAGCTTCTTCATGTCCTGCCTTCTGATGTCCGCACCTGGGTGAAGGAGCATGAACCTGAGGATGGCCTGACTGCAGCAAAGTTGGCGTTGCAGTATCAGAACGCTCGCCGAGGGGGTCCACCACGCTTCAGCTCAGCACCTCGACCATTCCATCAGCCTGCTCCAGCTCGACCCAACAGAGAAACCAATCAGGACACTCGAGGTACTCCCAGCTCTGCCACAACTCAGCAAGCACCTGGTAAGCCCATCGTTTGTTACTACTGTCAGCAGCCAGGTCACAAGGCCTCTGTGTGTCCAGTACGCAGAGACAAACTCACTGGCGCTTGCTATGCACCACGTGTGGAGAAACTGGTACCCACTCAGAGCTTGAAAGAGCGCACAATGAAAACTGTGACTCTGAATGGCCAGCAGGTGACAGCACTGTTAGACAGTGGCAGTTTACTTCTCTAGTAAAGAAGAGCCATATACCTGTGAACTGTGTTGATTATAGCCTGAAAACTGATATTGTGTGTGTTCATGGTGATAGTCATGCATATCCTAAATCTGAAGTGTCTGTGATAATTGACGACCAACCTTATCTCATGACTGTTGCTGTGGTAGATAACTTACCTGTTGATCTTGTCCTCGGAACTGAGTTACCTGTACTGTTAGACCTTTTGCAGAAAATGGAATGTGAAAATGTGTGTGATGTGAATGATGTGACTGGCAATGTCTCATGTCCTGTAGTCACTCGGGCTCAGGCAAAGGCTGGTGTTGAACCCCTGCCTGACCTAGATGATGGTCTGGTTGAGGGGGGAACCAAAGGGCCAAGAAAGTCTAAACGTCAGAGACGATTTGAGAAAAAACTAATGCTAACTGATCAGAATGCAGAGAGTTTGAATGTTGATGAACTGTGGAATGTACCTGAAAATATTGCAGAACTACAGAAACAAGATGTGACTTTGAAAACCTGTTTTGAAAAACTAGAAGCTAATGCTAATGTTAATGCTAATGTTACTGTAAAGAACAGTTCACTGTTGTTGATGGTGTGTTGTATGTCTCTGATGGTACTCAAAAACGTCTGGTTGTCCCTGCACCTTGTAGACAGCTCGTAATGCAGGTAGCACATACACTTCCTTGGGCTGGGCATTTTGGCCGCCACAAGACCTACTTGCGCGTTAGTGCTCGTTTTTACTGGCCTCGCATGTACCAAGACATTCAGGCATATTGCACCACATGCCCCATTTGCCAAAAAACAGCTCCAACTCGTAAGTCAGATCGCGCTCTCCTCCATCCATTGCCCGTCATCTCCACGCCATTCCGCAGAATAGCTATGGACATTGTTGGCCCATTAGTTAAGAGTGCTCGGGGTCATCAGTACATACTTGTAGTTTGTGACTATGCCACCAGATACCCTGAGGCCTTTCCACTCCGCACAATCACTGCTCCTGCTGTTCTCCGTGTACTGATCCAGTTGTTCTCCAGAGTTGGGATCCCAGATGAAATCCTGACCGATCAAGGGACTATGTTCACCTCTCGTCTTTTGCAGTTATTTCACAAGCAGCTGGGGATCACTGCCCTGCGAACGACACCATATCATCCTCAAACCGACGGTCTCGTCGAGCGGTTCAACCAGACGCTGAAAAGAATGCTTCAAAAGTTTGTGAGCGACACAGGAAAGGACTGGGACCGATGGCTGCCGTTTGTCCTCTTCGCCTATCGGAGGTACCACAGTCTTCCACTGGGTTTTCGCCATTTGAGCTCCTGTACGGATGGGACGTCCAGGGACCTTTGGACCTGCTGAGTAAAGCGTGGACATCTACAGAGTCCAAGACGAGTGAGCAGGGGATCGTCCAGTACGTGCTGCAGATGAGGGACCGGCTGGCCAGGTACCGGGACGAGGCTGAAGAAAACCTGAAAGAGGCTCAGAGGAAGCAGAAGACCTGGTATGACCAGCAAGCCAGACAGAGAGACTTCCAGCCAGGTCAAAAAATCCTCCTTCTGCTCCCCTCCTCCAACAGCAAGTTGTTGGCAAAGTGGCAAGGTCCATACACCATCTCTCGACGGATGGGACCGGTCACATATGAGATCCTTCAACCTGAGAAGAAGAAACCACGGCAAACCTACCACGTCAATCTCCTGAAAGAGTGGAAAGAGACCCCTGTCGTGGCTCCAAAGGCAGCGCTCATGGTGAGACGTGTGGAAGTAGAGGAAGAGGAGGACCCCGGTGTTCCAGTCGTCACCGCAGCCTCAGAACCCCTCGTGGCCCATCTCTCTGCAGACCAAGCTGCTGACCTTCTAGAAGTCTTCAAAGACATGCCATCGCTGTTCACTGCAGAGCCCGGCAAGACGACGCTGATTGAGCACGTGATCCGACTGAAGGACAAGAATCCAGTCCGCCAGCGTCCTTACCGTGTCCTCAGCAGCTGGTGGCCCAACTCCGGCAAGAGATCGAGTCCATGCTTGAGCTTGGAGTGATCGAACCATCGACGTCTGAGTGGTGCAGTCCTGTCGTCATCGTTTTCAAGAAAGACGGCTCCTTGCGCATCTGCATCGATTTTCGCAAACTCAACTCCATCTCAGAGTTCGATGCGTACCCGATGCCAAGGATAGACGACCTTCTAGATCGCATTGGCTCAGCAGCCTACATCACCACTCTGGATCTGTGTAAAGGCTATTGGCAGGTGCCGCTTGAGACGTCCAGCAGACCCTACAACAGCCTTTCGAACACCCAGCCGGACTGTTCCAGTTCACTGTTATGCCTTTCGGCTTACATGGCGCCCCTGCAACATTCCAGCGTCTTATGGACAAGGTGCTCCAGGGTTGTGAAGATTTCAGCGCAGCTTACCTTGACGACGTGGTGATCTTCAGCAGGACCTGGGAGGAACATGTCCAGCACCTCAGATCAGTCCTGGAGAAGATTCAGGCTGCTGGACTGACCCCTGAACGTCGCCAAGTGTGAGTGGGCTCGTCGCGAAACCCGTTATCTGGGCTATCAGCTTGGAAGAGGAGAGGTGCGAACCACACAGATGGATAAGGTTGAAGCTATCCAGAAGTGCCCTCGTCCCCGAACCAAGAAGCAGGTGCGATCCTTCCTTGGCCTCGCTGGATGGTATCGAAGGTTCGTTCCACAATTCGCCACGATCGCCGCACCACTCACCGCCTTAACAACGAAGGACAAGAAAAACCCAGTGATGTGGACAGATGAGTGTGAAGCAGCCTTCCAACACACTGAAAACTCTTCTCTGTTCTTCTCCAGTGCTGCGCAGCCCTGACTTCAACCGTCGCTTCCTGGTGCAAGTAGATGCCTCTGAGGTGGGTCTGGGAGCTGTCCTTACCCAGGGGGAGTCCGATGCTCAGCAGCCCATCTTGTACCTGAGCAGAAAGCTACGCCCAGAGAACCAGATACTGCAGTGGTCGAGAAAAGAAGGTCTGGCCATCCAAGTGGCTCTGGGAAACCTAAAATACTACTTACTTGGGAAGAGAGTTTGATCTGGAGACGGACCATCGAGCTCTAACATGGATCAATTCAATGAAGGATCACAATAGCGATTGACTCGCTGGTACCTCTCGCTGCAACCCTTCAAGTTTGTGGTCCGACATCGATCTGGCAGATCCAACTTGGTAGCAGACTACCTGTCCAGGTTGCCAAGACTTTGTCAACCTTCGGGGAGGGAGGAGGATGGTGTGACGGAGCTGGTCCTGAGAAAGCCGCAGCGCCGTCCCAAACTTAAGTCGCCCCACACCCACACACGCGCTCACCACTTACCTGCTTCTTCATTCATCCCGTTCCCCGTCCTTCCGTGCCGTTTTCGCCAGATCATTGTCCAAAAACAACACCA
>CM076401.1:57975-115098 GCA_038363315.1 Mugilogobius chulae
AGCTCCGCAGATCCTGGAACACACAGCTGTTCAGATCAAACATACGATTAAAACTAAGATCCAATTCTTTCAATCGCCACAAACCGAAAAAATCTGAACATTCAAGTTTTATGATGTGATTCTAGAAAAGGATAAAAAAGTGAGAGTTGACATGTTTCGGATTGCCAAAGGGACTTGATCTAAATAATATCCATTCAAATTTAAGCCAAGACAGATGTGTTAGTGTCTGAGAGAAGATGGAGCAAGTGTCTTCATGTCATTAGAGGAAAGATTTCAGGTCAGTGATTGAGAACACGAATGAAGCAGAGTCAGTCTAAGATTATCATTGTTCTGTATGTGTAACTTTGCAAAGATCGAATTGCACAGATGGAGTTCAAAAGATTATTTATCATCAAAGTTCCCACACCGCTGATATGGAGGTTTTCTACTGAATTCACACATCGGAAAATCAGTTTGTATGTTTCAATTTTAAAATGTGTACCACTTAAATCAAGAGTTTTAAGATTTGGAGAAATGAACTCTTCGACACGTCCCATTGAATGTTAGATTTAATATAGGTCAACTGAGTGACTCTAATGTGGAAAAATGTCTTTATGAAGGAGAATTTACGTAAAGAATTGAAACCTAGGTCTAAGCGTGTGATGTTCAAAGGAAATGAAACATTCTTGAACTCAACAAAGTAAAAGCATTTTGTGCTAAATTTAAAACCTGCAAAGCTGGACAAGACAACAGTACAGTTTCAATATCACTTATCTGGCTGATTTGGTTTGTTATATAAAAACTTAATTCTTTCAGATTCTTTAAAGGTTTAAATGCATCTTTTGAATGAATTTGATCTGGTTGTCTCCTAAATCCAAAAGGGTTAGGTTGGAAAGTCCATTGAACATGTCTTTGTCTAAACTTTTTAGTAAGTTCTTTTCAAACTCATTGTGTTAAAGCAGATGAATGCAAAAAAGCACCAGATTCGATTATTGAAATCCTATTTGATATAAGGTTTAAAGTTTGAAGTGTATCAAGGCCAGAAAAATCCTTCTGTTGGACTTTTGTGAGGCTGAATCGTGTTAGACTAAGGAACAGGGTGATTTGGGGATATCAGATGGTATTTTTTGTGGTTGAAAGATAACCATCACAAGTGACTCTCCTTAGATCGTCTGAGTCCAGGTCGCAGTTGTGCAGAGAGTAGAGCGCTGAAGAATGAAGCAGGAGCAGAAGGAACGGGATTGAGAGAAGAACAGAGGTCAGAAGGGCCATCATCAGACCTGTAACAGAGGAAAAGTATTTAATGCAGGAGTAACTGTGATATCCTGCAGCAGCTCATCATATTTCTCAAGAAGGGCCTTGCTGAGGAAACCCATTTTGATTGTTTGTATGTGCAGTTGTATTCTTGTGGTCTTTTCCCAAAGAATATGACCACAGGTGAGGATTGGAACAAACACTGATCGGTAACTTGAGAGCTTTGCCCTTTTGGCTCAGCTCTGTCTTCACAACAGCGCTACATCTTTCCTTCAATCGTGAACAACTTTTCTTCACAAACTTGCTCTTGATTCATTTAAAACTATAATTTATATTTACAACTAGTGTTAATCTACAAAATTAAACTAAAATGGGAAATTCGCAGAAACCTGTAATACGCACTTTGAGCAATTGCTGCTTAGTTGCGAAAATAGGAGGTAGACTGTAAACAAGTCATGGATCTGTGTCAGCAATCATTGGTATTATCATTAGAGGTACAATATCTAATTGTAAGTTAGCATTTGACACGAGGTCAGAGAAGAACATATCAATCTCCGGAGAAAAGGTAGACATAAAACGAATGTTACGAAGAGCCAAAACCAAAACGTAAAATTACCACAAACTTTAGTTGAAGCCACATGGCAACATTTTCTTTGGGTTTAACTCAATGTCTTAACCCACCCCAAGGTAGGTTAAGACATCTTAACCTACCCCAAGCCCCAGCCCTAAGCTTACCAATTTTAGTAACTTGAAGGCTTAAGTTACTTGTTAAACCCCCCAAAAAATGTCACGACGTAGCTTCAATCAAGTTTGCAGCAATTTTACGTTTTGGCTTTTTGGATGTTTTTGACATTTTGTTGTATGTTTATGTTTTCTTTGGAGACTGTGTTGAAACGTACAGTATACAGTCTGCTTTCTAAATGGGTTGGTTTTGGCCAACACTCCGGTTTACTACTTTTCGCCAAATGCCCAATTTGACGTTCTACTTTGGTTGCCTGGGATCCAAAGCCCATACTTCAGCAAATTACAAAAACTGGGTCTGGTCACCATTTCCCCCGCCTGCGTTTCAGATCAACTCCACAACAAATTCGACCATCAGATTAGTTTAATTGTTTAGTGCTGATAAAACAAAAGATCTGAGCTATATGTGAGAAAAAATTCAACCAAGAAGCAACTCTGTTGAACAATGGGTTTGTAACTTTCATGTAAAAGCAAAAATCAGATTAACAGTAGCAGAAAAGCAGATAAACAAAAAGAATTTAGCTTCTCTCACATTTATCAGACTTTGGAATTACACAGTTGAAGTAATTACCTTTAGAAATTATTGTTAGTGTGCATTTTGACACATAAAAATGTATTTGTGAAAAACAAAAACTCCAGGGATGAAAATTAGTCCCCAAAAAGCAAAAAAGTACATTTTTTCCCATTGTGTTGCTCTCAAATTTCAAAATGTTAAGGAGGATTAAAAAAAAAAAAAAAATGATGTCAGCACAAAGCCTTTATACTTGACATAGTAAAGTGAAATTATATTGAGCGAAGGCACTAGGTGGCACCAGCTTAGCTTTATATAACACTATAGGATTTCATGTGAACCTTTGCATTTTATACCTGGAAAATATCTGTAGTAAGTAGTATTAAAATGACAACAGTCTAGCCGCAGTTTGTGAATCATTGTCCTGTCACAGCGCAGGTGTCATGCACCAAAGACAGAAAACTGGTTTGTTCAGTTCAACGCTTCTGCCACTGCATGTTGTCTTGAATCAGTCCTGATTTAGGCAGAAAAAAACTCTTATTTTCTTTTTGCTTTAGTTGTAATTGGATAATTTAAATGTCAAGTTGTTATTAAAGAGTATATCTTAATTTGCATTACTCACCTGCAGCTCAAAATCCTTTGTGCTGATTTTACAAGGAAAATAACAGGAATAGCAAAACCGTCCAGTGGAATCTAACCGGTCAGAAACATGTGTGACACTAGAGCTCAGAAGTATCTTATCAACACAAAGAATTCTGGGACAAGAAGGGCATGGCAAACCAGTGACAGTTTTAAAGGAGACATGCAAAATTACTTGTTAATAATCAGCGTTAGACTGTGTTTCTATATCATTAGCTTATTCAAGTATTTTGAATTAATTCTTTTATGTTTTAGTAAAATTCTCAGATGTTTATGAGTTAAATGTATATATCCTGTGATAACTTTGCAGGGGGTGCTAAAAACATCCAAATCACACACATTTTGTTCAGGTTTTCAAAATACATGAACATCTTATTGGATTTGTCTTACACTGACCAAGAAAGCTACAATAAATTTTGTGCTTTTAAAATTACGTCTTTGTTAAGAACTTGTCATGCGCACACCGACATTTCTTTGCCAAAAACATTTATTTTTTTCATTTTAGCTGGAAAAAGTTAGATTATTTTCATTTCACAAAATATAAAAGTTATTTGACTCCACTTTTCGACATATCTAAATTCTTTTAACAACAAACAAAAAACACTGGGTTTAAGTATGAAGCCTAAATTTTGTACAAGCCTACAGTATTTTACTCAAAATGTCTTCACATCACAGGTAAGAAAATGTAACAAATTTATATTCCTTTCATTCATTCATTCATTTTCTACTGCTTAATCCCGTTGAGGTCGCGGGTGACTGGAGACTATCCCAGTGACTTTGGGCCTTAGGCGGAGAACACCCTGGGCAGTGGCCAACTCGTCGCAGGGTTAGACAGACAAACATTCACTCTCTCATTCACTCACTAAGGGAAATTTACAGTGATGCCCAATTAACCTGAACATGCATGTTTTTGGAGGTGGGAGGAATCCGGAGAAACTCTACCCAGAGAGATTGAGAGATGTTGATATGGTCTGACCCGTCAGTCGAACCCACGACCTCCTTAATGGTAAGCCAGAGCTTTAACCACTCTGCTACCGTGCACCCCCAAATTTGTATTCCGACAAACTAAAACGCTCACTTTAGAATTATGTCAGAAATCTGAGATGTGGTTTATGCAAATGTGAACAGAAATAGGATATGGTCTTAATTGGCTTTTCTGATCAAAACTACATAAGAAGTATGTCTACCAAGTTTTAGTTCTTTGGAACCAACAAAATATTTTTGTTCCATTTCAACTTTTCAGCAGCCATGGTAAGCCTTTTTTTTATGTTACTGCTTCTAATTGCAGAAAATGTACATGGGTTTTTATGTTGTTAAGAACCCCCAAGCTGAGTTCTTTTAACAAATAAAATCCCCACCTATCTCTTGGCTGCCTCAGTTTGGAGCCTGTCAGATAAAAAAAAAAAAAAATGCAACAAAGTAAAGCATTAGTACAATTTTGTGTATCTACATAATTTACTTAAAACAACGCCTTCATGTCACATACAGGACATGATTTCTATAGGCTTTTTCTTTTGCAAACTTTAATTTTCAACATGAACAAAGTTTGCTCCAACAGCCAAACTAACAACAATTTTAGCTTGCTATTGACTTTGATCAGGAATCTCAGGTGTGTCTTATGCAAATGTTGTTGAAGATAGACTATGGTTTTCATTGGAATTTTTGTTCAGAATCTCATTAAGGGTGTGAGTACCAAATTTCAATTTCTTGCGACAAATAAATTTTTTTGGTCCAGTTTTAATTTGCAAGAGCGCTGGAGAGTAATTTTCATACAGAAGGTAAAGTATTTTGTTCGAGTATGGATGGAAATAGGCCATGCTTCTCATTGGGTTTTTTGTTCAGAATTATATAAACGATGTGTGTATGAAATTTCAGCTCCTTGTGACAAACTATTTTTTTCTGTCACATTTTAACTTTTCCGGAGCAAGTGATTTTATATAGTTCTCTTGCTTTTGACTCTTTTACAAATGTTACAAGATTTCTATAAGTTAAAAGCTTGTTATGGCCACACTTACACTTTTTTTCTCCTCTACCATTAAAAGTATGTTTAACTCCATTGTTAGTGAAACCTTCTTGTTTGAAATGTCTTCTATTAATACATTCAAAATAAGTTTTTGAAGGTGGGACTTTTGCCCATTTGGTCTATTTTTTTTTAGAAAATAAAAGATGAGTTAAAAATACATGTTAAAATTCAAAACAATATGAAAACAAAAATACATTACTTTTTCAATCTAGGTAAATTGAGTGAGCTGTAAATGCATGTTGGTCAAAGCTGGATGATGGGACTCATTTCTTCAAAACTTTTACAGTTATTAACTTGAACCAAAAAGGGAATCTTTAGTGGATTAGAATTCCTACAATTACTGTATTTTAATGGTGTTGTAGAGCGCTAGCAGCTAAACATTCGCAGTTAATGGGTCATGGCTGGGGTTGTTCCCAGACTCCAGAGCCCGTCGGACCCTCTCCCAGAACAGGCCCCTGTGGCTCCGGGCTTGGGTCCAGCTCAGGTACGTGCGGCTCTTCACCAGCTTCCTCATGCGGTAGAACGGACTCAGCTGATCAGACGAGATCTCCTCCAGAAACAACAGGATCAAGACGTCCTTCTGCTCATCGAACAGACGAAAGCTACAGAGGAGAGAAAACAGGTTTGAACTAGGAATAAATCACGACTGAACCAGAACTGAACAGGAGGAAGTACCTGGCCATCTGAATCTCCCATGAGCACCACTCGCTCTGCAGATACTGTGGGCTGATCACGCATAGAGTCTTCCTGCTGCTGTAGATGGCGTCTGTGATGTTTCTCCAGGATTTCTCTCCCTGAAACATCAGAAAAAGAAACATTTAAATCCTGTTTCCAAGTTAACTGCAGTTTCATAATCGGCTTTTTCAGGGTTCTGAAAGCAGAGTCATGTACTACTCAGTTAGCTGTATGACCAAATATTGGGTAAATATGGGCAATTAAACTTTGTAAGTGTGTCATCTTTCTGTACTTGGGGCTGGCGTTTTCCATTTACTTTTACATGTTTGTGTGTGTTTTTTGTTCTATTATCTTTCTGTTTGTTTTGACTCTCAGCCTCACGTGTCTCAGCCTAGATCACGTCAATGCTTACTTTCTGGTTTTGTTCCACTCTCTGTCCTTTTGCGTTCTCATCACAAATGAACCACTGCAGGGCACAACTCAACCAAATCCAGAACTCTTCAACAGGAACAAAAAATGCTATTTGCCACAGATCATAGTTTGTTTTTGTTGTCTTAATTATCCAGAGACTGCACTGTCCAGAAAAACGAATCGTGATCATATATCAAGAGTATCATAAATGCATTTGAAGTTTGTCTAGGTTCATTACAAAGCAAACCAATGAAAACATGGCTAAAGTTTGATGAGACAGCACTGACCTGGCTCAAAGTCGCGGTGGTGCAGACATAACTTCCATCCCTGTCGCTCCTCCAGCTCTGGCACCAGCTCGTGGTAAACCCACTCCTCGTCGTGAACGTTGTACGAAACAAAAGCATCATAAACGTCAGCACATCCCTCTTTTTTCTTCTTCCGTCATAAAGAAATGCTCTAAGAGGTAGTAGCTGTAGACAAGCTGCCATCTTAGAAAGTGGTAGGTGAAGGACGAGACGAGAGTGAGGAGCACCAGAGAAGAACTGGTTATAAAGCAGAATAGTCCCACAGACTCAAAACATGGCTGAATGTTGAAGTTTAGCAACAGCTCTCCTTCATGAGACAGTGGAAAGGAGCAGCTGTACTGAAAAGCATTGGCCACATAAACGTCTTTGTCACTCCACACCCAGTAAATGAATCCAGCGTTGGAACAGTTACAGACAAAGGGATTTCTAGACAAATCAAGATAATTTAGTGATGGAAGTCTTTTGAAAATGGCCTCGTCGATGATCCTCAGCTCATTATTGGCTAAGATTAGACGCTCCAGTTTAGTTAGATTAGCTTTAGAAATTATATCTAGAGATTTAAGATGATTTTCAGACAAGTCCAGTCTTTGGAGATTTGTGACTGACTTTAAAAGCTCTGGATTAAGGATTTCCAAGTCATCACTGTTTGTGATTTTAAGATTTTTTAAACGGGGTGTGTAAAAGAATATTTCTGGTGTATATCTCTAAAGTAATTGATTAATGAAAGTGTTGTTAAATTGTTCAAACCTTTCAGAACATCCAATAATGCAAAATAACTGCCAAAATCAGTTTGAAAATTAAAGTTGCAGTGATGGCATATCAGTGAAAGTCGAGGTGAAAGTCTGCTCTTTGGAGGCCAAACCTAAAACTGCTTCTGTCTCTGTGTTTAAAAGGCTGCCACCATAACTCAAGATCCTTAAGTCTTTCAGTCCCCAAACGAACCATCAGATATACTACATTTTCCTACACTTAACTCCTTAGATGTGACATGTTTTTAAAGACTCCTGGTTGAAGAATGTGAACGCTGTTTTCTGCATTCAAAGCCAAAAGATTTCTCAAAGTGAAGCTGAAACCATCATCTAAACTATAAAGAAAGTTTCCATTTATGGACAGTTTTTTAGGTTCAGCAATCCTGGAACACACAACTGTTTAGTTCAGTCAAGTATTTTCACTAAGATCTAGTTCTGTCAACCGCCACAAACCAGAAAAAGACGAACATTCAATCTGTTTGATTTTATTGAATCCAAATGACAAATATGTGAGAGTCGACATGTTTCTGATTGTCAAAGGGACTCTGGTTAAAGAATTCCATTCAAATTTAAGCCAGGACAGATGAGTTAACATCTGAAGAGAAGATTCAGAGACGTCCTCAAGGTATTATAGGAAAGATCCAGCTCGGTGATTTGTGAACATGGCTGAAGCAGACTGTAGTTTAAAAAGAAATTTCATTCAATTTCAAGTCTAACTTTTGTAAAGATGGAATTGCACAGGCAAAGTTTAACAGATCTTTTTTCAGCACAGCTTCAACAGCTTCGAGATTGAGGTTTTCTAGTGAATTCACACTTTGGAAGATCAACTTGTATGTTTCCAATGTCAAAATTGTGCTATCTAAAGCAAGATACCTAAGATTTTGGAGAAATGAAATGTCTGACACGTCCCATTGAAGTTGGATTTAATATCAGACAATCTGAGTGTCTTTAAACGTGGAAAAATGTCTTTGTGAAGCGTAATTTGTGTAAAGAATTTGAATTAGGACCAAATCTGTGATGTTCAAAGGAAATGGAAAATCACTGGATTCAATTGAAGTAAAGCATTTCCTTCTAAATCTAAGACCTGCAAATCTGGGCAGAAGAAAAATATGTTTGCAATGTCACTTATTTGACTGAGTTCGTTATTATGAAGCCTAAGCAGTAGCAGATTCTTCAAAGGTCGAAATGAATCTTTTGAGATGAATTTGATCTGATTGTTTCCTAAATTCAATGAAGTTAGATTTGAAAGTCCTTTGAACATGTCTCCGGTGATGCTTGTGAGTTCATTAAGATACAAACTCAATACTGTTAAAGCTGGTGAATGTAAAAACGCCCCAGATTCAATTATTGAAACACGGTTTAGTGCAAAGTTTAAAGTTTGGAGGTCATTGAGGCCGGATAAATCATTCTGTCTCAGTCTAGTTAAGTTAAAGTTTGTTAGATCAAGAGACAGAGTTGATTTGGGGATGTCAGATGGTATTTTTCTTGCTGAATTGTCACCATAACAGCTGACTTTTTTTCGATTGTCTGGGTCCAGAACACAGTTGTGAAGAGACCAAAGCTGTGAAGGACGAGGCAGGAGCAGAAAAACAGGAGAGAGAGAAGAGCAGAGGTGTGAGGAGCCATCATCAGACCTGCAACAGAGGAAAAGAGTTTTATTTATGAGCAGCTGTGATGTGTTTTACAGTGTATGCTAATGAGCTCTCTTATGATGTTTAAGGGAGCGCCCAGCAACCCTATCGAAATAAAGTTAAAACAATTATGCAATTTCCCATCTTGTCCTTTCAGTCATAACCCAAAACTCATGACAATAGGTGAAAATAGAAATGTAGATTGAGCACCGATCTGTCTGTCTCATGCTTAATGCTTTTTATCAAAACCCCGGGATAGTTAAACTTCAGCACCTGAGGCAACCAACGTTTAAGAACCACAGTCTTGGATTTAAACATTGAAATGACATTTCCTTTTGACACAAAAGAGTTTCAGTAGAATTTTAGTTGGAAGGCTGAAATCAGGTCAGTCCAGCATGATGTCACATATAAAGTAGAAATGTCATTGGCCACTGCAGTAAGACACAGACAGTTTGGGTGAAAGTTGCCAAATACCTTAATTTGTAAAATAAATAAATAAATAAAAAAAAAAAAAAATAATAAAAAAAGCAGTAGACAGTGTTATTTATTGAACTTACAGCGGCATGAAAAAGTGTCTGAACCTTTTGAAATTTCTCACATTTCTGCTTAAAATCACCATCAAATGTGATCTGATCTTTGTCAAAATCACACCAATGAAAAAACAGTGTCTGCTTTAACTAAAACCACCCAAACATGTATAGGTTTTCATTTTTTAATGAGGATAACATGCAAACATGACATAAAGGGAAAAAAAAGTAACTGAACCTTCTGCCTAAGGAGACTTTAAGAGCAATTATTTCCCAATTTTACCAAACTATTTAAGTCAGAGTGCGTCCAATCTCTGAGGAATGGTTTAAAGCAGCCCTGCCCACTATAAAAGACACTCCTGGTAAGCATTGTGTCTTGATGTGAAGCAATGTCTGTTGTTCATCATGGCTCGCTCAAAGCAGCTGTCTGAAGACCCGCAATCTAGAATTGTAGATTTGTATAAAGCTGGAAAAGGTTACAAAACCATCTCTAAAAGTCTGGATGTTCATTAGTCTACAGTTAGAGAAATTATGTACAAATGGTGAGAGCTTGGCACTGTTGCTTCTTTCCCGAGGAGTGGCCTTTCAACAAAAATGACACCCAAAGTTCAGCGCAAAATACTCAGAGGTAAAAAAGAACCCTAGAGTGTCTGCTAAAGACTTACAGAACGTACTGGCACAGTCCAGTATCTGTGCATACACTGACTACATGTAAAACAACAGTCTAGAATTGTGCTCATCAGAGGAAGCCACTACTGTCTAAAAAAACATTGCTGCACGTTTAATGTTCGCAAAAAATCACCTAGACACTCCACAGAACTTCTGGCAAAATATTTTGTGGACTGGTTGAAACTAAAATTGAATTATTTGGAGAAACACACAACGTCATGTTTAGAGGAAAAATTAAACAGCTCACCAACATCATCGCCCCATCCCCACCGTGAAGCCTGGTGGAGGGAAAATTATAGTTTAGGCCTGTTTTGCTTCCTCAGGGTTTGGACAACTTGTAATGATTAGTGGAAAAATGAATTCAAAAGTTTATCAGATGTTTTACAAGAAAAGTTGACGCTGTCTGTCAGACAGTCGAAGCTTAAAAGAGGAAAGAAGCTGCAACAAGACAATGATCCAAAACACAATAGTAAATCAACTTGAGAATGGTTTCAGAAGAACAAAATACACATTCTGGAGTGGCCAAGTCAAAGTTCTGACTTGAGATGCTGTGGCATGACCTCAAAACAGCAATTCATGCAAGACATCCCAGAATCTGACTGAACTGCAGCAATTTTGTAAAGAGGAATGGTCCAAAATTTATCAGATCGATGTGCCAGACTGATCTGCAACTACAGGAAGCGTCTGGTAGAAGTTATTGCTGCCAAAGGGGGTGTAACCAGATATTGAATGTAAGGGTTCACTTACTTATTTCTGGCACTTCTGTCATTGTTATTCTAATTAAAAATATGAAAACCTATAAATGTTTGGGTGGTTTTAGTTAAAGAAGACATGTTTTTTTCATCTGTGTGATTTTGACAAAGATCAGAATATATTTGATAGTGATTTTATGCAGAAATGTGAGAAATTTCAAAAGGTTCCGCTGTTTGTATAATTTAGCTGTGAAATAAAGATTTTCTCTTTAGTTCCACTTTAATCAATAGAAATGTCAAATACTAAATTCAATGTAGCTTTGAATCAGAAGTATTCTGATGTATTAGAATGCTAAATGTGCAAGAGGTCAATGTTTATTAAGTTTTGGACGTTTAACACATCTGCAGCAAACATGTCGGAGTTTCATAGGAACAATCTAATGTTCCATTACGAGATCTTTATCTTGTAATATTCATGAACATAACATATTAAACCCAAGACCTTGAAAATACCTGTTAAAATACTTTATCTCATAGTTTTATCTGTCAAGAACAAAAGACACGGTTTAGTTCTTCTCATGAAACCAGTTTGTCAAGTTCAACTCTGCTGCTGTCTCTGCTCTTCTGGTGTAGCATGAGTCTTACAAAAGTCCTCATTTAAGCAGAAAGGTTGTCTTTCTTTAGTTGTAATTGCATCATTGCCAGTGTAAAGTGTAAATAGAGTAATTTAATATGTGTTACTCACCTGCAGCTCGAAGCCCTTTCTGTTGATGACAAGAGGAAGGACAAGAACAGGAACATCCAAATCATCAAGAGGAATTAAAACCATCAGAAAGTTATGTGTGGCACTGGAACTAAGTAATATGCAGCCAATGAAAAGACTTCCGAAAAAAGTAGCATGACATAACAGTGACATTAAAAAGAGATTCAAAAATTAACTTTAATGAGCTTTTAACTTTGTAACAAGAGCAATTCCTGAAAGTTTGGGTAAAGTGTTGGAAATATTTACAGCACAATAGGTCTAAGTATTTACGTTCTATTATAACATTACAGATGGCGCTAGAGAGAAATTTTAAACTAAAGGCATATTTACAAGTCTTTCAAATACACAAACAAAAAATAAGGTGAGTAAAACCATGAAAATCTATAATAAGAAAAAAATATAATACATTTCAAAAAGTCAAAAGAGGATCACAAAACTCATGCGGTGTTAAAATCCAAAGAATAAAAAAGTATTTAGGATGACACAAAAGACACTGTGTAACTGTTTGGACACGAGAAAGCAGAATCAAGGCCATGAAACAGAACTCAAAATCAAAGACAAACTGCAGCTTTTTGGGCGTTAGCAGCTAAACGTTAGCAGTTAGTGGGTCGTGGGTGTCTGTGGGGTCGTTCCCAGACTCCAGAGCTCGTCGGACCCTCTCCCAGAACAGGCCCCTGTGGCTCCGGGCCTGGGTCCAGCTCAGGTACGTGCGGCTCTTCACCAGCTTCCTCATGCGGTAGAACGGACTCAGCTGATCAGACGAGATCTCCTCCAGAAACAACAAGATCAAGACATCCTTCTGCTCATCGAACAGACGGAAGCTTCAGAAGAGAGAAAACAAGTTTGAAACAGGACTAAAGCAGGACTGAACCAGCTGAACAGGAGGAAGTACCTGGCCATCTGAATCTCCCGTGAGCACCATTCGCTCTGCAGATACTGTGGGCTGATCACACACAGAGTCTTCCTGCTGCTGTAGATGGCGTCTGTGATGTTCTCCAGGATATCTCTCCCTGAAACATCACAGTAAGACAAATTTAAATCCTGTTAACATATTAACTGCAGTTTCATAAGTAGTAAATGGCTTTTCAGGGTTCTGACTTGCAGAGCTTTGCTGCTACATGAGCAACACAGGCTCTGAAAGCTGTGTCTTCTAATACTCAGTTAGATGTACGACTAAAGACTGGATGCTAATGGGCCATTATTCTCACATTAACATTAACATAAGCTAAAGCATTACCTTCTAATGTTTAGCTACAATTAAACTTTGTAAGCGTGTTATCTTTCTGTATTTGGGGCTGGCGTTTTCCATTTACTTTCACATGTTTGTGCCATTATCTTGGTTGTTTATTTTGACCTAAGTGTGTCTCAGCCTAGTTCACATCAGTGCTTCCTCTCGGTCCTTTTGCATTCACAATCCAAATGAACCACTGCAGGAAACAATTCAACCAGATCTAGAACTCAACAGGACCAAAAATTGCACTTTTGCCACGGATCAGAGTTTGTTTGTGTGTTCACCATTACTCAGAAACTGCACTATCCAGGCAAATGAATCCTGATCTAAATCAAAAGTCTCTCTAAGTTGCAAAGAAAACCAATAAAAACATGACTGGGACAGCACTGACCTGGCTCAAAGTCGCGGTGGTGCAGACATAACTTCCATCCCTGTCGCTCCTCCAGCTCTGGCACCAGCTCGTGGTAAACCCACTCCTCGTCGTGAACGTTGTACGAAACAAAAGCATCATAAACATCAGCACATCCCTCTTTTTTCTTCTTCCCGTCATAAAGAAACGCTCTGAAGAGGTAGTAGCCGTAGACAAGCTGCCATTTAGAAAGTGGTAGGTGAAGGAAGAGACGAGAGTGAGGAGCACCAGAGAAGAACTGGTTATAAAGCAGAATAGCCCATAGACTCAAAACAGGACCGAATGTTGAAGTTTAGCAACAGCTCTCCTTCATGAGACAGTGGATAGGAGCATCTGTACTGAAAAGCATTGGCCACATAAACCTGTTTGTCACTCAACACCCAGTAAATGAATCCAGCGTTGGAGCAGTCACAGACAAATGAATTTCCAGATAATCAAGATATTTAGTGATGGTAGTCTTTTAAAAATTGCCTCGTCAATGATCCTCAGCTCATTGTTGGCTAAGATCAGACGCTCCAGTTTAGTCATATTAGCTTCAGAGATTATATCCAGAGATTTAAGATGATTTTCAGACAAGTCCAGTCTTTGAAGGTCTGTGATTGGCTTAAAAAGCTCAGGATCAGGATTGTCCCATTGGTCATTTTTTGTTATTTCAAGATTTTGTAAATGAGGCGTATGTTGGAACATTTCTCTGTGAGGATTACAGAAAAAATTGATTGATGAAAACGTGATTAAATTCTCCAATTGTTGGAGAACATTGTGTGATAAACTATAACAGATAGGAGAAAGTTTGATGATTAAAGTTTGCAGTAACGGCATATTGGAAATGAACTGGGAGAACGAGGGCTCTTCAAAGGTTGACTCCATCTTCTGACTTCTTATTTCTGTGTTGGAAAAACCCTCTCTGTAGCTATAGCTCAAGTACCTTAAGTCAACCAGTCCATCAAAAGCTCCTTTTTCTATAAAGGTACCTTTTCCTACAGTTAACTCCCTCAGATGTGACATGTTCTTAAAGACGCCTTTTTGAAGTAAGCTTATGTCATCTTTTGCATTCAAAATCTGCAGATTTTGCAAAGTGGTGCTGAAACGATTATCAAATTTAAGAATATTGTTTCTCTCTATGAACAGTTTTTGTAGATTCAGAAGATCCTGAAACACGCAGCTGTTCAGTTCAACTAGACGATTATTACTAAGAAATAGCTCTTTCAACTGCGTCAATCCGGAAAAGTCAGAACATTCAAGCTGTGCGATTAGATTTGACGAAAATGACAAATATTCCAAAGTTGACATATTTCTGATTGCCAAAGGGACTGCTATTAAAGCATTCTTTTTTAGATTAAGCCAAGATAGTTGCTTTAACATTTGAAGAGAAGACTGGGACATGTCCGTCATGCCGTTACCTGAAAGATCCAAGTCGGTGATTTCAGAACATGGCTGAAGCAGAGTGTTGTTTAAAACAGAAAGACCATTTGTACTTAAGTTCAACTTTCGCAAAGACGGAATCCTGCAGGCAAAGTCCAAAAGATTTCTGTTCAGTAAAGGGTCAACAAGTCTGAGATTAAGCTTGTTCACCGTGCCCACACTTTGGAAAATCAGCTTGTATGTTTCTATTGTAAAACGAGTACCTCTCAAATCAAGAGTTTTTAGATTTTGAAGAAATGAAGCGTCCGGCACGTCCCATTGAAGGTCGGCCTTGATGTGAGCAAAAGTCAGTGAATGTAGCTTTCGAAAAATGTTTGTATGAAGCGTGAATCTTTGCAAAGGATTTGAGCTTAAGTCAAAGTGTGTGAGATTCAAAGGAAATGGGAACTCTCTCGACTCAAACAAAGTAAAACTATTTTGGACCAGTTTTAAGACCTCTAACTTTGGACAGGACAAAAGTATGTTCGCAATGGCATTTATTCTGGAGAGATTATTGATCGACAAATCTAGCTCTTGCAGATTCTTCAAATGTTCGAAGACATTCTTTGAGAAGAACTGGATTGAGTTTGCTCTTAAGTCCAGATGGGTCAAGAGCAAAAGTCCACTGAACATGTCTCTGGTCAAGTTAGTCAGTTTATTACCGAGAACCTTTAACTGTTTCAAACCAGATGTGTGAAGAAACGCTTCAGACTCGATGTTTGAGATTCGACTTTTTTCAAGGTATAAAAATTGGAGTTCGTTGAGGCCAGATAAATCATTCTTTCCAAGTCTTGTTAGGTTGAAGTTCATCAGACTGAGAAACAGAACATCTTTGGGAATTTCGGTCGGTATTTGGGTTGAATAGTTGCCATAACAAGTGACACTTCTTAGGTTATCAAGATCCAGGCTGCAGTTGTGTAGAGAGTAAAGCTGTGATGGATGAAGCAGGAGGAAAAGAAGCAGGAGAGAGAGAAGAGCCATCGTCAGACCTGTAACAGAGAGGAATTAGTGTTTTTTTACGAGCTTCAGTGGTGTGTCTTGTACTAAAACAGTTCTCAGTAGAGGATCAGTCTCATCCATTCATTTTTAAGCTACCCGTATGACCCGTACGAATAAAATGGTCGTACGAATCTTACAGGTCGTACGAAATCTGGAATTTGTACGTGGTTCGTGGAGTGGAAACTGTTTTCCTACAGTCTTCTTACGGCAGACTTTAAGCTCTCATCAACAACTACGACATTCTTGGGGAAATGAAGCCGTACAGCATCCTTGCGTGTGCCCTAAAGCTTTCGAAATGCGTATTTACGGTAATCCTACATCTATTTTGTATCGTACCGGAGCTGCGCGATCTTCCTACGTTCGACTCAATCCTTTATCAAGTTGTTTGTAGCTATTAAACCTTTTGTAAACCGTACCGGAATCGCAATAACCCAATTGACCTTTCGCCGAGCCCCGCCCCCCCTTAGTTACTGTTGCTACGTCCGTCAAATATGAGTGCCATAGACTTCAATGACAAAAAGAAGTACTCCTGTTCTAGTGACTTTTTTAAAGCAATTTTTTCCGCGATATCCTCTAGATCGAGGCAAAAGGGGTTCATATGCAGCGGAGGGATTTATTCAAAACATTAAAATACACAACGGAGGGACATAACTCCTATGGAGGCTAATGCTACTGGTCTCAAGCTAAATCAGAGAAACCCATATTTTTTACCTCAAATGCAACAAGCACAGCCTTGTCCTGCTCTTGCACTGCCGGGTAAGTTCGCTTTCATATGTTAAGGTCTATTTTTCTCTATTGCAAGTATTTGTTTATTTACGAGGTATGTTAGCGAGCTAAACCTAGTGTTGGCTAAAGCTAAGAGGCTCGCTAAACTTAGCAGCTTAGAGCGTAACTTCTGCAGTTATATCCTCGTCATGGTATAACTTCAGTCTAGTTTGTGTTTTTGCCTCTAGATCTAACAACACAGTCAGTCCATAGCTATAGTTAAACATTAGTTTTACCTTTGAGCAGATATTTGTTCGATATATGTAGCTGGTAGAGGAGCTGCCCCGAGCCGCCCACACTGTTTAATCCATTGTAGGCACTGCTCCAGTTGTTTTCGGCTTTAGAAATGGAAAGAACACAACTTCTCCGGTCAATATTTCGGGGGATCTGCGGTCCGGTTTACATAAACCGTAGGCGCATCGCTTCACCATCTTGCGTGGAACTCAAGATTTGACGGACCATATTTACATAGCAACGGTTGCTACGATGTTTGATTGGACAAAAGCAGTTTTGGGGCGGGGCTCGGCGAAAGGTCAATTGCACACCAGCAAAACACAAATATGCTTATGAATAGCTATGTATATTCTGTGTAGGCTTTGTCTGAAATCTGTTCTCGCATTTGTCTCTCTCACTCGAAACACAACAAACTCACAAGGTCAAACCTCCGTTAAAACAACAAAACCGTTTTGTTTCTTACCTGCGTATTGCAGTGCAGACGCCAAAACTTCCAAAGTGTCGCCGGATGCTAAAGACTTATCCACTGACATCATTGTGTTCATATAAAGAAAGTTTGAAGCACTTCACAACAACAATATTCCACCTCCAGCGAGCAGCAGTTGTCCAGATGTCTGCGTCTGTTACAGCTGTCCTCCCCGTGGTTGTGTCTATCTTCAGGCGATTTGCGTTTCCCCCGCGCGCTCCTGGTCTGGTCCGGCTGTGTTTCAAGCGATCTTATCCCTGCACGCTCCGGGTCCGGGCTCCCTGCGCGCTCTTTGTTCGGTCCTCCCCGTGTTTAAAGCTATCTGCGTTTCCTTCGCATGCTCCACGCCAGTGGGCCTTCATTCAGATCCCTCGTACGGGCTAAAATACTGCGCCTCAAGAGATGCGCAGTCTCAGTCGCTTGGACCAGAGCGCGTCTCTCTCCACTTTCACTCTTCCGCACAGGCACATTGCACAGGCTTTAGTTTCTGCGTTCGTAGACAGGTCGTAGAAAATCTTTATCTATCGACCTGTCTACGAACTTGCGAACAGGCTGCGAGCGCTGTTTATTCGTAACAACGCCTCAAGAATGACGTAGGAATTGAGAAAAAAATCATTTGCAGAGAGTTCGTTGCAGGTCGTACAGGTCATTGTGACTGTAGCTTTATTTACACAGGGCCCTATTTTCTGACCGGCACTGACAGTTGGTCTTAGTTTTTCTCCTATTGGTCACTGGCCTCTCTCCAAGCGCTATACGCCATCAGTCTATGAGGTGTGGCTCGAGATGTGAGGCAACATTTCATTCAGTGAACCTGAGATGTGCTCACGTCTGTGACAAGTGAGCAGTGCATTAAGATCACAGGCAAAAGTTATTGTAGCAGCAGCTTTTTATGCACAGATTGTGAAACATATGTATTCTGTTTCACAGTGTCCATTGTTTCCATTCTAAGTTGGGTTTTGTACAAGTATATGCCTATCTTTTGTCATTTTCACATTCACTATTAATAAGCAGGTATTTACCTTATTCTGCCTCACCCACTTCTGTTGGCAGCGCACTTTCTGTTTAGCTCTGTTAAGGTAGCTAACGGAACAATCTAACGGAACAAATACATGTAACAACAGTTCGCAATTGAGTTCTACGGGACCTAAGCTTTCTGTACTGTAAGTGATCACTACAATATTTGATTGATTGTGACTAATGTAGGCTAATCACTGCTAATCAGTTTGCGCCAAAAACTTTGTCTTTTCACCAAAAAGTATCTATAACAATTGCAGCTCTAAGTTTGTAACAAAATTTGACTGCAGTGTGTTGAAAAGTTTGTGAAAGCTAACAAATAGTTGGACAAATCTACTTCCTGTTTTGCATCATGTTTTATTCTAACCTCAATTCTAATCTTAGCTGTGGAATTTTGTCTAAACTCAGTCAAATCAACTCTTCCCGCAATTAATTTGATAGAAACCGAACAGCCTGAGCACAGTGCCACAAACTCACTACAAGACAAAAGCCTACTCACAAAGACTTCAGCGTTAAAGAGTAGGCTAACGTTTACACTATATGTACACTATATGTGAATACAAATCCTGGTGTGTTACAAATGTCCGGCACATAGACTGTTCAAAGTTCTGCTCAGAAAACCGGTTTGTCAAGTTTAAGCCTGCTGCTGCCTCTGCTTTGTTGGCTACCGTTAGCTTTGGTCTGCGTACGTACAGGTTTAGGCAGAAATTAGCCCTGGGTCTATCTTAGTTCAGTCAAAATTGTTGATTAAAGAGTGGAGTTTTATTAGTGTTACTCACCTGCAGCTCAAATCTCTTTCTGCTGATGACAAGAGGAAGGACAGACGCAGGAACAGCAAAATCACTGAAGCTTAGAAATATGTCATCAAAACAGAGAACAACTATGATTTAGGTTTGCATTGTTAACATTATTCTTGTGCATTAAATCAAGAGTTCTCAAACTTTAGCAAGGGACCCTTTGTTGAAAAGACTGACAGGGCAGTCTTGATATGTTTCAGAACCAATAGTGTCACATGAAAACTCTTGGTTTAGTTTTTTGTCAAAATCATTTTACATTTAGGATTGTGGATCATGAAAAAATAATGACCTCAAACTTATGATGATAAAATAATAACCAATGATCTCTAAATACACAAATGCATAATCATGAAAATATCGTAATAAATATTTTAAAACAATAAACACATTAACCCCCTATTGAGGAAGGCCCATTTTTGTTGAAACGCATGATTAAAATGATCTAATATTCAAATGGAAACTGTGTTTTGATCCTTTGGAGCACAAACTCGTCTGGACTCTTTCTTGAGGCTGAGGCTTTGTTTTAGGCTGCATTCACAATACAAACCGAACCGGACTCGACTCGATTGGGAACCAAAATTGCAACTATGTATCTTTCTGTAAACTGGCTCAGTTCGCGTTCACAATACACTTTTTGCCAATCGAACCAGCGCAGTAGAGACACATCTGCTCCTCGTCTGTAGAGGTGCTGTGTGACAGAAACACGTTACTTCAGCAGCAAAGAAGACACCGGCTTCTCGGCTAACAGCGGCTACACAGCTACATCAGAAACAAACACGCTGCTGGACTTTATTTTTGTGTTTTTACGGATTTATCCCACAACTTTGTTTGACATTAACGGGACCAGAGTGAGTGACAGATGAAGTGTCGGAAGCGCGGAAAATATGGATTTTCATTTTAGAAGACGAGAGAGGAGGGCTAGGCATTTCGTTCCAAATGCGGAGAGTAAAACGTAACAAAAAGTTTATCTGTTCGAGTAAATCTGGCTCTGAAAGGTCTGTCATCTCCTCACTTAGCTGTACAACTAAATATTAAATGAATATAGACCATTTCCCCGCTGTAATGTGAGCTGTAGTGTTACTTTCTGTATTTGCTTTCATCTAAGAGTTATAACTTTTTTATTTTTGTAAATTATGCGAGAAAGCGGTGATATACAGTCGTGTGATCATAATTAATTATACCCGAAGCATCCCCCGTCCTTCTCCTGTTACTTTCATGTGTTTTTGTGTAGTAATTGTCTCATTATCGATCTCACACATGGTGTTTGTTGTGATTCTCAGTCCGTTTGCTTCACAAAACAAACGAACCGCTCCAGAGCTCGATTTAACCGAGCCGAGACCGACCTCTCCAACCAAACCAGATTTGGGCATTTTGGACCGGGTCAGAGTTCGTTTGCGCGTTCACAATTACCCAATCGAACCAAGCTAGCCAGACAAACGAATCCTGATCCGAATCAAAAGTGTATTATGAATGCACACTAGTCTCTGATGTCTGACTGACTCTAGTTTTAAGAGAGAACAAGCTCTGCACAAAAGAACAACAGGTTTTAAAGTACGCCTAAAATTTGTTTTGGTAAATATAACAAGCAATACAGCTGGAGTCACAGCCTGGGACAGAATGACACTCCATTTGGTATGTTTTCGGTTTTGACAAGTCCTCTTCAAAAGCTGTAAAAACTAATTCTGGTTCAACCTCGAATGTTGGATTTGATTGTAAATAGGAGGGTTCCAATTTTATTTTTATTTTTAGCATGTCAGGGAGCTTGATTATTTTTATTTTAATGCCCTTCAATACAAATCTCAATCATAAATTTGCACTTGGCATTTCAAGAAAGTCATAGTAAGTTAGTGTGTTCTTAAAACAATCTGTGTGCTTTTGGGAGCAAAAAATGCTAATATTCATGATGGGAGAGTCCAATTGGGTGACAAAGTGGCACATCTGTTTGCGCTATTAGGTTCAGGGTTCCAATCCAGGAAAGTTTGCATGTTCTCCCAGTGTACGTTTGCTTCGGTTTCCCCGACCAGTGGATGATGTCATTCCTTCAGAACAAACAGAACTCCAACAATAAGTTAAATTATAAACCGTATTTAACATGAGCTTCGTGTTAGCAGCTAAACGTTAGCAGTTAGCGGATCATTGATGTCTATTGAGTCGTTCCCAGACTCCAGAGCTCGTCGGACCCTCTCCCAGAACAGGCCCCTGTGGCTCCGGGCCTGGGTCCAGCTCAGGTACGTGCGGCTCTTCACCAGCTTCCTCATGCGGTAGAACGGACTCAGCTGATCAGACGAGATCTCCTCCAGAAACAACAGGATCAAGACGTCCTTCTGCTCATCGAACAGACGGAAGCTGCAGAGGAGAGAAAACAGGTCTGAACCAGGACTAAAGCAGGACTAATGCTGCGTTCAGATTGAAAAGAGTTGAACCGTTCAATTTTGCAGATTCAGATAATTTTGACGCTGAATATTTTTGAAGCTGTCGCCCCAACTGGCAATCTAAACACCCCAATGCACGTCAGGGGTGTTGGGGGACAAGTATGCTCCGACACGCTTCTCTGCATTCTCGCTTCTTGCAAAAGGCTTTGTTTTGCACGTTGAGAGAAAGAAGGAGCTGCATTTATAAAACAAATTCCTCCAGGCAGTCTTTTTGTTGTCTCTGTCCACCTCCAGTGTCTTGTCAGTTCAGCAGTGGCTTAAACATGGCAACGAGCATTTTTAATAGATCCATGTGAGCTTTGTTTAGCCATATCAGGGTTGCCAGATTTTCAGAGAGAAACAAGCGACCAAGTTTTTGGAAACAAGACGCAAAATGCGACCTTATTAAAAGACTTTAGTAAACAGTTTTTCTTTCCTCTTGACGTGAGAACAAAACAGCATGCCACTACGTCACAGGAGATCAGTGTCCGATTGGTGGACAGCGCGTTCAGATGCTTGAAAGTTCAGCAGTGTCCAACTCGAGCGTCGACCCCTGATGAACGTCCACTGAAAGTTGGTCTACTTCGCACCATGCAACGTCAGCATTCGACCGAACAAGCTAATTTCGACGCACTAGATGCACATTCACTCTGAAAATTCGCTGAACACCTCAAAACACAGGTTATATTGACTTAACATGTAACCTGGACGCCTTGAACGCTCCAATGCTGTTCGATCATTAGATGAGGAAGTACCTGGCCATCTGTATCTCCTGTGAGCACCACTCGCTCTGCAGATACTGTGGGCTGATCACACACAGAGTCTTCCTGCTGCTGTAGATGGCGTCTGTGATGTTCTCCAGGATCACTTTACCTAAAACACCAGAGAAATACAAAAATAAAGTAATGCTTAATTATAAGCATTATAAACATTACATTAGCTGTACAGAATAATAGTTCTAATAGGGAAACATTCTCATTCATCAGAATCCATTGAAAAGTCCATTGCAGAAATATATAAATAAACAAGTCAACTAAAAAATTACGTAAAAATGTCGTAAAAAATGACTCCGTATGAAAAATAAAGCAATGACTGGTTCTAATATCTGGGAGAGGTTCACTTAAAAGGATTTTAATTTGGTAGAGTGTTGCTGACAGCAAGCAGCTCAAACAAACTGTAATTGTAGTCTAAATAAAAACTAAATTTTACTTGAATTACAATTTAAATTTAGCATGCTGATCTCAGCATTTTACTAAAACACCATTCATAAGTACTGGTTTGCGAGACAGCTAAAGTTAGAGTAAATAGGAAACTATGCTTATAAATTTTCATCTCTTTTATGTAATTCACTAGATTTGGATTATGGTAAAGGCTCCATGTGCTAGAAATATTAGCATGGTATTCATAGAACTGTTAGATTTGTAACTAATCCAGTCATTTAACTCAAGAAACAGCCAGTGCCTAAAAACTGTCTACTGTGGATTGTGTGAATGGACTGGAAATCTTCCCTTAAACTGGCTACACTAGAGAAGTTCAACATGTCAAAAACTTTACAGGCCACAGACATAATGACATTTACAAGGATTGTCTGACAGTGGCATCATGTGGCAGAAGAACAGATACGACACAGACTTGTGGAACAACAAGAACAATGATGGAACACGCATTGACACAGACATTAGGTGAGAAACCACAAAGAAATATTTTACAAAAATCTTTACTCTGGCCAGGCCTCTCCACACTATTAGAGGGGCAATTAGGGCTTAAAATCAGGCTAAAACTCTTGTAATGTGCAGACAGCTTAAGGCAGATCCATTCCAAACTTAACCAATGTAAAGTATGATGTGAAAGCACTGACCTGGTTCAAAGTCGCGGTGGTGCAGACATAACTTCCATCCTTGTCGCTCCTCCAGCTCTGGCACCAGCTCGTGGTAAACCCACTCCTCGTCGTGAACGTTGTACGAAACAAAAGCATCGTAAACATCAGCACATCCCTCTTTTTTCTTTTTCCCGTCGTAAAGAAACGCTCTGAAGAGGTAGAAGCCGTAGACAAGCTGCCATCTTAGAAAGTGGTAGGTGAAGGACGAGACGAGAGTGAGGAGCACCAGAGAAGAACTGGTTATAAAGCAGAATAAGCCCACAGACTCAAAACAGGACTGAATGTTGAAGTGTAGCAACAGCTCTCCTTCATGAGACAGTGGATAGGAGCATCTGTACTGAAAAGCATTGGCCACATAAACGTCTTTGTCACTGAACACCCAGTAAATGAATCCAGCGTTGGAACAGTTACAGACAAATGGATTTCCAGATAAATCAAGATATGTTAGTGATGGTAGTCTTTTGAAAATGGTCTCATCGATGATCCTCAGCTCATTGTTGGATAAGATCAGACGCTCCAGTTTAGTCAGATTAGCTTCAGAGATTATATCCAGAGATTTAAGACGGTTTTCAGACAAATCCAGGCTTTGTAGGTCTGTGATCGGCTTTAAAAGCTCTGGATCGCGGATTTCCAAGTTGTCACTGTTTGTCATTTTAAGACTTTGTAAACGAGGTGTGTAATTGAATATTTTTGGTGTAAGTCTTCCCAAGTAATTGATTAATGTAAGTGTTGTTAAATTGTTCGAACCTTTCAGAACATCCAATAATACAAAATAACTGCTAAAATCGAGTTTGAATATTAAAGTTTGCAGTGATGGCATATCAGTGAAAGTCGAGGAGAAATCGTGCTCTTTGGAAGTCAACTCCAAAACTGCATCTGTCTCTGTGTTTAAAAGGCTCCCATAACTCAAGAACCTTAAGTCTTTCAGTCCCTCAAACGCACCATCAGATATACTGCATTTTCCTACACTTAACTCCCTTAGATGTGACATGTTTTTAAAGACTCTTGGTTGAAGAATGCGAACGCTGTTTTCTACATTCAAAGCCAAAAGATTTCTCAAAGTGAAGCTGAAACCATCATCTAATCTATAAAGAAAGTTTCCCTTTATGGACAGTTTTTTTAGGCTCAGCAGATCCTGGAACACACAACTGTTTAGTTCAGTCAACTGATTTTTACTAAGATCTAGTTCTGTCATCCGCCACAAACCAGAAAAAGACGAACATTCAATCTGTTTGATTTTATTGAATCCAAATGACAAATATGTGAGAGTCGACATGTTTCTGATTGTCAAAGGGACTCTGGTTAAAGAATTCCATTCAAATTTAAGCCAGGACAGATGAGTCAACATCTGAAGAGAAGATTCAGAGACGTTCCTCAAGGTATTATAGGAAAGATCCAGCTCGGTGATTTGTGAACATGGCTTAAGCAGACTGTAGTTTAAAAAAGAAATTTCATTCAATTTCAAGTCTAACTTTTGTAAAGATGGAATTGCACAGGCAAAGTTTAACAGACCTTTTTTCAACACAGCTTCAACAGCTTCGAGATTGAGGTTTTCTAGTGAATTCACACTTTGGAAGATCAACTTGTATGTTTCCAATGTCAAAATTGTGCTATCTAAAGCAAGATACCTAACATTTTGGAGAAATGAAATGTCTGACACGTCCCATTGAAGGCTGGATTTAATATAAGACAATCTGAGTGTCTTTAAACGTGGAAAAATGTCTTTGTGAAGCGTGAATTTATGTAAAGAATTTGAATTTAGGACCAACTCTGTGATGTTCAAAGGAAATGGAAAATCACTGGATTCAATTGAAGTTAAAGCAGTTGCTTCTAAATCTAAGAACTGCAAATCTGGGCAGAAGAAAAATATGTTTGCAATGTCACTTATTTGACTGAGTTCGTTATTATGAAGCCTAAGCAGTAGCAGATTCTTCAATGGTCGAAATGAATCTTTTGAGATGAATTTGATCTGATTGTTTCCTAAATTCAATGAAGTTAGATTTGAAAGTCCTTTGAACATGTCTCCAGTGATGCTTGTGATTCTGTTATAAGATAAACTCAATTGTGTTAAATCTGGTGAATGTAAAAATGCTCCAGATTCGATGATTGAAATCTGGTTTAGTTCAAAGTTTAAAGTTTGGAGTTCATTGAGGCCGGATAAATCGTTCTGCTGGAGTCTTGTTAAGTTAAAGTATTTTAGATTAAGAGACAGAGTCGGTTTGGGGATGTCAGATGGTATGCTCTTGATTAAAAAGCCACCGTCACAGTTGACTGTCCTCAGATATTCTGGGTCTAGGCTGCAGTTGAGCAGAGACCAAAGCTGTGAAGAACGAAGCAGGAGCAGAAGAAACAGGAGAGAGAGAAGAGTAGAGGTGTGAGGAGCCATCATCAGACCTGCAACAGAGGAAAAGAGTTGTATTTATAAGCTACTGTATGCTATAGAGCTTTCATACTATTTCTAAGTGAGCGCCTAGCAACAGTATTGATGGAAAAATGCTATTTGGTATTTTGTCCTTTCAGTAATAACCCAAAGTTCATGACAACAAGTGAAAATAGGTACGCAGATTGAGCTTTGATCTGCCTGTTTGATGCTTCTTTTTTCATAAGACCCTGAGATACTTTTTTTTTTTTTTTTTTGCAAACACCAAGTAAACAGATAAGGTTACATAGATTACAAAGTTCATAGGTGGTGTTTTGTGTGTGCGTGTGGGTGTGTGTGCATGCATATGGGAAAGAATGGGTGTATGAGAGGACCCTGAGATACTTGAAGCAACCAACGTTTAAGAACCACAGCCTTAGATTTCAACATAAGAGTTGTCAGTATAGAATTTTAGTTGGATAGATGAATGGATGGCTTGGTTGTAATCAGGTCAGTCCAGCATGATGTCACATATAAACTAGAAATGTTATTGGCCACTGCAGTGAGGCACAGACTGTTTGGGACAGTTTTTACCGGAAAGATGCCAAATTTGCTCCACAATAAAAATGATACATAGCAGTGTTAGTTATTCAATATATGAACAGTTAAGCTGTGAAAAAAGATTTTCTAAGTTCCACTTTATTCAACAGAAATGTTAAAAAACTAAATGTATCTTATCTTTGAATCAGAAGTATTCTGATGCTATAGAGCAGGGCTATTCAACTTTATTTTGCAGAGGGCCAAGGTTTTCAGTGAGTAGTGACCTATGGCTGATGTGTACAACAAACCACAATTTGGATTAGGTTCACAAAAAATATTCTTAACATTAGATCTGTTTTTACATTGTAAACTACTGCTGTGGAAAAATATAAAATAAAACACATTCAGAGACTGAACTAGAGCAAGACTAGACACCAAGACTAACCCAGAATCAAATCAGTTAATACGAACAAATACATTTTCTAATGTTTGGAAGATGGATTGTGGACCAGATTTTATGTGTTGAAGGGTCTGATCTGGCCCCTGGGCCTTATGTTGAGTGATAAATGTGCAAGTAGTGAATGTTTATTAAGTTGTCACACAGCTTTTTGGACGTTTAACACATCTGCAGCAAACATGTCGGAGTTTCATGGGAACAATCTAATGTTCCATTCTGGGATCTTTATTTTGTGATGCACATGAACATAACATATTTAACCCAAGACCTTGAAAATACCTGTTAAAATAGTTTTATCTCATAGTTTTATCTGTCAAGAACAAAAGACAGGGTTTAGTTCTGCTCATGAAACCAGTTTGTCAAGTTCAACTCTGCTGCTGTCTCTGCTCTGCTGGTGTAGCATAAGTCTTACAAAAGTTCTGATTTAAGCAGAAATTAGTCTTAATTTAGTTGGAATTGCATCATTGCCGTTTAAAGTGTGAATAGAGTAATTTAATGTGTGTTACTCACCTGCAGCTCGAAGCCCTTTCTGTTGATGACAAGAGGAAGGACAAGAACAGGAACATCCAAATCATCAAGAAGAATTTGAACAGTCAGAAAGTTATGTGTGGCACTGAAGCTAAAATGCCGCCAATGAAAAGACTTTTAAAAATAGTAGTTCATGACAAAACAGTGACATTTTAAAAGGTGATTCAAAGATTAACATTAATGAGCTTTTAACTTTGTAGCAAGAACTGTTTCGTATCATTAGTTTAAACTATTTGAGAGATTGCTGACTGTTTGGGTAAAGTGTTGGAAATATTTACTGCACAATAGGGCTAATTATTTACATTCCATTACAGCTTTACAGGGGGCGCTAAAGAACAATTTTAATTTAAAGGCATATCTATAAGTCTTTCAAACATGCAAACCCAAAACCAGAGTGAATAAAACCATGTTAAAATCCAGAGAATAAAAAAGTATTTTAGGATGACACAAAAGACACTGTGTTAACTGTTCGAACATGAGGAAGCAGAATCAAGGCCATGAAACAGAACTCAAAATCAAAGACAAACTGCAGCTTTTTGGGCGTTAGCAGCTAAACGTTAGCAGTTAGTGGGTCGTGGGTGTCTGTGGGGTCGTTCCCAGACTCCAGAGCCCGTCGGACCCTCTCCCAGAACAGGCCCCTGTGGCTCCGGGCCTGGGTCCAGCTCAGGTACGTGCGACTCTTCACCAGCTTCCTCATGCGGTAGAACGGACTCAGCTGATCAGACGAGATCTCCTCCAGAAACAACAGGATCAAGACGTCCTTCTGCTCATCAAACAGACGGAAGCTACAGAAGAGAGAAAACAGGTCTGAACCAGGACTGAACCAGGACTAAACCAGGACTAACAGGAGGAAGTACCTGGCCATCTGAATCTCCCGTGAGCACCACTCGCTCTGCAGATACTGTGGGCTGATCACACACAGAGTCTTCCTGCTGCTGTAGATGGCGTCTGTGATGTTCTCCAGGATTTCTCTCCCTGAAACATCAGAGTAAGACCAAATTAAATACTGTTAGCATGTTACTTGCAATTTTATAAGCAAACCAGGCTTTTGGGTTCTGACTCTCTGAGTTCTGCTGCTACATGAGAAACACAAGCTCTGAAAGTCATGTACTACTGTTCGATCAGAGTTTGTTTGCACATTCACAATTACCCAGTCAGACTGGGCTGTCCAGGCAAACCAATATTGATCCAAACCAGAAGTGTGTTGTGAAAGCATTCGAAATCTGTCTTGGTTTGTTGCAAAATAAACTAATAAAAACACATTAAAGTTTGATGTGACAGCACTGACCTGGCTCAAAGTCGCGGTGGTGCAGACATAACTTCCATCCCTGTCGCTCCTCCAGCTCTGGCACCAGCTCGTGGTAAACCCACTCCTCGTCGTGAACGTTGTACGACACAAAAGCATCGTAAACATCAGCACAACCCTCTTTTTTCTTCTTCCCGTTGTAAAGATACGCTCTGAAGAGGTAGTAGCCGTAGACAAGCTGCCATCTTAGAAAGTGGTAGGTGAAGGACGAGACGAGAGTGAGGAGCACCAGAGAAGAACTGGTTATAAAGCAGAATAAGCCCACAGACTCAAAACAGGACTGAATGTTGAAGTTTAGCAACAGCTCTCCTTCATGAGACAGTGGATAGGAGCATCTGTAGTAAAAAGTATTGGCCACGAAAACCTGTTTGTCACTCAACACCCAGTAAATGAATCCAGCGTTGGAACAGTTACAGACAAATGGATTTCCAGATAAATCAAGATATTTTAGTGATGGAAGTCTTTTGAAAATGGTCTCGTTGATGATCCTCAGCTCATTGTTGACTAAGATCAGACGCTCCAGTTTAGTCAGATTAGCTTCAGAGATTATATCCAGAGATGTAAGATGAGCTTCAGACAAGTACAGTCTTTGTAGGTCTGTGATCGGCTTTAAAAGCTTTGGGTCAGGATTATTGCTACTTTGTATGCATTTAATATTTACTAAATGAGGCGTATTGCGGAACATTTCTGGTATAAGTTTTCCATGGTAATTGAATAATAAAATTGTGGTTAAATTTACTGAATACATCAGAACATCCCATAATATACCACGACTGTCGACATCAAGTTTGACGATTAAAGTTTGCAGTAATGGCATGTCAGCCAAGGATAAATCGTGCTCTTTGGAGGCCAACTCCAAAACTGCTTCTGTCTCTGTGTTTAAAAGACTGCCACCATAACTCAAGAACCTTAAGTCTTTCAGACCCTCAAACGCACCATCAGATACACTACATTGTCCTACACTTAACTCTCTTAGATGAGACATGTTTTTAAAGACTCCTGGTTGAAGAATACGAACACCGTTTTCTACATTTAAAGTGTCAAGATTTCTCAAAGTGAAGCTGAAACCATCATCTAAAGTATCAAGAAAGTTTCCATTTATGGACAGTTTTTTTAGGCTCAGCAGATCCTGGAACACACAACTGTTTAGTTCAGTCAGAAGATTTTCACCAAGTTCTAGTTCTGTCAACCGCCACAAACCAGAAAAGGACAAACATTCAATCTGTTTGATTTTATTTAATCCAAATGACAAATATGTGAGAGTCGACATGTTTCTGATTGTCAAAGGGACTCTGGTTAAAGAATTCTGTTTGAGATTAAGCCAAGACAGACGCGTTAACATCTGGAGAGAAGAATCAGAGACGTCTTTCATGGTATTATCGAAAAGATCCAGCTCAGTGATTTTAGAACATGGCTGAAGCAGAGTGTTGTTTAAAATAGAAATGCCATTCCAACCTAAATTTAACGTTTGTAAAGATGGAATTGCACAGGCAAAGTTCAACAGACCTTTTTTCAGCACAATTTCAGCAGCTTTGAGATTGAGGTTTTTTAGTGACTTAACACTTTGGAAAATTAACTTGTATGTTTCCAATGTAAAATTTGTGCCACTTAAATCCAGAGTTGTCAGATTTTGAAGAAATGAAATGTCTGACACGTCCCATCGAAGGTCTGATTGAATAAAAGACAATCTGAGTGTCTTTAAACGTGGAAAAATGTCTTTGTGAAGCGTGAATTTATGTAAAGGGTTTGAACTTAGGTCCAACTCTGTGATGTTCAAAGGAAATGAGAAATCACTGGATTCAAATGAAGTAAAAGCATTTTCTTCTAAATCTAAGACCTGTAAATCTGGACAGAAGAAAACTATGTTTGCAATGTCACTTATTTGACTGAGTTTGTTGTTAGAAAAATCAAATACTTGTAGATTCTTTAAAGGTTCAAACGCTTCTTTTGAGATGAATTTGATCTGATTCTTTTCTAAATTCAATTTAGTTAGATTTGAAAGTCCTATGAACGTGTCTCCGGTGATGCTTGTGATTCTGTTATAAGATAAACTCAATTGTGTCAAGGCTGGTGAATGTAAAAACGACCCAGATTCAATTAATGAAATCTGGTTGAATAAAAAGTTTAATGTTTGAAGTTCTTTAAGACCAAATAAATCGTTCTGCCTTAGTCTTGTTAAGTTAAAGTGAATTAGATTGAGGAAAAGAGATGATTTAGGGATGTAGGATGGTATTTTTCTTACTGAATTGTCACCATCACAGCTGACTTTTTTTCGATTGTCTGGGTCCAGAATACAGTTGTTTAGTGACCAGAGCTGTGAAGGACGAGGTAGGAGCAGAAGAAACAGAAGAGAGAGAAAAGCAGAGGTGTGAGGAGCCATCATCAGACCTGCAACAGAGGAAAAGAGTTTAATTTATGAGCTGATGTGATGTGTTTTAGTGCAGTGATTCTTAACCATAGGGCCGGGGCCCAAAGTTGGGCCGTGAGCACCTCCTTGAGGGCCACAAAATCAGTGAAGTACAATACATTTCATAGGAGATTGGGCCCCAGGTTACTTTCTACATGAATATTCGGACCCCGAGGTCAAAAAGGTTAAGAACCCCTGTTTTAGTGTGTATGTTAATCAGCTCTCTTATGATTTTTAAGGAAGCGCCCAGCAACCCTGCCATTTGTCATCTTGTCCTTTCAGTCATAACCTAAAGCTCATGACATTAGGTGAAAATAGTAATAAAGATTGAGCACTGATCTGTCTATATCATGCTGTTTCCTTTTTAACAAGAACTTAAACTTCAGCACTTGAGGCAAAAACTCTCCACCACCTGAAGACGGCAAAGAACCTTTTTACTATGAAGACCAATTGCCTCGGATTTCAACGTTGAAATAAAATTTTCTTTTGACTCAAAATGTTCCAACATGATGTCATGAATTTTAGATGGATGCTTGGCTGTAATCAGGTCAGTCCAGCATGATGTCACATATAAACTAGAAATGTCATTGGCCACTGCAGTGAGGCACAGACAGTTTGTTTGTCAAATAACTTCTAACTTTGCGCAAAAATGAGCAAAAAAAAAAAGACTCATAGCAGTTGAAAATGTTAAATATTCAACATATGCAGTTTAGTTGTGAAAAAAATAATCATTGCTTAGATCCACTTTATTAAATAAAGATATTAAAATACTAAATTCAGCGTATCTTTGGATCAGAAGTATTCTGATGCTATAGAGTAGGGCTATTCAACTTTACTTTGCAGAGGGACAAAGTTTTCAGCGAGTAGTGACCTGTGGGCCGAAGGTGCACAACAAACCACAATTTTAATTAAGTGCACAAAAAATATTCTTAACATTAGATCTGTTTTAACATTGTAAAGTACTGCTGTGGGAAAATATAAAATAAAACACATTCAGATACTGAACTAGAGCAAGACCAGACACCAAGACTAACCCAGAATCAAATCAGTTAATACAAACAATACACTTTCTAATGTTTGGAAGATGGATTGTGGGATTGTTGGAAGGTCTGGGGCCTTATGTTGAGTGATAAATGTGCAAGAGGTCAATGTTTATTAAGTTGTCACAGCTTTTTAGACGTTTAACACATCTGCAGTAAACATGTCGGAGTTTCATAGGAACAATCTAATGTTCTATTACGAGATTTTTATCTTGTGCTGCTTATGAACATAACATATTAAACCCAGGACCTTGAAAATACCTGTTAAAATACTTTTATCTCATAGTTTTATTTGTCAAGAACAAAAGACACGGTTTAGTTCTGCTCATGAAACCAGTTTGTCAAGTTCAACTCTGCTGCTGTCTCTGCTCTGCTGGTGTAGCATGAGTCTTACAAAAGTCATTTAAGCAGAAATTAACTTAATTTTGTCTTTAGCTGTAAATGCATAATTTCAGTGTAAAGTGTAAATAGAGTAATTTAATATGTGTTACTCACCTGCGGCTCGAAGCCCTTTCTGTTGATGACAAGAGGAAGAACAAGAACAGGAACATCCAAATCATCAAGAGGAATTAAAACCGTCAGAAAGTTATGTGTGGCACTAGAACTAATTAATATGCCGCCAATGAAAAGACTTCTGAAAAAAGTAGTTCATCACAAACAGTGACATTAAAAAGAGATTTAAAGATTGACTTTAATGACCTTTTAACTTTGTAACAAGAGCTGTTTCTCATCATTAGTTTAAACTATTGGAGCGATTCCTGAATACAGGGGGCACTACAGAACTATTTTTAGTTAAAGGCATATCTACGAGTCTTTCAAATACCCCAAACCCAAAACTAAGGTGAATAACCCTAGCAAAAATAAAAGAAATGTAGTTAAGGATCACAAAACTCATGCGGTGTTAAAATCCAGACAATAGAAAAAAGATCTTAGGCTGACACAAAAGACACTGTGTTAACTGTTTGGACACGAGGAAGCAGAATCAGGGCCTTGAAAAAGAACTCAAAATCAAAGACAAACTTCAGCTTTTTGGGGTGTTAGCAGCTAAACATTAGCAGTTAGTGGGTCGTGGGTGTCTGTGGGTCGTTCCCAGACTCCAGAGCTCGTCGGACCCTCTCCCAGAACAGGCCCCTGTGGCTCCGGGCCTGGGTCCAGCTCAGGTACGTGCGACTCTTCACCAGCTTCCTCATGCGGTAGAACGGACTCAGCTGATCAGACGAGATCTCCTCCAGAAACAACAGGATCAAGACGTCCTTGTGGATTTCCAAATAAATCAAGATATTTTAGTGATGGTAGTCTTTTGAAAATGGCCTCGTCGATGATCCTCAGCTCATTGTTGGATAAGATCAGACGCTCAAGTTTAGTCGGATTAGCTTCAGAAATAATATTCAGAGGTTTTCAGACAAGTCCAGTATTTGTAGTTCTGTGATTGGCTTAAACAACTCCGGATCAGGATTTTTCCAGAAATCATTTTTTATGATCTTAATGTAGTGAACTGGCGTAACAGACCTTGTTTTCGACTGATTGAGGCTAGAGGGCGCACTATAAAAGGGGGGTTGTTTGGCCTACCTGACCTCTCCCCCTCGAACATCACATTCGCGGATGGGTACTCGGGCGCAGCATGAAGTTGGTGGAGTTGTTTGGGTCGTGTCGGAGCGTCAAGCCGGCGACTGTGTGGCTTAACGCCAGCAACTGGGTTGAGTACAACTTTCGTGCTTTGCTGGTAAGCCTGTTTCGCCATGTGTTTGTGCGTCTTTGTGTGGCTGCGTGGTTAATATTCCTACTATTGTTGTAGCTTTGCCAGCGTTGGTCCGGCTGCCGCATAGCTGAGCATGGTCAGAGGCTCGGGGTCTCGGTATGGTGCGGAGAGCGCTACGCATTGCTTTTCGGTAGGTGTACTACGAAATGTGCGCACCCAACACTAAGCCGGGTCAATTAGTAATAAAATAACGTTTTCCAGGGTCCTCACGGCGTGCCCGCCTCCTCCTCTAGATGGCTCTTCACTCCAGTCAGTACTGTGAAACTGATGTGATGCTGTAATGCTGATTGTAAATGAAGAAACGACACAAAAGTGAAATTGGACTGAAAGAAATATGAAACTTGGACTGAAAGAAATGTGAAACTTGGACTGAAAGAAATGTGAAACTTGGACTGAAAGAAACCACATGAATGTGAATGATTTTACTTTAATGTGACAAACTGTCCCTTTTGTAAAATAAATGTCAACATTAATTGTTAACTTTGCCTTCGTCCAGTCAGTTTAGCTTACCTGTGTGCCTTAGTACTAGTTCTGTTAATTTGGGCGTTATGCCCATGGCGTTGTTGGTCTCTCCACGAGCGTGGCTTAGCTCCCATGTCCGCTCGTCTTGCCACATTAAGATTTAATAAACGGGGTGTGTGCTGGAACATTTCTGGGTGAGGTTTGCAGAAAAAGCCGGAGGATGAAAAAACGGTTAAATTGTTCAGGCCTCTGAGAATATCCTGTGGTAATACATCACAATAATGAGCATCATTTGTGAGTAATAATGTTTGCAGTAATGACATGTCAATGAAACGTGAGGACAATCTTTTAGTGTCTTGATAACCAAGAGTATAACTCAAGTACCTTAAGTTTGTCAGTCCATCAAAAGCCCCATTGTCCATGACATTACCTTTTCCTATGCTTAACTCCTTCAGTTGTGACATGTTTTTAAATGTGCCTTTTTGAAGATATTTAATGTTGCCTTCTGCGTTTAAAAACAAAAGATTTCTCAAGTAAAACTGAAACTACTATCAAATTATAAATAAGGTTTTGCTGTATTGAGAGTTTTTGCAGGCTCAGCAGATCCTCAAACACACAACTATTTAGTTCAACAGACGGTTATAACTAAGATCCAGCCAGGGCTGGACTGGCCATCGGGAGCACGGGAGTTTTCCCGGTGGGCCGATGCAGTTTTGGGCCGGTCCGGTCTGAATAACGTAATACACATCATGTTACAAGCAAATAACTGCCCAGCAGCCCAACGCAGGGAGCGCACCGGCCCCTCCCGCGGCCCTCGCCAGTGTGTCCCAGGGTTAACGGCAGAGAGTGTTGTGTTGTGGTGCCGGTACATTTTCGCGTTTGCGTCTCTCTGTTGTGTTTGTGTGCAACGCTCCGGGCTTTGAGCGCAAGACCGCGCCAGACACACACACACAGCGAACGGCCCCGACACCGCGCGCTCGCTCAACTGGGACAGAGCAGGACCAACAGGCCGCGTGTAGGGGACACTCAGCCCTCAGCGAGGAGAATACTACGTAGTCGCATGTCCGCGGTAGAACGTCTAATCTGCCACATCATTTTACAAATCGTGGCTCTTATCACTTGTGGAATAAGCACAGCTCAGCTTTGGAACGAGTGCAGCCTTTTCAATTCAGCCTGTGCAGCTGACTACACTGTAAAAATAACACTGCAAAAATATGAATTAATAAATAATATAAACTTAGTTGGCTAGTAGTTATTTGCTTTGTGTAATTGCACAAAATAAAATTAATATTTGTTGAAGATTGATTTTTATTGTCTTTTTCTTTGTTAATGTTAAAAGGAATACAATTATAGGTATATTTATGCAGTTTTTAAAGATTTTTGTAGATAATAGACTGATTTTCAGTGTTCACAAATCTCAATTTTGTTATTGACAATATATGCGTGTGTGTATATATATATATAATATATATATATATATATAATATATATATATATATTAGCCCTGTGGTTAGGGGCTGACTGAAAAGAATACTACCACCGTATTCCCTGCGTGTCGTAAAAGGCGACTAAAAGGGACGGGGCGAGAGGACTGGGAATCCTCTCCCCGTAACAGTTTTCCCAAAAACAGACAGGGCAGAGCAGGGAAGGGGAGGTTGACTCCCCAAACCCTCAGGTTTGGGGCCTTGAATGTGCGTGGGTGTAGTACGAATGAAAGTAAAAGAGATCTGATTGGAAGGATGTTTGAAAGAAGGAGAATGAGAAGAGGATGAAACCTGCTTGGAAGGGTTCGTGTATGAAGTGGCAGGGGTAAACCAGCTACTGCTGAGCCCTGTTGCAGAGGTCTCATGTGCTGTGCTGTACAGCTGACCCCAGTGCAGTGCAGTGCGGAGAGTGAACCTTTCGCCAAGGAGGATTGGCACGAATGTGGAGCAACACGTACACATACTGTCAGCCTTTTTATTATAGTCTGTCTTTGTCTCTCGTTTTCTACCTCTGCGGGGAGATCTGTGTTTGTGCCTGTGTTTTTCCGTTTGTCTGCCTGTGTGGGGGAGGGCTTGGAGGGTGTGGGAGGACCTGGGTGGGGTCATTGGGACCTTGTTGGGGGGTCTGGGGGTACGGCTTGCTTGGAGTCTGGGAGTGGTCTGGGCTACCTTGTCGCTCCGGGTTTTTCCTTTTGGGTGTATCGCGGTGTCGGCTGTTGTGTTCCCCGGGGTCGGCTTTGACTTGGGTATAACCTTCATGATTGTTATGTAACTGATTGGAAGCAATTGATTCAGACCTGGAAGCTCCCAGATTGTTTTAGATTGTTTTAATGCATCTTTTAGAATCAGGGAAAGTCAAACTCTCACTCAGGCTGGCAGGACAATGTCTGCCTTCTTTTAATGCAACTTAGACACAACGTAGCAGCAAACACACAGCACACAAGACAGGATAAGTATAGGGACTGAAACAATTTCGGAGCGAAGGAAAATAAATAAATATAATCAGAGAGGGGAGGGGTGCCTGAGGGGGGCCGGCCCTGGGGGGCACGTGCAGTTTGCCCTGTGGTATGGCTGGGAGGGAGTCCTGGGGGTGGATGGTGGTCCGGGTCGCTCTCTGGGTCTGGTGGTCGTCCCTTGTGGCTCCTCAGACGTGTCCCTGGTGGCTTTCGTTTGGGTTCTCTCGCTGCCTTTTTGAGTTCTCTTGCTCATGGGCGGGCGGGTGGATGGATGGATGCCGGGGCGAGTGTGGTCTCCTTAGCCGAGGTAGCAAATAATAAACAAAGACTAAACAGGATTCTGGAACAATGACATAATAAAAGGCTGTACAACACAAACATACACAAAACACACAAGTCACACACACACTCATACACTCAGATCATGGGACCAGAGGGAGGAAGGGGGAAAGAGAAGGGTGCCCTGTCTAGGCTACCCCATGTACATGGGACACAGCCTTGGTATATAGATAGATAGATAGATATATATATATATATATATATATATTATTTATTATTATTATTTTTTTATATATAGTGCGTGGGTCGGTCTGAGGCAAAAATTCCAGGGCCGAATTTTAATCCCAGTCCAGCCCTGGATCCAGCTCTTTTAACCGCCACAAACCTGAAAAGTCAGAACATTCTAGTTGTGTAATCACATTTATCGAAAATGACAAGTAAGTGAGAGTCGATATGTTTCTGATGGCAGAAGGAACTTTGGCTAAATTATTTTTGTCAAAACTTAGTCTAGATAGACGCGTTAAAGTCAGGAGAGAAAATAGAGAAACGTTGTTCATGTCGTTATCTGAAAGATCCAGGTCAGTGACCACAGAACATGGCTGAAGCAGAGTGTCGTCTAAACTAAAAATACCATTTGTACTTAAGCCCAGCCTTTGTAAAGATGGAACAGAACAGGCAAAGTTCAGCGTTTTTTCAACAAATCTCCAACACCGTCGAGAAAGATGTTTTTTACTGAATTCACACTTTGGAAAATTAACTAGTATGTTTCAATTGAAAAGTTGGTGTAACGTAAATCTAGAAATCTAAGATCTTTGAGAAATTAAACGTCCGACACGTCCCACTGAAGGTCGGATCGAACATAAGTCAAACTGAGAAAATCTAAATGTGGAAAAATGTCTTTGTGAAGCTGGAATTTGCGCAAAGGGTTTTGAACTAGGTCCAAATATGTCAAGTTCAAAGGAAATGGGAAACTCTTGGATTCAATTGAAGTAAACTGATTGCTCGCCACATTTAAGGCCTGCAGATCTGGGCATAAGAAAATTATGTTCACAATGTCACTTATTTGACTAAGTTTGTTTATATAAACCGAAAGTTGTTGTAGATTCTTTAAAGGTCGAAATGCCTCCTTTGAGATGAATTCAATCTGGTTTACATCTAAATACAACAAAGTTAGGTTGGAAAGTCCATTGAACATGTCTTTGGTGATGCTTGTGATACTGTTATAAGATAAACTCAATTGTGTTAAAGCTGGTGAATGTAAAAACGAGCCAGATTCAATGATTGAAATCTGGTTTGAATGAAGATCTAAAGTTTGGAGTTCATTGAGACCGGACAAATCGTTCTGTCGGAGTCTTGTTAAGTTAAAGTGCGTTACATCAAGGAACAAAGTCGATTTGGGAATGTCAGATGGTATGTTCTTGGTTGAAAAGCCACCATCACAGTTGACTTTCCTTCGATCGTCTGGGTCCAGGCTGCAGTTGTGTAGAGATCAAAGCTGTGAAGGACGAGGCAGGAGCAGGAGAAACAGGAGAGACAGAGGTTTGAAGGACCATCATCACATCTGTAAGAGGGGGACAAAAATTTACTTATAGATACTGTTGTGTATGTTTTTGTGTGTATTTGTATCAATGCTCAGCTGCATCTTTATTGTCCAGTAACAATTCTGAAACTCAACCAAATTAACTTACCTAAGCCAAACACTAACCTTACCCAAATCCCTGAAATTGAGATGTTCTGTTTTGTCGTGGTAGCTTTCTTGTGAGATCGGGAGAAAAGTTTGAAATGTGTGCCTGCCTCCACGCAACAGGATTTCTCAAATGGTGCAATGTCATGTGAATGCAACCTATTGAACTTTGGGGCCTTGAAAATACCCACAGTATCGTAAGTAGTATTTAAATTTTAGTCTAATTTCAGTTTGTGACTTGAAAGGCTGGTGTCAGGCACAAAAGACACTGTTTAGTTCTGCTCAGAAAACCGGTTTGTCAACTTTTGTCTCTGCTCTGTTGGTACAGTTTTGGTCTTGAGTCAGTTCTGCTTTAGGTAGATATTATTCTTGTATAAGTTGTAAATCAGATAATTTCAGTGATAAGTTGTTCATTAAAGAATGTAATTGCATTTTTGTTTCTCACCTGCAACTCAAAATCCTCTCTGCTGATTTTTTTAAAGAAAAGAACAGCAAAACCATCCAACGGAATCAGAAACGTGTTAAGAACTGGAGCTCAGAAGTATGTCATCAACACAAAGAATTCTGGGACAAGTAGGGCATGGCTAGTAGGTGACAGTTTTAAAGGAGACATGTGTAAAACGTACTTTAATCAGCTCTTAATTCTGTTTTTACTTACCATTTTATTTTAAGTAATTTTTAACACACAAATCACACACATTTATGTCTAGTTTTTTTTTTTTTTACACAAAGACCTTATTGTATTGTATCATAGTCTGATCAAGAAAGCTTTGAATTCTTTGAATAACTTCTCACATTTCCTAATTATTGCTGCCTTGAGTCTATCAGATAAAATCTTTATGGACAAGCTTGTTAATGCATTCAAAATGGCTGCCTTTACATTGAAGATAGTGTAGTCCCTGTACACTGTTTTGCTCATAGTCACATAAACAATGTTTGTGGCAATTTTTTTTTTTTTACATTCCTACTGACTGAAACTTTAGCTTAGATTAAATTTGCCTTTATTGTCTCCCATCAGGAGCACAACATACATATCAACAAATGAGGATCAATAGAGAGTGGGACAGTCCACTACTAGAAAAAACATACAGGAATTCACATCCACAATGTACAAAAAACAAATGCAACCCATATGGCCTTAGAGTAAAGTTAGCACAGTTAGTTTTCTTAGCCAAAGTAACCTTGCTATTGTATTCTCACTAGAGATGCACTGATCCAGCTTTTTCAGTTGCAATTATATTTTGATACTTGGGCATTAAGCTTCTGCATGATATCTATGAACACAAATAGGACATGGTCTTCATTGACTTTTTTGTTGAAAAGCACATAAAAAGTATGTGTACCAAATTTCAGTTCTTTTCAACAATCAAAATATTTTGGTTCCATTTTAGCTTTCACTTACCACTTCGGAGTCATATTTCATGTTATACTATTACTTTTGATCATTTCAGAAAAGGTAAGGGGATTTTTATATTCCTAAGAACTTATTGTGCCCTCCAAGCGCTGACTTGGTTTGGTTTAGTTTAGTTTGGTTAATTAGTTTATTTGACAGGGACAAGATTATAGCCGAAGCTAGTTTCCATCTTCAGTCCCTGAGAAAGTAACAAATACAATATAAAATAGACAATATTTCAATTCACAGCCACACATTACAAATACTACTTTATCAACAATAAAATTATTCACAAAATCTCACTAATACCAATATCATAAATATACAACTTCATATAAAAACTGGATTTCTTGCCTACCATGATGCTGCCTTAGTATGGAGCATGTCAGATAAAAAAGGTAGAAAGTCTTAGAGTGTTTTCACTTGGAGTAACACACTGCGTTACATTTCAACAATCAACATTTTTATCCCTTTGATCGAGAGTCTCAGGTGTGACTTACACAAATGTGGATAAAGATAGAGCATGGTTTTCATTGCATTATTTGTTCAAAATCACATTAAGGGTGTGACTACCAAATTTCAAATTGTTGCAACAAACCAATTTTTTTGGTCCCTATTTAAACTTGCTGGCAATTCATTTTTATATGGAAGGTATGTTTTGGTTTTTTTTTGTGTTGAAGGAAATAGGCTATGGTTCTCATTGGCTTTTTTGTTCAGAATAATATGAACGGTGTGCGTATCAAATTTCAGCTCCTTGCGACAAACAATTTTTTTCTGTCACATTTTAAGTTTGCCGGGGAATCTTTTATATAGTTATAATATTTGTCATCGCCACACTTGCCCTTCCCCTCTAACATTAAAAGCATGCTTAACTCTGTTCTGAGTGGTTTCAAAAAGGTCCAATAAGGCGTTCTATTAATAAATTGTGATAGCACTTTTGCCCATTTGTCTATTTTTAGAAAACAAAAGTTGAGTTATAAATACATGTAAAATACAATACAATATAATATTCTTTCTTTCTCTGCAAATTAAGTGAACCGTAAACACAGGTTAGTCAAAGCTGGATGGTCTAATTTCTTCAAAAGTATTTCTGATGATAAGCTTGAGGCAAAAAGGGCAACTTTGGTGGACTAGGACTCCTAAAATTATTTTAATGAGTTTGTAGAGTACGAGCAGCTATGCATTAGCAGTTAGTGGGTCGTTGGTGTCTGTGGGGTCGTTCCCAGACTCCAGAGCCCGTCGGACCCTCTCCCAGAACAGGCCCCTGTGGCTCCGGGCCTGGGTCCAGCTCAGGTATGTGCGGCTCTTCACCAGCTTCCTCATGCGGTAGAACGGACTCAGCTGATCAGACGAGATCTCCTCCAGAAACAACAGGATCAAGACGTCCTTCTGCTCATCGAACAGACGGAAGCTACAAAGCAGATCAAAACTAAATCAGAACTAAACTAGGATTAAAGTAGGACTAACTGGAGGACTAACAGAATAAAAGTACCTGGCCATCTGAATCTCCCGTGAGCACCACTCGCTCTGCAGATACTGTGGGCTGATCACACAAGAGTCTTCCTGCTGCTGTAGATGGCATCTGTGATGTTCTCCAGGATCGCTTTGCCTGAAACAATAGAGTAAGTTTTCATTTATTGCATTTATTGGCATGTTTTCTTAAATAAAATACACTATTATGATTTTTGCTTAAATGTGAGCCAGCACCCTTTGGAAGCTACTATAAAATACTGTACACTTTCCTTTGGATTATGTAAATGAACTGGGACAGTTCTCTTAAGGTAGACCAACCAAGTCCGTTCAAGTCTATTCATGTGTAAACCAGTGGAAAGAAACATGGCTTATTGTGACAGCACTGACCTGGCTCAAAGTCGCGGTGGTGCAGACATAACTTCCATCCCTGTCGCTCCTCCAGCTCTGGCACCAGCTCGTGGTAAACCCACTCCTCGTCATGAACGTTGTACGACACAAAAGCATCATAAACATCAGCACATTCCTCTTTTTTCTTCTTCCCGTCATAAAGAAACGCTCTGAAGAGGTAGTAGCCATAGACAAGCTGCCATCTTAGAAAGTGGTAAGTGAAGGACGAGACGAGAGTGAGGAGCACCAGAGAAGAACTGGTTATAAAGCAGAATAAGCCCCCAGACTCAAAACAGGACTGAATGTTGAAGTTTAGCAACAGCTCTCCTTCATGAGACAGTGGAAAGGAGCATCTGTACTGAAAAGCTTTGGACATAAAGTTTTTGTCACTCAACACCCAGTAAATGAATCCAGCGTTGGAACAGTTACAGACAAATGGATTTCCAGATAAATCGAGATATTTTAGTGATGGAAGTCTTTTGAAAATGGCCTCGTCGATGATCCTCAGCTCATTGTTGGCTAAGTCAGATGCTCCAGTTTAGTCAGATTGCTTCAGAGATTATATCCAGAGATTTAAGATGGTTTTCAGACAAGTCCAGTCTTTGTAGGTCTGTGATTGGCTTAAAAAGCTCCGGATCAGGATTGTCCCATTTGTCATTTTGGTTAATTATAAGATTTTGTAAACGAGGTGTGTGTTGGAACATTTCTGGGTGAGGTTTGCAGAAAAATTTGTGGATATAAATGTGGTTAAATTGCCCAGACCTTGAAAAAAATCTTGTTCCAATACAGCACAAGAAGAATACGCATATTTGGCAATTAACGTGTTCAATAATGACATATCAATGAAAGGTGGGAAGACTAAGTGCTCTTCAGAGGCCAACCCAAAACTGCATTTGTTTCTGTGCTGAGAGACCCGGGACTATAACTCAAAACCCTTAAGTATGTCAGTCCCTCAAAAGCCCCGTCACTTATTATAATACCTTTTCCCACTGTTAACTCCCTCAGATGAGTCAACGTCATAAAGACTCCTTCATGAAGAAATTCAATGTTATCTTCTGCATTTAAAACCACAAGATTTCTCAAAGTGACGGGGAAACTATTTTCAAAACTATAAATAGAGTTTCTCATTAGGTACAATTTCTTTAGACTCAGCAGATCTTGGAACACACAGTAGTTCAGTTCAGTCAAGCGATTATCACTAAGATCTAGTTCTTTCAACTGCCACAAACCAGAAAAGTCAGAACATTTAAGTTTTGCAATGGCATTTGACAAAAATGACAAAGATGTGAGAGTCGACATGTTTCTGATGCCAGTGGACTCGAGTTAAAGAATTAAACCAAGATCAAGCAGAGACAGACGTGTTAAGATCTGGAGAGAAGATTGGACATGTCCCTTAAGTCTTACTGGAAAGATCCAGCTCAGTGATTTTAGAACACGGCTGAAGCAGAGTGTTGTTTACAACATAAATAGCATTGGAACTTAGGTCTAACTTTTGTAAAGATGGAATTGCACATGCAAAGTTTAACAGATCTTTTCTAAATATAATTCCAACAAATTTGAGCTTGAGAGTTTCTATTGAATTAACACTTTGGAAAATCAACTTGTATGTTTCAATTGTAAAAGCGGTGTTACTTAAATCAAGAGTCCTCAGATTTGGGAGAAATGAAAGGTCCGACACGTCCCACTGCAGGTTGGATTGGATGTGAGCCAAACTGAGTGACTTTAAATGTGGAAAAATGTCTTTGTGAAGCGTAATGTTGTAATGGATTTGAACTTAGTCCAAGTCTGTGATGTTTAAAGGAAATGAAAATTCTTGAACTCAAACCAAGTAAAAGTATTTTGGGCCAAATTTAAGACATGCAAAACTGGCAAGACGATAGTATGTTCTCAATGTAACTTGTTTGGTTGAGTTTGTTGTTATAAAAACTAGTTGTTGAAGGTTCTTTAAAGTCCAAATGCATCCTTTGAGATGAATTTGATCTGGTTGTTTCCTAAATACAAATAACTTAGGTTTGAAAGTCCAATGAACATGTCTTTAGTTAGGTTTGTGAGCCTGTTATTATGCAAACTCAACATTGTCAAAGCCGGTGTATGCAAAAACGTCCCAGATTCAATTATTGAAATCTCATTTGATTTAAGCTCTAAAGTTTGGAGTTTACTGAGTCCGGACAAGTCATTCTGTCTCAGTCTTGTTAGGTTGAACCTGATTAGACTGAGAAACAGAGTGATTTGGGGATATCGGATGGTATTTCTTTGGTTGAAAAGTGACCATCACAATAGACTTTCTTGGTTGCTGGTCAGGATGCAGTTGTTAGTGACCAAACCTGTGAAGGACGAGGCAGGAGAGAAGAAAGAGAAGAGAGAGAACAGCCGAGGTCTCGGAGCCATCATCAGATCTGTAACGGAGAAAAGAGTTTTATTTATGAGCTACTGCAGTAATGCTTGTCTAGTGATATGGAAGCATGTGGAAGAAAGCGACTGTGACGAAACTAATGACCCTATCGCTAATGCTTCAGATCGGACAGCGTTTTGAAATCAGAATGTACACATATAGGCAAAATTTAATGCTCTAAGAAGCTAATCTCTCAAAACGTGTTGATGCCGCAAGAACGGGCATCCAAAATATAGGTGAGTAGAGTTTGTCTTGTTGGACGAGCAAAAACATAAGTTAAACATTGCCTAACTCTTGCTTCCACATTTCACGGGATGGCCAGATGGCTGGACGCAGGTTTGAGCTACGGTATCGCAGAACGCCATGGACATGTGAACAAGCAAAACTTACAAACACAAATTTGAGCCACATACTTGCTAGACACCTAGAATGTACAGACTGATAAACACAAAACTGTTCTTCATTATAACATTTTTACTGCACAGCAGACACTGCACGATGCACTCCTTATAATCTCTCCATAATTCTCTCATTCATAAACCGATCCAGCTTTTTCAGTTCGATTCTTTGTTTTTAAGTATCTGCCGATAACAGATACCAGTGTGATGACTGACATTGCTTTTCTTTCTTATTAAAACAAAACTTTTTGTCATGTAGTGTTATGTAACTGTTACTTGTAGTGCAAGCCACAACTTAACTTAATCTGAATAAAATGTCCAATAAAATGAGAGGTTCTGAATCAACACCAGGAAATAAATTAATCTCATTATGTCCAATTAAAGGCCAACTATGATATTGGCTGCACTAATATCAATGAGTCGATACCTGATCCAGCAAAATTTCCTGGATCGGCATCGATATCCAATCCCAATATCAGATCGGTGCATCCCTAAACAGACCCCAAGATACTTAACCTTTCCACTTGGAGAATGGACACTCTTCTACTCCTGACTGCACCTTTTCAGTCGATGAACACATTTAACAGAACTGATGACAAAGGGCAGCCTTGCATCTAACAAGACTTTCTGCTGGCAATGTGAATATTCAGATTAAACAAGGACTGGACACAGTGCCAGATCTACGTATATACTGTATACTCAGACTGCAAGTTGTCCAAGGCCTCGCATCTCTGAAGGCCTCGCCTTCCAACTGCAAATACTTTTTTGTAGTTTGTATTTGTCTTTCAGTCATCATCGGTATTTCTGTCCATAAAATCCAGAGTAATAATATATCTTCTTGTCTGTGTATAGCGTCAGTGCACATGAACAGGGGTGGAGCACACAGGAGGAGCAGAGGGCTGAGGCCCCCACTGGAACACTGACTCCAAGAGAAACTTAATGAGACGTATTTTATTCATAAAATAAAGCATACTGTATATTGACTATTGTGAAATGTGCATTTGCTGGTCTAAAATACTCCAGATTAAATAAAAAATCTCAAGTCAAGCTCTTGCATCTTTTTACTGTACGGAATATTATATATTACAAAATAACTTAAGTCTATTTAATACTGCTTTGGCTTGACCTGTTAAGGTTCAAGAATAGGCTGAAGAGCCCCTGAAGCTGATTCTTGCTTTGGGCCCCCAAAAGGTTAGATCCAGCTCTGACTGAACAGTTAAAGGGCCGCATACTCCTGATAAGACAATAGTTTGTTTTGTGTGCCTGCCTCCAGCTTTAGATTACACCAGGATTTCTCAAACCTCATGTAAATGCAACCTTGAACTTTGGACACTGAAAATATCTACTGTACAGTAAGTAGTGCTAGTACCATGCAAGTGTCATAAACAAGAGACAGTTTAGTTCTGTTCAGAAAACCGGTTTGTCAAGTTCCACTGCTGCTGCCACAGCTGTTGGCACATGCTTTAGTCATGTAGTAGTCCAGGCTGAGGGAGAAATTAGGCTTCATTTTGTTATGTTTTAGTTGTAATCATATTCTTTCAGTTACATTTGTAGGTTAAAGAGTGTTACTGAATTTGCGTTACTCACCTGCAGCTCAAAATTCCTTCTGCTGATAAAAAATAAAAATAAACAAAACCATCCAGTGTAATCTACACAATCAGAAACGTGTGTGGCACTGGAGTTCAGAGTCATCAACGCAAAGGATTCTGGGACAAGTAGGGCATGGCAAACCAGCGACAGCTTTAAAGGAGACATGCAAAAACTGTTTCCTCATGATTATTTAATTTTAATCATAAAACTGTGATCTGTCTCATGCTAAAGTTGTTTCTTTGTCTTAAGCTTTTTTTTTTTTTTTTTCGTTTCACTTTTGAGTGACATTACTTTAATGTTGGCCCATTCTTACACATTTAATTTATAACTTTAGATCTCATTTGTCTTCATGACGCAGTTTGTTGTAGTATCATCATGTAGCTCATGGTCATACTTGATGGAAAATGTTTTAAAGCTTTTCAGTTGCATACATGTTTACATAAAAACAATAAAGGTACAGATAATTAAATATACTTACAATATATTAAACATTAAGAGGTCATACATTTGTTTGTTATATAAAACTTTTATACATAAACTGAACTTCATTTGACTAGGGAAAAACACTGAAGGCACATGTATGTTTTCTAGTTAAAGGACCTTGTATGTTTGGGAAATAATCCACACATTTAAGTAATATACATGTTTTTCTGTATCAAATATTGAAGACCAGTTTGTTCTTGGGAGAGTGTGTGTTTGTCAGGAGTGAGAATGACATTTCTGACAAAGATTGAGATTGAGATCGGCAATGATATTACAGATAAGGGTTTGTCCATAGCTGCAAGACAAACCTGAGAAACTGATAGAACGTTCATGGTCAAGTTTTTGGTAATCGCCTGACTTAAGTCTTGCATAATAAAGGGAAAGAGTCTGGCCGGGACCTATTGACCCTATTTTGTCCCGCCTACTTTTCTAGGACGTGCACTTCCTGTTTAGCTGCATTTAGCCTGTAGATTTCAGTCGATGGGTTTATTTTAACTGTCATTATATTTAATTAAAATTGCCCCACAAGACAGACAAACAAACACGTTAGCTACCTTACAGAGCTAAACAGGAAGTGCATTTCCAAGCCAAGTGGCGGGACAAAATAAAGTCAATAGACTTTTTGTTTGGGAATAAACTTTTGATTAAATTGAAACTTTTGAATCTTGGCCATCTTCAGATAAGAACATGCACCACATCCAACACTAGATACAAGGTAATTCCCATTGTCATTGTTGCTTAAAGTCACATAGAAAATGTTTGTACCACATTACAAGGCAGGGCAATTGAATTAATTTTGTCCCAAATAGATGCATTTTCATTGTAGTGGACAAAGACAAGTTTGTTAAAGTTTAAAGCCTTAGGTATTGTAATGACTAAAGACAGGGCGGGGCCTCTTCCATCCATCCACTTATTCTATAGCACATTTACAAACAGTTGTTTCCAAAGTGCTGCACATAAAATCATCTTCGTGTGGTTGCAGCGGCCATCTTGCGAGAGGAAAGGCAGCAAAATTCTAATTGAAAATAATGTAAAGTCAAGGTCTCATAATTCATAGATTAAAGGAAGATGGTGACATGTAATTAAATATTTAAGGTTCAAATAATACAGAGAACTGTCTCTGAATTGTGAATATTCAGCCTAAAAACAAAGCACTGGGCTGGATTGTGTGTCATTAGATTATATGAACACAAACATTTGTCATTATTGTACTTGATTCAGAAGATAAAGAAGAATTCTATGATGCTAAAAATAAAAGTATGTTTTTTTCAAGATTCTTTCACAATAGTTGGTTGAACAGAAGCAGAAAAAAAATTACAAATAGGACTCAATAATCAAAGTATTTATTTAAAAAAAAGTGATTCCCAAGACCTCCCTAAACAAAATGGCTGCTGAACTGACATTTTGCTGCTATGGCTACTTTCTCACAGTGATTTTTAGAGATTTGCACATCTGCATATTTCAAAAAATGCATAATTTCACTCAGATAATATGCGTTTTAGGGAAGTATTTCCAGCCTAATGTGATCATAGGCTCTGGTGCTGAGCAGAACTTGTAAAATCGAATCATTTTCACATTTGCAAACATGACCACTCCTCGTCCAGACATTTTAAAAACCTTCTCAAATCCAATCTCAGGATACAGCACTTTCATCTTTGAGCTGTCACATAAATTCACTGCAGCAGGTGGAAGAAGAGAGGAAGGAAGGAAGGAAGGAAGGAAGGAAGGAAGGAAGGAAGGAAGGAAGAAAGGAAGGGAGGGAGGGAGGGAGGAGGGAGGAGGAAGAAAGGATGTAAGGAAGGAAGAAGGGAGGGAACAAGGAAGGAAGGAAGGGAGGGGAGAGAGGGAGGAAGAAAGGATGGAGGGAAGGAAGGAAGGAAGGGAGGGAGCAAGGAAGCAGGAAGGAAGGAAGGGATGAGGGAAGAAGGAAAGAAGGAGGACATACATGGAGAGGAGGGGTCCTAAAAGAAGAGGGGAAGGAAGGAAGGAAGGAAGGAAAGGGAGGAAGGAAGGAAGGGAGAGAGGGAGGAGGAGGAAGGAAGGGAGGGAGGAGGAGGGAGGGAGGAGGGAGGGAGGGAGGGAGGGAGGAAGGAAGGAGGGAAGGAAGGAAGGAAGCAAGCGAGAGAGGGAGGAAGGAGCAAAGGAAGGAAGGAGGGAAGGAAGGAAGGAAGGAGGGAGGAAAGGAGGGAGGGAAGGGATAAGGGAAGAAGGAAACAAGGAGGACTACATAAGAAGAGGGTCCTAAAAGAAGAGAGGGAAGAAAGGAAGGAAGTAAGGAATAGGGAGGAGATAGATAGAGAGGAGAGGGGCTAACAAAAGGAGAAAGGGAAGGAAAGAGGAAGGAAGGAATGGAAGGAAGGAAGGAAGGGAAGGAGAGAAAGGAGGGGAGGGAAGGAAGGGATGAGGAAGAAAAAGGAAAGGCGGGGATTGAAAAAGAGGGGGGCAAAAGAAGGAGAGAAGGGAAGAAGGGGGGAGGAAGGAATGAGGAAGAAAGATCGATAGAAGAGGAGAGGGGCTAACAAAAGAGAAGGAAGGAAAGGGAGGAAGGAGGGGAAGGGATGAGGAAGAAGGAGGAGATAGAGAGAAGAGGGGACTAAAAGAAGGAGAGAGGGAGGAAGAAGGAATGAAGGAAGGAATTGAATAAGAGAGAAAGAGAGAGAAAGGAAAGGCTACACAGAAGGAGAGAGGAAGGAAAGAAGGAGGAAAGGATGAGATAGATGGAGAAGAGCAGGGCTAAAAAGAAAAATAGAGAGAGGGAGGGGTTAGAAGAAGGAGAGAGAGAGAGGGAAGGAAGAAGTAGAGAGGAGATAGAGGGGGGCAGAAATGAGGCTAAAAGGAGAGAGGGAAGGAAGGTGGAAGGAATGGAGGAAAGGAAAAGATGGAAAGAGGGAGAGAAAGAGAAAGGGGGGAGGGAGGAGAGTGAGGAACTAAAAGAAGGAGGACGAAGGAAAGAGGAGATAGATGGAGAAAAGACTGAAAGAAAAAGAAAGCTAACAGGAGCGAGGGAAAGGAGGAGAGAAGGGATAGATGAAGAAAGAGGTAGAGAGTAAAGACTGAGAAAAGAGGAAAGAAAGAAAAGAGTAGAGAAATGGACGATAGGATGAATGATTGAGAGGAGAGAGAGAGAGAGAGAGAAGTGAGAGAATCAGAAAAAGGACAAAGGGAGAGATTAGAGAGAGGAGAAAGTGAATGAGGTTAGGGGAAGAAGAGAGAATAAATATACAGAAGAGAGAGAGAGAGAGGTGTGTTGGTGAAGGGAGCTAGAGATAAAATAAGAAAAAATGAATGACTTGAAAGAGTGAGCTGGAGAGAAAAGAGGAAGAGAGAGGGAGAGACGAGTTGGGGAGAGACTGAAGAGTGAAAGAGGAAGAGAGAAAAAGAGAACAAGAGGTGATTGTGTCACAGAGGAAGTGCTGAACTCGACTTGGCTTAGTTAAAACCACTTAAAAAACAACAACAACTTTAAGATTGAAATAAAGCAGCAAAAACGAATCTAAACACTTTTTACACTGCTGGATGATAATAAAAATAAAATCAAAGAGCCAGGGTTTCTGAGGAGAGTATTCAGGTCGGGAATGTGTTGGGAAGGGGGAGTTTGAGCTGCCGTATTTTGTGAGGGAGATAACTGAGAGAGCCGACACAAGCTTCAAATGCCCCAAAATACATATTTTCACGGAGACTTAAAGGGGCACTGTGTAAGATTGAGAGGAATTTTAATTATCACTTATAGTCCACAAACATTTAAATCATATTTATTCTTTACAACATGAATACTTAAGAGAGCACTGTTAACCAATCCACATCAACTGTGATACATTTATACTTAATTGAAATGTTTTATTACGGGCCGGAATGTGAATATTGACGCTAGATGTCACTATGGTAGATGGGCAAACTGCACTGGATATGCTCCCCCTGTGTTCAAAAGTGGACAATACTTGGATCACTTTGTTTATCTTTTTTTCTTACACAGTGCCCCTTTAAGTTCTATTCGTACGGCCTAATATTTACCTCTGGACCTCATGGAAATTGTAATAATTACAGATGGTGTCTGAGTTTCTTCTCCCGTGCAAATCATCCATGTCTGTAAAATGTCTGTAAAGTTCCTCTGAATTTTACCTCCTGTAATTCGCCAACTCTTCTGTCCTCATGTAATTCTAAAGCCGTGTGACTGTGTCTGTGTTTGCAATCCGTGAACGGTTTATAAATGAATTAATAGTGAATCTGCAGCTTATTTTTCCTTCACATTTGACCAAATTATTTTCAATTGAAATGGTCGTTTTTTTTCTACAATCAAAACGCTAAAAATTAATCAAACTATGATCAAAAGTCCCTAAACCGGAAGTAAAACAACCTCGTCGTATTAACGGAAGGTTGTGGATGTTTGAGGAAAGTTTGGACAGAACAGTGGACAGAACGCTGCAAAGTTTGGATTTTATCAGTAAATGGATTAAGAGAGTCTTCAGCTGCATGTTTTGTAAGAAATCTGATCATGAACATGAAGCGGAGCCACATTTACACTGCCACAGCTCATTAAAACAAACCGAAAAAACTGTACATTTCATGAATTAAGTAAATGGTTGTCATAAATCATCTGTCATTGTTTCCGGAAAATCTGTAAAAACAAGAATATCAGACATCGAATATGTTCGTGCGAATGCCTGTTAAAATAAAAATGCAGACGTCATGGAATAAAACATTTTACAGACGTCTCTAGGTAAATTATGCAGTGCGAATAGTACTTTACGAAGACATTTAACAAAGCAAAATTTTAGTTCTGCTTTAAATACAAGTATAACGTTGTTACAGAGGTAAAAGAAAGTAAAATAACAACAAAAGAACACTTAACAGCACAGGATTGCTTTAGTGTTGCAGCAAATGTTTGTTCGACACTGGCAAAAGCACAGTGGGGCCACACGCACCTGCTGGCTTCAGGAAAGAGTTGACACAAGCCGAGGATTATGAAAGGTTTTCGTCATACGACCACAAAGACACAGCGTGAGGCGAGGACGTTTTTACAGAAGAGAAGGATTATAGAGGACATGGGACTTTTTCCATCCGGCTGGAACTATGCACTGACTTTGTTTGGCTGCTTCTTATCTACTATGCACATGACATCGCAGCTTTCTCAGCGTCAGCAGTGATGGGTAAAAACAAATAAATATTGAGTTTGAAAAGCAAAAAAACAACAACAACACTTCCGTTTCTCTCACACGTCTCACTGACACAGACTTTAGAATCACACTCAGAGAAACTCAGCACATTTCCATACTTAAATAAGATGCTTTAATCTGTTTGACAAATGAATTACTTGTTGTGTAACAGTAAACATGTCTTAAATCATCTGCCATTAACAAAACAAGCTAGCTAAAGTCTGCATGGTTGGCGCAACAACAGAAAAGCGATTTTAAACCATTTCTGCCCAACACATGATCCAAAATTCACTCAAAAAGTTAAGAAAAACACATTTAATCTCTTAATAATTGACTCAAGTCCAAGTCACAACCTCCAAACCTGAGGTGTGAAAGGACTTTATCTGCACTGCTGCCTCATCAGAATCATAATAATGGTATAGAAGACATTTTATATTTGAAAATGCTTCTTTACAATGTGACTGAGGCAAAAGTCTGATAGAACTTCTGATAAAATGTGTTTTTTCACCTTTTTTGGGCCTAGTTTTTCCTTGCGAAGCATATGTTTGACAGAAATGTAATAGAGCAGCCTTTTTGTTGTCACGGCAACAGTGCAGACTTCTTTGCTAAAGGCAGTTGAAGACTTGGGCCTTTTTATTACTGTTGCACAACAAGCAATTACCGTAATTTTGCCCTACTGAGCGCACCTGAATATAAGCCGCACCCACTAGATTTAAGTAAGAAAAATGATAAAGTACATATATAGGCCGCACTTGTTAATAGTAAGTCTATGAGAATCTATAATTTTGCTGCATTGCATTATAAGCCGCATACTTCAAAGCTCATGAAAAAAGTAGCGGCTTATAGTCCAGAAAGTACGGTAACTTAAAAAACATCTTATTTGAGCATATAAAGGTAATGGGTTGAACTGAGTGTGATCCTGTTGTTTTTCTGCTCTTCTACCGCTGTTTACTTTTACATATAAACTCAATATTCAGCAGTAGTAGTAGCTGTTGTATTTATTATCAGTCTGTAGCTGCTTTTCCTGTTTAAGTTGTGTTTTGACTCTTACAGGAGAAATTGTAATTTGTCTCCCTTGACTCTCCATCATTTTCGCCACTAACTGCTGACATTACAATGCCGTGACATCATCTGCGTAATCTCTACGCTCTTCTTCACAATATTACACAACGTTACAAGTCTTTTTGATGACTTAACGGGATCTTCGGTGTTTCTCACAAGTCTCTCAGTTTCTGTTCCTCTGGATGGCCTTATATTCCTCTTATGCTCTTACTGTATTTATTCCTCTTTGGCGTCGGTGGAAGAAACTTTGAGCTGTGGCTGAGAAACAACAGCATTTTTAACCAGAAAAATAATAAACCAAAGTGGGATTTTTTAAGGTAAGAAAGCTTGTGCTTGTCTCACGCTGTATTGTCATAATCTTGTAAATGAAAGCAATTATTAAGAATTTACTACGTTTAGTTTGTGAAGTTTTAGCACTTCTAGGATATCATTAAAGGTGTTATACCTGTTTTTTTGTTTTCCTTAAACATGCAAACATGATATAGCAACTTGCTTGTCACATGTTTTATTCACTTACAGTACTTACTTATCTAGCAGTTTAAACGATACTGAAACAGGGTGGAACTGCAAGTTTTCAGAATGAATTCCATTTTGTGCAGAATTTGTCTTAAATATGTGTAAATGAAATCAAATACAGCTCCAGCGACGTTTTTGATAAGGAAACAATATTAGAACATAGAGAATAATAATAATAATTTAAAAAAATAGCATAACATTGGCCCTTTAAAGCTAAATGTTTTACCAAGAACATAAGTGAAACTGAAACTCTGGTGCAAAAGATCCAAACGTGAATCATCTTTCACCCGGTATCTGTGTCATTTCAGGAGCAATGAGGAGTTGAATAAAATAGAAACAGGAAGTTCAAACGAAGGTCAGAGAAGCTGCGTAGATCAAGTCTGTGTCAAGTGAACACCAGAGACACAACAGGAAAAGTCATTGCTTGTTGAAAAAAGAAGTGTGTATTAGCTTTCAGGTGTGAGAGAATATTGACTAAATCACACGACACAACATGACTGGCCTAAAACATCAACATCTGAACAACAAATGATTACTTAACGTGGACCAGAGTCAGGACTAAACACGGATCAGAGTCAGGACTAAACATGGACCAGAGTCAGGACTAAACACGGATCAGAGTCAGACTAACGCGGACCAGAGTCAGAACTAAACACGGACCAGAGTCAGGACTAAACATGGACCAGAGTCCAGGACTAAACACGGACCAGGGTCAGGACTTAACGCTGGACCAGAGTCAGGACTAACGTGGACCAGAGTCAGGACTAAACTGTGGACCAGAGTCAGGACTAAACACGGACCAGAGTCAGGACTTAACGTGGACCAGAGTCAGGACTAAACACAAACCAGAGTCAGAACTAAACATGGACCAGAGTCAGGACTACACATGGAACAGAGTCAGGACTAAATATGGACTAGAGTCAGGACTAAACGTGGACCAGAGTCAGGACTAAACACGGACCAGAGTCAGGACTTAACGTGGACCAGAGTCAGGACTAAACACAAACCAGAGTCAGAACTAAACATGGACCAGAGTCAGGACTACACATGAACAGAGTCAGGACTAAAATATGGACTAGAGTCAGGACTAAACATGGACAGAGTCAGGACTAAACATGACAGAGTCAGGACTAAACATGGACCGAGTCGACTAACATGGACCAAGTCAGGACATGGACCAAGAGTCAGGACTAATTGGACAGAGTCAGGACTAATGACCAGAGTCAGGACTAAACATGGACCAGAGTCAGGACTAAATCCATGGACCAGAGTCAGGACTAAAATGGACCAGAGTCAGGACTAAACGTGGACCAGAAGACAACAAACCAGAGTCCAGGACTACTAAACATGGACCAGAGTCAGGACTAAACATGGACCAGAGTCAGGACTAAACGTGGACAAGAGTCAGGACTAAACGTGGAACCAGAGTCAGGACTAAACGTGGACCAGAGTCAGGACTAAACGTGGACAGAGTCAGGACTAAACGTGGACCAGAGTCAGGACTAAACATGGACCAGAGTCAGGACTAAACATGGATCAAAGTCTGGACTAAACATGGACCAGAGTCAGGACTAAATATGGACTAGAGTCAGGACTAAATGTGGACCAGAGTCAGGACTAAACGTGGACCAGAGTTAGGACTAAACACGGACCAGAGTCAGGACTAAACATGGACCAGAGTCAGGACTAAACGTGGACCAGAGTCAGGACTAAACATGGACCAGAGTCAGGACTAAACATGGACCAGAGTCAGGACTAAACGTGGACAAGAGTCAGGACTAAACGTGGACAAGAGTCAGGACTAAACGTGGACAAGAGTCAGGACTAAACATGGACCAGAGTCAGGACTAAACGTGGACAAGAGTCAGGACTAAACGTGGACCAGAAGTCAGGACTAAACGTGGACCAGAGTCAGGACTAAACGTGGACCAGAGTCAGGACTAAACATGGACCAGAGTCAGGACTAAACAAGGACCAGAGTCAGGACTAAAACATGGACCGAGTCAGGACTAAACAATTGACCAGAGTCAGGACTAAACGTGGACCAGAGTCAGGACTAAACGTGGACCAGAGTCAGGACTAAACGTGGACCAGAGTCAGGACTAAACGCGGACCAGAGTCAGGACTAAACGCGGACCAGAAGTCAGGACTAAACGCGGACCGAGTCAGGACTAAACGCGGACCAGAGTCAGGACTAAACCGGACCAGAGTCAGGACTAAACATGGACCAGAGTCAGGACTAAACAGTGACCAGAGTCAGGACTAAACGTGGACCAGAGTCAGGACTAAACGTGGACCAGAGTCAGGACTAAACGTGGACCAGAGTCAGGACTAAACGTGGACCAGAGTCAGGACTAAACGCGGACCAGAGTCAGGACTAAACGCGGACCAGAGTCAGGACTAAACGCGGACCAGAGTCAGGACTAAACTGGACCAGAGTCAGGACTAAACGGGACCAGAGTCAGGACTAAACATGGACCAGAGTCAGGACTAAACAAGGACCAGAGTCAGGACTAAACATGACCCGAGTCAGGACTAAACATTGGACCAGAGTCAGGACTAAACGTGGACCAGAGTCAGGACTAAACACGGACCAGAGTCAGGACTAAACGTGGACCAGAGTCAGGACTAAACGCGGACCAGAGTCAGGGACCAGAGTCAGGACTAAACATGGACCAGAGTCAGGACTGGACAACAGTGGACCAGAGTCAGGACTAAACATGGACCAGAGTCAGGACTAAACGTGGACCAGAGTCAGGACTAAACATGGACCAGAGTCAGGACTAAACGGACCAGAGTCAGACTAAACATGGACCAGAGTCAGGACTCAGGACCAGAGTCACTAGAACGGACCAGAGTCAGGGACCAGAGTCAGGACCAGAGGACCAGAGTCAGGACTAAACGTGGACCAGAGTCAGGACTAAACCAGAGTCAGGACTAAACACGGACAGAGTCAGGACTAAACGTGGACCAGAGTCAGGACTAAACACACCAGAGTCAGAACTAAACATGGACCAGAGTCAGGACTAAATGGATCAGGACTAAAATGGACAGAGTCAGGACTAAACCAGAGTCAGGACTAAACATGGACCGGAGGAGTCAGGACTAATGGACCAGAGTCAGGACTAAACAGGAGTCTGGACTAAACATGGACCAGAGTCAGGACTAAACACCAGAGTCAGGACTAAACGTGGACCAGAGTCAGGACTAAACGTGGACCAGAGTCAGGACTAAACGGACCAGAGTCAGGACTAAACATGGACCAGAGTCAGGACTAAACGTGGACCAGAGTCAGGACTAAACATGGACCAGAGTCAGGACTAAACATGGACCAGAGTCAGGACTAAACGTGGACAGGACTAACGTGGACCAGAGTCAGGACTAAACGTGGACCAGAGTCAGGACTAAACCAGAGTCAGGACTAAACAGAGAGTCAGGACTAAACATGGAGGACTAAACATGGACCAGAGTCAGGACTAAACGTGTGACCAGAGTCAGGACTAAACGTGGACCAAGGGACGTAAATGGACCAGAGTCAGGACTAAACGTGGACCAGAGTCAGGACTAAACATGGACCAGAGTCAGGACTAAACATGACCAGAGTCAGGACTAAGTGGACAGAGTCAGGACTAAACGTGGACCAGAGTCAGGACTAACGTGACCAGAGTCAGGACTAAACGGACCAGAGTCAGGACTAAACGTGGACCAGAGTCAGGACTAAACGTGGACCAGAGTAAGGACTGGAACCAGAGTCAGGACTAAACAGGGACCAGAGTCAGGACTAAACGGACCAGAGTCAGGACTAAACATGGACCGAGTCAGGATAAACGAGTCAGGACA
>CM076401.1:116098-249898 GCA_038363315.1 Mugilogobius chulae
ATTGTGGGAGTTTCGTATAAAAGAAAACACAATGATGCATTACATTTTATCTGGGCTTCTCATGACTTTTCTGGCAATTTCTCAAGACTAACTCATGTTTTCCTTTCACTTGTTTATTTTCCAAATGATCTGCCTCCAGCTGACCTTCTGCTCCACCTTATCAACCAAAATATCTGTACTGCAGTTTTAAATTATGATAGTATAATAGAATGTAACGATTCAGCTTTATTAGGGATTGTAACCACATAGGTTTGTGCAGATCTCTTTATGTCAATTCATCAACTCAAACATTGTAGAAAAGTAATTTGTTGAAAAAAGTACTTTTCAGATGTTGGGAAAAAATTTTTTCAAAAGCTGTTGAAAGCTTAAAACCACCGACTTTACAAAGAGGAGGGTCGGAGTGACTATTTTTTCTGAGCTGAGTTTAAAATGTAGAAGAAAGTTGAGGTGAGACTAAAAAAAGTCCAGTTGGGGTTGATGGTCATACTTTTTTGGGGGTTGGTTGTCACATATGATTCTATCTAGAACAGCAGCACAGCCAGAGCGGGGTTGGTTGTCACACTTTTACAAAAGCCAGATTTTCTCAAATTATTGTATTTTAAATATTTCAGTTCAAAGGAGGAAATCAGTGTAAAGTATCAACTAAAAAATAAATCTAATTCTTGTCATGGAGCTTATTGATCACTGATTCACATTAAAATATAGTTTACATTATCGTATATAAAAATGCATTTTAAAATTTCCAGTCGCCTTTTTCTTGTAATTTAACGTCTCCTGATTCAGAAAATGTAAAACAGTCTTGAACCAAAATGAAAACCAACATCAAAAATCAAACCAAAGACAAGACACATTTGTCATCGGTCTCCCATTGACATAACATTGTGACAACCAACCCCATGAGGTGTGACAATAACTTCTGATCAGAATAAGACAGAGAACAGCAGCTGGATTCATTAGTTACACAAGACTTTGAGCTTTTCTCTGTTGTTATAAGGGTTCATGTGAGATTTGCTGTTTTGACAAATTCAAATCAAAGTAAAAAAATGTGACAACCAACCCCGCTCGCCCCTAAATATGGCAGCATTGGACCTATAGTCATCAGCATTGGCCATCAACAAGCACGAAATAAAATAAAAAATTTGAGGATTTTGGCGAATAATACAAACCCATTGACTACATGTACAAGAGTTCACAGCCTCGATAAAAGTCATTGTTTAGTGTGCAAACATTTGGGTGTTTTATTTGAAATGATGAGTAGCTCTGAACAGCAGCATCTAAGCTAAAGGTTAAAGCAATTTCCCATTTTATGCCCAGTCTGAGAATCTAAAGTCATAAAAATTCAACAAATCAACATTGTATTGACTTTTAAAAGCAGTGACTTCACCGTTCACGTGTTTGTGATGCAGAACATTAAAACGTGTCGTATTTGCAGCAGACACACACAAAAAACTTAGAGATAACGTTTGTCAGTCCTGCTCTGTGAGCCGGATTTCACAAGAAAGCGACATTACGCAACATGTAAATGAGGTATGATTAGCACGAGTTCACAGCTGTCCTGCGTAATTATTATTTTTCACGTCTCTTTGGACAGTCTTGGGAGCGCTGCACTGTGGCCGCTCTGCAGCGTTTCACTTTTGTCTGGTTTAAGCTGTCAGTTTTCGTATGATTTTGAGCTGTGTCTGGGATGTGTGCTTATTGAAACCAGTGATGGATTTTATCGTGTGGTGGTACGCGATTGGACTTTTAAGTTTGGCCTTACACAAAAACATGACTGCTGGCCATGTCCTCGGGCATGCTGATGGTACCGGCCCACCTGGATTTTACTATAGCAGAGATGCCCTGTTGGGTCTTCGTGCTAACCTCTGCCCGGACTATTCCAAAATAACAGATCAAATACCAAACTACCTAAAACGAGGAGCTAAAAGACTGTTTTCTTCAGCGAAGCGGAAACGCGGAAGTAAGGGCGGCCTCAGACAGCGGCTAAAAAAGCTAAAGAAGAAGCTCCCTTTACCTATTACACTGCTGTTAAACGCACAATCTCTGCGTATGAAAATGGACGAGCTGTCCGCCAACATTCGCTTCCTTCAAGAATACAGGAATGCGTGCGTCTTGGCGATTACAGAAACCTGGTTGGATAAAAACATCGCATCCACGGAAATACAGCCAGCCGGCTTCTCTGTTTACAGGACTGACCGGGACCCTGACGTCACTGGGAAAGCTCGAGGAGGCGGAGTCTGTCTCCTCGTCAGGGATGAGTGGTGCAGGGCTGTTACAGTGAGAGAACACCTATGTACCCCCGACATAGAGTTGTTATGTGTCTCACTGCGCCCTTACTATCTGCCAAGGGAATTTCCACAATATTTATGACAGTCGTATATGTTCATCCTAAAGCTGACTTTAACAAAGCAAACGATCTATTTTAATCTGTCACAAAAAATTGAGTCACTTTCCCCGGATGCTCCTAAGTTTTTCTTAGGTGATTTTAATTGTTGTCCAGCTAAAAAAGCTTTGCGCACTTTCTACCAGTATGTCAACTGTCCCACCAGGAAAACTAAGACTTTAGACATGTGCTTTGGCACTATAAAAAATGCCTTCAATGTAACCACACTTCCCCCACTTGGAGCATCGGACCACAGTGTAGTGTACCTCCGACCCACCTACCAAAGACTATTGGAGAGAGAAAAACCTCAAATCAAACTATTAAAATCTGGGACAATAATAGCACCATGGCTCTGCAAGGATGCCTAGACTGCACAGACTGGGAAGTATTCCATTCCCCAGATATTGATGAAGAAGTCTCAGTAGTGTCAGACTACATAAATTTTTGCATAGATTCGGTAATTCCATCAAAGACATTTAAAGTATATGCCAACGATAAACCATGGCTGTCTAATAACGTGAAAAAACTACTGACCAAAAAGATTGAGGCACACAATCAACAAGATGAACAAACTAAAAAAGACATCCAAAAGCAGATAAAGAATCAGATATATCTGGATAAACAAAAGTATAAAACAAAAGTAGAAAAATCTATGTCATCCGGTAACCCTAGACAAGCCTGGCAAGGTCTTAAAAATATGACAAATATTCCTTATAAAGGAAAAACAAAGGTAACATTAGTTCCAGAGGGGAGCGAAGGCCTAAGACAGGCCAATGACTTAAATTCATTCTTCTGTCGATTTGAACATGATGCGGATGACACTCCTGTTTTTCATGCTGCTGAAAACCCTTCATCACCAACATGCAGTAGTATTGAAATCAAAGAGAGAGATGTATTTTACCTTTTCAAATCATCCAATATAAGGAAAAGCCCTGGTCCTGACCAAATATGTGGGAATGTTCTTAAGCATTGCGCTGAACAATTAGCACCTGTTTTTACTAGTATTTTTAATCGTTCCCTCAAACACCATACAGTTCCCACTTTATGGAAATCCTCTGTTGTTATCCAGTACCAAAAATTCCCAACCCTTCTGAACCCAGTGATTTCCGACCAATTGCACTCACTTCATTGGTTATGAAGTGTTTTGAGAAGCTTGTTAAAACTCAAATATTAGAACAAACCAAGCATCTAATAGATCCTCTCCAGTTTGCATACCAGTCCTCCAAGGGAGTCGAAGATGCCATTGTGACTCTTCTCCATCTTCTGCACCGCCACCTGGAGAAACCTAAGACTCACGCCAAGATTCTCTTTCTGGATTTTACATCAGCTTTTAACACAATTCGACCTGATATTTTAACAAACATTTTATCTACAGAATTTTTATTGGACAATCAGCTGATTTTATGGATTTCTGATTTTTTGTCTTGTCGGGTTCAGCAGGTTAAATTAGGGAACTCAATGTCCGACAAAATTATCACCTCCACTGGCAGTCCTCAGGGCTGTGTGCTGTCGGCTGTACTATTTATTTTATACACCAATGCCTGCTCCAGTAAGTTCCCTAACAGACACTTTATTAAATATGCAGATGATACGGCACTGGTGAGTCTACTCTTGGATGACGAAGAAGAACATGGCCCAGTCCTCCACTGGTTCCTTGACTGGAGCAAAAAATCCCACCTGGTACTGAATACAACTAAAACAAAGCAAATGTGCATAGATTTCAGAAAAACAAAACAACAGGGGTCCACAGTTATAAATGACATCTGCATCGAGGAGGTGGAGCAATTTAAATATCTTGGTGTTGTTTTGGACCAGAATTTAAAGTGGGATGCTTGGACAGACTGTGTCGCAGTCAAAGCGCAGCAAAGACTCTTCTTTTTTAAAAAACTAGTTTCTTTTAACGTTGAGCAAAAATTGCTGCATATGTTTTATTCTAGTTTTATCGAAAGTGTCCTAACGTTCTGTCTAATTGGGTGGTACGGGAGCAGCACAGAAGCCCAGAAGAAATGCCTAAGAAAGACCGCGACTGTGGCATCTAAACTGCTGGGGCTAAAACTGCCCGGCTTGGAGGAGGTCTACTCAGTGAGGACAGTAAACAAGGCTCAAAAGATTCTCTCTGACCCTCTCCATCCTCTTTTCTCAGAGTTTGTCCTCCTGCCTTCTGGTCGTCGCTTCTGTTCTCCTCTGTTTAAGAAAAATAGGTCAAAGTTCTCGTTCATCCCACAAGCCATAAAATTCTCAATGGTTTGTAGGGGTGTACATCCCAGCACAATGTTTGTTTTTAATGTGTAAGCTTGTGTATGTGGGAGTATGAAAGGGGAAACCAGCCATGTAAATGTGTTTTGCTGCAAACCAATTTCCCCACGGGGACGAAATAAAGCTATCTATCTATCTATCTATCTATCTTACCCCGGGCTCACACTACATCCAGTCCAACTCCGGTGCAGTCACCGGAGTCTTTACTTAACTTGAAAAGTCCGAGAGTGGCTCACACGGCGTACAGTCCAGTCCGGTGTCTCCGGTACGGCCAATCCGGCGCTCCGAATCCGTTTCGTTTGTTTCAAATTTTGGCCGGACGCCGGAGCGCACCGGAGCCCTTTTTGATGAAGTTGTGAAAACAAGACACAATAAACAGGAAACCAAGCGAGCGCGGGTGAAGTGAATCCGGTAGTTTTCAAAATAAAATCTTTACGTTGCCGCTAATAATACAAAATACGACATTTACACGATTACGTAACACATAAAATGTAAATAAACCTCCGTACTCACCCACTGTGCGGCGAAAAATCCCAACAGAAAATCAACTAACGTGAAACAAGCCCAAAACTTGGCGCGTGCTCTTTGTTTACATCCATGTGCTCAGCGAAAGAGAGAGAGAGAAAAAAAAAAGTGCTCAGCGGTCGCGTAATCTCCCACGTTGAGCGTGAACCTCCGTGAGTTCGGGGTCTCGCGAGGTCGGCAGCAGAGCCTGTGGCTGCAGCAGGACTGTAGACCACCGTAGCTAATGTGAGTCACCCACCGTAGCTAGACCGGTCCGGTGACTGCACCGGAGTTGGACTGGAGGCAGTGTGAGCCCGGGGTTATAGTACGCGTCGCAGTCTCAGTTCATGTCAATGGTGGTTGTTAAGACGTGTTCTTTTTATGAATATTAACGAAATGCTGATCCTAATCTTAACCTGCCCCAAGCCCTAGACCTAAACTTAACTTACCCATTTTAGTAACTTGAAGCCTAAACTTACCGGTTTCAACTGAAGAAAACGTCCCCACTTGGCTGCAACCAAAACTTGTGTTTTTACGCTGTGAAATCTCGTGTCATTTTTACTTTTTTTTTTACTTTACTAAAAACAGCTGTGAACTCGTGCTCAAAATACGCTGTTTTTATGTCATGGTAAAACTAGTGATACTGTGTTGGCTCTGTATTAGTGATGGGAGTATCGATACCAAAGTATTGATATTTTGATAAATATCGATAAAATTTAAGTATCGATACTCTAATGCAAATATCAATACTCATTTGCATATGAAAATTTTAAAGCGAGGCATAAATTTGTTAATTGAGGCCATATCTTCATTGTTTTGTGTCAAACTCACATCAGCAAGCAACTAACTACCTGTTTTTGCGGTTTTGTTTGTTCTTTTAAAGACAGTTTGAAATATTTTTTTACTTATAATTTTTAAAATCTCTTCACCTGTAAGGTTATGCTGGCATCGAGTATTGGTATAAAAAAAAAATGTCCCCCAAAACACTTGGTATTGTATCGATACCAAAAATTGTGCTATCGACCCATCACTACTCTATATCTGCTTTAGATCCAATACAAGTCTTCCTCGTGATGCTTCCACAGAGAAAATATAGTCCATCTTTCTTCCAAGTTTTTGACACATTAATGTGACAATAAAAGGCACTTTAAATGCATTACCAGAACCACAATCAAGGCGCACCCAAACCTTTCCAGAAGCACAATCAAGGCGCACGCAAATATGGTGCGTGCAAACATCTAAAAGCACAGACGATACACACACAAACATATCTAGAACCACAAACAGGGTGCCCAAACATATCTAGAACCACAAACAAGGCGCACCCAAACCTATCCAGAAGCACAATCAAGGCGCACGCAAATAAGGTGCGTGCAAACATCTAAAAGCACAGACGATACACACGCAAACATATCTAGAACCATAAACAAGTTGCGTGCAAACATACCTAGGAGGACAAACGATGCATGCGCAAACATATCCACAACCACAAACAAGGCGCACCCAAACATATCTAGAACCACAAACAAGGTGCGCACAAACATATCTAGAACCACAAACGAGGCATGCGCTAACATATCTAGAACCACAAACAAGGTGCGCACAAACATATCTAGAACCATAAACAAGGCACGCACAAACCTATCTAGAACCACAAACAAGGCGCACGCAAACATATCTAGAACCACAAACATGGCGCGCACAAACATATCTAGAACCATAAACAAGGCGCGCACAAACATATCAAGAACCACAAACAAGGCGCGTGCAAACGTATCTAGAACCACAAACAAGGCGCACGCAAACATATCTACAACCACAAACAAGGCACGTGCAAACGTATCTAGAACACAAACAAGGCACGTGCAAACATATCTACAACCACAAACAAGGCGCGCGCAAACATATCTACAACCACAAACAAGGCACGCGCAAACGTATCTAGAACCACAAACAAGGCGCGCGCAACATATCTACAACCAAAACAAGGCGCGCGCAAACGTATCTAGAACCACAAACAAGGCGCGCAAACGTATCTAGAACCACAAACAAGGCGCGCGCAAACGTATCTAGAACCTCAAACAGGGCGCGCACAAACATATCAAAAAAGTTGACTTCAAATGTTGTCACCTGAGCAAAGTTTTTAGAAGATTATGATATTTTTATTTATTTTATTGGCTTGCAATTTCAGATGTTAATTGTAATTTACTTGTTCACATACATTTAATGCTGTACAATGAAAAATTCCAGACAAAACAATAAGATCGACCTTTAATTCTGTCGTAAGATTTTCAAAGAGCTCTTTCAGCACAGGTTCACTTATGTTATCACATCAGTTGCATAACCGTCTTGGGCAGACCTTTGCTGTATCATTACTCACCGACGTCATAATTACATCTATCAATTCCTCTCTCCGCTCTTTTATGACATTCATCATTTGATTTAATACGGATTTGATGATAGGCCACGTTTAAAAACCTTTCTGCGGATTCGGAGAAGTGTAGGCCGAGACAAGTTCAAACTTTACTTAGATCAGTTCTGAAGTCGAGACAGATAACTATGACATTTACAATTATATGAGTGTCCCTTTCCTTTAAGAATTTATTTTCCCCCCAAACACTTGACTGAAATCATTTGGAACTCAAACAATTCGCTGGACTGTTGGTAAAAATGAATAAACTAGACCTGATATTGAGCCGTTTTGGCCTTCTCCTCCATTTATCATTCTACCGCTCTAGTACTTGGCAGCAGTGAAGTTGCAGGAGCGATCTACAGCTCTTTGCTCTGTTGTTCATGTCTAGTGTCCTCCCACCTAACCGCTGGCCACCCCCAAGTGTCTTCATGTAATGATCCTAACTGGTCCTAACTTTTTAGTTCACGTTAAATGTCTTTGTATCCTTGTAAGCAGCAATTAAAGGAACCGTATGTAAGATGCACAACTAGTGGTTCTTAAAAGATATTACAGTTACAGATGAACTTAGGTTTCCAGATTGTGAAACGGCCCACACATTGAAGATAGGAAGCTGTTGACCAATCAGGAACAAGGTTTGCTATGAATCATGGGTAATAACCAGATATCACTTTCTCAGACACCTGACTCTTTCTCACGATTTGTTCCTAAGCATTGCTTTTTAATTCATTGTGGGAGGAGCCAAATGAGAACTGTGTAAAACAAGTGCATGGGCCTATAAGTGCAACATCAGTTCCTCACTCAGTTCCTCCTCAGTTCCTGACTCATGGTTCAAAATTAACTTCAGGTTCTAAGAAACCAAACTGGCAACCCAAATCAGAGCGTCATGTGAGGCTCATTCTGCTTTCTGATTGGATGATAAATGTAAACATCAACAAAGGGACATCATGCTCATTGCTTTTTTGATTGAGAATAACTCAGAATTACATTGACTTTCAGTAAAAATAATAGCGTATTTGAACTTGTTGACCTTGTATCTTTGGGCACATATAATTCATGTTTATGAAATCTGACATTGAAACCTTACATACGGTTCCTTTAACTTTTAAGCATTTTTACGTTCATACATGGCTTGTATTCATGTATGCAGTTTTGTTTATTTTTTTATTTTTGTGTAGAAGATTCTACAAACGAAATATCTACGAATTAAACTATAATTATACAAAGAGCCAAAATGTGTGTTGCACCCCACCGGCATTTCCCCTTGCAAGATTCTCCACCCCACAGAAAATTTGTAGATCCGCCACTGTTCATGTCTGTGAGCCGTGACGTCATGTTGACAGTTTGGTGACTGCCAAAATGTGTATTCCCAAAGAAGAAAATTCAAACACAAGACAAACTAGATTTGTAAGTAAGAAAACACATACAGTGTTTATAGTTTTGTTTTTGTAAATACGAAATGTCATGTCTTTTGAGTTTGCGTATTATTGATTTTGAAGTTGGGAAATTATTTACTTATTTTTTTTCTTTTGCACAAATACAAGAAAATACACATGCATTTTCTTTTAGGATGCACGTGTTAATGGACTGGAACCTTACCCCATAAAGATTATCTCCACTGTCATAAGTGAACTTTAGTAGCAGTAATCCAGAAATCCAGATTTTGTCATGTCTAATTTGCAATTATATGCTTAGGCTTTTTGAACGGACAGCTCCACAGAGAATCTTCTGTCAGTAAAACCATGTGGTTCGGAGCAGACGTCAGACTTTGGGGATTCTGGACGGATTCAAATCTGTAGACTTCATATTCATAAAACTGTCACTAAAGCCTATTTCAATGTTGTTTTTGACGGGCAAAAAAAACACTGAGCTGGTTCAAAAGGGTCAATCTTTGTCCCAAATTACGCAACAGGACGTTTAAGAGGACTGAAGTGAAGTGTGCCAGGGACCCTTCAAGGCCGGCTCTCAAAGCAGCTCACTTTTAGCCCTGCTTTCAGACAACGTGATTTGATAAGAGAGTGCAGTCAGGTGAAAACCAGCGCGGACGGAAACAGAAACACGTAGAAACAGAGAAAATAACATTCCTCACCGGAGCCAGTGGACGCTAATGACGTAGTTGAATGTAGCGATAACTGAAATAGTCTCATGTCATTAAAAGTCTTGCAATAGTTTCATAGGCTGACACTTTTTTTTTTTTACATTGCATTGTTTTGTTGCAGTGATAGCATAGTATGCATTCCTCATGAAAAAATGAAAAAGTGGCTGTGAATGTTTGATCTACTCAGTGTTGCAGCATGGGTGCACTTACTTACCTCTTGAACAGCAGTGGCTAACTGGGTTGAAATGAGTCAAAAATCAGTGAGAAAAATCCATTTATATTTCATAAGACTTTACATAACAGACCCTTAGATTCATAAATACAAATCTGCTTCGATATAATAAGGTGTTGATGTACTTCAGGGGGGTCTGGGGGTCGTCCCACAGGAGTTTGTCTTTTTTTTTTTTTATCCAAAAATGTCCAGCATTTTGGTGTGTTTTCGATGTGATATTCCTAATGTGTGATTGTGTGTTTTACTATAATTAAACAGTTTAAAAAAGATCTTTATATGGGCCCCGCGTAAAGGCCAGACTGAGGGGACCTGAGACTGACTCAACCTCACCGACAGTCCTGTGTGATCAGAGAAAACCTGCTGCTGCACAACTTTAGAGGGAAGTGTCTAAGCTTCTATTTTATCAGATTCTTGCAAAAAATTAAAAAATGTTAGCGCCTATTGTGCGATTTGCGATGCTGTTATTTTCACATGTTTTTTATCACTCATTTTGAACATGTCTCTGTGGATACATGGAATTAAAATAAGGACCTTTTATTAAGCTCCAGTTTCACTGAATATCACTGAGAATTTACACACCTCTCAAAGAAACAAACTGTCTGTTGAATAGCTGTGCTTTGATGCTGCACTGACAGTTGCATGGAGCTTACCGCTGTAGAGAGAGAAAGAAAGAGAACATGTGGAGGGGCAAATGTTTCTGAAGGAGCCAAAGAGCCGCACTCGGATTGGCCGAGAGTCACAAGCGGCTTGCAAGTCTCAAGTTCGTCACCCCTAATCTAGACTATTTGTCTGGGCTTTTCTGTGTTTTACATGTTTCTGTCCTTGTCTGGGTGAACTTTCTCCATCCGCCAAAACATGCACAATAGGGAAACTCCTCCAGCTGCAGTAGACCTAATGATCAAGCCAAGCAAGCTCTGGAGATGGTTCCATGAGCGCTGCACTGGTGCTCACTGGTCCTTTATACGCAGAGGACAAAGTTCTCTATATGAGCAATACATTTCCTTTTCTTTATCTTATGGATCTTTGTTTCTAGAGATGTGACGCTTCTTTGAATGACTCCTCACTGTGAACTGTGAGAATCGAGTCACAGAGATTCAGTCATCATTGTGCCAAACCTGCTTGTCAAAGCGTCAGAACTCAGAAGCTAAGCAAGGTTAGGGCCTGGTTAGTACTGAGAGACTGCTGGAACACCAGGTGACACAATGGAACAACAAAAGTGGATTGTCGTTAAGTCCTTGGGCAAGACACTTAACCCACATTGCCTCAGTGTTTGCGTACACTGGGTGAGTGGATCCCTGATTGTAAAACATCGAAAGGTTTAGACTTTTGTCAGTCAAAAAATCCTCAAAGATCTTCTCAATATAAAACAATTAGCATGTTTCTACTGTTAATTGGTTGATGGAAAGATGGATTTGTGTAGAAATTGACGACTTTATTGTTAATTCATTCGATTTTTCAGCATTGTGAAATAGTATAAGTCATGTCTCATAAATAGGTCCTAATTTGTCTGTTTGTGGTCTTACAATGGTCTTAAATGTGACTTAGATGAGTTGAGCCTTGCGTTCTGTGTGTAGAAAGCAAACATCTTGACCTGTGTAGTGCTGGGAGATAGTCATTGATGCAGCACTCATCGTTGATTGTAATCGATTGCTTAGAGAATTGGCTGTGCAAAGAAATATTGTAGAAACGAGGTCAGCTTCTTCTTTCATTCTTTAGCCATCAGCTTTAGTCATCAGGCTGAGACAAACCCATCAGCTACATTCATGGAAGTTTGAAGCTGTGTTCAGTGGGTCAACTTTTTCCCGTTTTATAAAAGATGAGTATAACAGGCAGCTGGCTGGATATTTCCAATGGGTTGGGAGTGAGAATCAAACCATGTCACAAGTCAAAATACATTTCTGGTCACAAAAAGAAGTGAGAAAGGACATGTTGCGGATTTAGGTAAAGTTGTTTCAGGTCATAGAGCTCCAAGTCAAGACCAGAATTACTGACTTTTAGGTCCAAGTCGAGCCTAAGTTTTGGTGTTGGGTAAAGGTTTAGCCCATTTTATCAAGTCAAGTTAACCTGGCTCACGTCAGATGAACCAGTCTTAAACTTTGAGTTGAGTTCTTCCACATTATGTTTCGAAAAAGTTGGGTAATGAAATAACTTAAAGCTGATTGGGTGTCCTTAACCAATCACAGCAATGAATCGTAATGGCGTATCCAGTGGCAACGTGGAAGAGAACAAGGCTGTGTCCGAACGTCCACACTATTTACTAAACAGTGCACTATTCAGGGGTCACGCCGTTTTGTAGTGGTGTCCAAAAGTCCAGCAAATCAAAAAGTAGTGCACTCAAAATTTCCCACAATGCATTTGGAAAAGAAGTAAGCATCTATGGTCACTAGAACGGTCATTATAGACAACAATTCATTGCGAGAGAATCAGAAAAACAACACGGACAGCGTCAGGTTTTAACTGTAAACAACACGATGAAGTAAAGATGAGAAGGAGCAGCTTAAACTCACTGTTGAGCCGGAGAATAAAAAAACTGAAGTAACTGAACCCGTTAGCGTTAAGATGCTAACGTTAGCTGCTTACCTTAGTTGGTAACCAGACTTGTATTATGATTAGTCGTCCATAAATATGTGCGTGTAGGAAGGACCAGTAGTTAATACAAACGTTCATTTTTATCTAACTTTTTTGCCGACCATTACTTTAACTCAAGGGGAGAATCACATGTCAGCTGAAAATAGTGCTCTCTGTTTCCAAAAGACCAGACGAATGAGTGCGCTGACTAGTCCACAGAACAGGGCAGGACAATAAAGTAATTGAGTGAATAGGGAACGAGTGTGGACATTCGGACACAGCCCAAGTGTCACACACACTCGGCTCTATCTTTCTGCCAAAAAGAATCACTAGCAGCAGCAACATTTACATCCACGGGAGCCAGGGGTGTCGGACTGGGAAGGTAAATGGTGCTAGTTTCCCCGGGGCCCAGGGTAGGAAAGGGCCCCCAAAAGTATAATTTTCCTTGTGAGATTGATTGTTCCTCTAAATGTAATTATTTGTGATATCAGAGAGCTCCATCTCTCATTAAACCGTAGCAAATGTTTTTTGCCCATAGAAAATAGAATGAATGCAGTGGTTCCAACATAGTTTGACATAGTTCCAACATTGTTTGGCAATAAAAATCTTAAAAGTTAGCATCATAAAGCATTCTATTTAATTGGCTGAAGTCTGTAAAATAACACTGTGTAGAAAAACGCAATAGGCTAAATGACAAGAGAGGAGTAAATAATTAAAACGCAAGATAATGTAGTAGGGGCCCATAAACAAAGTTTGTACCTGGGGCCCAGAATTTGGTGCTACGTCCCTGACGGGAGCTGCCATCTTTGTTTTGCCTGATTCAACCATTATTTGTTGTCGTCTTCGCTAACAACTTCCCTAATCCGTGCTGCAATGTGATTGGACTTTTAAACCAGTGGTTCAATCTGCAAACCAATTGGGCTGTTGGGGCTCAGACGGATTTCTTGAGTTCACAAGTATTGTGCAAGAAACCATCTGGCTGGCCTGGTTATTTAAATAGTGACTCAAGTCTAAGTTGTAGTAATGCATGGGTCGACCAGTAACTCGCGGTCAACTTGCAGGTCGGATAGCGCAATTAAAAGAAGTTGGGTGGGTTCTGGTGGGTTGGGTATAAATCCATGTTCAAACGCTCCTATGCTTTAGCTTCAAGTGACCTGAACGTTAGTCCAGTAAGCCTGATGCATGTTCTGTTTAACAAACTAAGACACAACTCTCTCTGGGTCTTGAGCATCATTTATTTAGAACAAAAGAAAAACGTGATAGACAAGTAGAAAAAGCACTGAAAATTCTGACTGCCTCATGGCCAAACATTTCAAAAAACTAAAAAGCCATGGTCATTCAGGTCATACCTCAAGATTCTCGTGGTGGTGATAGACTGACTGAGGCGTCTTCTGCAGTGTGAAACATGTTGGATCCATACATTAAATGCCATGCATTATCCGGGATTCAGTGAGGAAAAATGATTATTCTCCTTTCTTGTGATTTTGAATGTATATGTTTGGCTTGCAGCAGCAGTAATCCGTACCTCATGTGACCTGTTCTCCCTTTGGTGCATCTTATATTTGGTGTGTTTTATTGACGTATATTCATCACCGGTGATTTTTGTATCTATGAAAAATGTGTTCATGTTCCTGTAACATGTATTTATAAATGTATAGCACACAGTCATGAGATCACGTTTCAGGTCACATGCCCTGTGCTATCTAAAAAGCTGTCATACACCTGTGCTGCACTGCCTCGATGAAGACTCATTGAGCCGAATCATGTTGGCGTTATTACCAAACACGAGCTAACCAAACGTGCCTCGGAATACTCTTTATTTGTCATTATCTTTGCGTGCATTTTCGATGAGCACCTAGTATGTTTCTGCACTTATTTGTAACATCCAGTGAGCACCTCTGGATTCTATTTTCTAGAAAAAAACATTTCTTAAATAGACAAAAATAAACTGAGTGCAAAGAGTCAAATCCTCACCTGGAGAGACGTCCACAGCATGTCAACGCTACGTCAGGTCAGCTCCTCCTGCGTGATTCAAGCTGCAGTTTTCCAAGAGCTTCAGTGCAGTGCGTTTGGTTTTTTAACAGATCCATTGTTTGAGTGCGAAGCATGCCGTAGCACACCTTAGGCCTAGACTAGGACTGCACACTCGCAAGGCACGCCTCCGCAGACATACGCACTCTGCAGCAGCTCGCAAAACAACAGCATTATGTAGTTTTAATAAGTTGAGGCGTTAAGTGAAATACTTTGAGCTGATTGGGTGAGCGGCCTACCTTATTTGTGCTTAGTCAATCACAGCAACAACACATAATGGTGTATCCAATATCCGCGTGGAATAGAACAACTACGTGTCACACATAAGGTTTTTTTTTTTTTTTTTTTTCAAAACAAGGGACTCCGTATTTCTGCTAAAACTGCATCAAAAGCAGCAGACAACACGTACATTCACAGGAGCAGCCATCTTTGTTTAGCTTGAATTAAACTCGGCGGCAGCTCCGGGGCGCTAACAGCCCGTGTTAGCCCGCCCTGCTACAATGTGATTGGGCCTCATAACCACGTTGCTGTGATGTGATTGGGCCGAAACACCGCTGGTTCGGACTCTCAAACCAATCGGGTGGCTGGTTTATCACGTGTTTGTGAATTTACAAATATCGTAAGATAAACCATCTGGCTGGACAGGGAAGAACATCCTCACATACTACACGTTTTTTACTGGGCTACGTCTACACATTTTTTGACCAAGAGGTCGTTCATCCTCACGCACATGTTATTAACTAACTAACTTTTTCAGTTGTGAATTAGTAAACTTTGTATTTTCCACTAAAAAGTATACAATAAATGTGAAAAAAAAAACTTTGTGGAAAAAATGAGATGACTGAGTACTGTCTGTATTGAATAATAAAGAATTGTAGTGAAATCAGGGGTTGAATGCTGCGCTCTGATTGGCTGTGCTTGAGTTGGACCCTCTCCAGTTTCACTTAGTTGTTTTGTAAAAAGACGTTTATAAGCCATAATTGCAACAAAAATGAATTAATGTTAAAATTAACCGTATCGAAGGATTAACGAGAAGATGTAGTCGTATTTGAACCTAAATCTTCGTGTTTTTTGGTGTGAAAATCAGCTATCACAACTTTAATGTGGAGAACTTGACAAGACATGCTCATATTTATAATACGTGACTTTAACATTCATGTGTTTGTTACGCAGATCAAACATTTCTATAATGTAAGTCACCATAGTCATAGTCCCTGTTGACACATTAAAAAATGTATGTTTCAAATTCCTATGTCAGACCAGTGGTTGTCATACCTTTACATGTCACTTGATGTTACTGTGACGTTTCTTGCTGGCTGATGTACACAGTCTTTGGCGCCATTTTTCTTCTGGGAGAGGAAGTGGGATGCTTTTGAAGTTTCAATTTCCAAATGCTTTTTTTTTTTTTTTTACTTACAATATAGCTGGTGGTCACTTCTGTCAAAACAGTCAAACTTATTCCTGTAGACATATCTAGCCATCATTGTTTTTGAATACAATCATGCCACGTTTGATTTTACATTTGCGACAGAGAGAGAAAATGGATGAGTAAACGTCTTGATTGAAGCATTGACGTCTAATGACCTCAACCTGTCTCGGCTGGTCTGAAAGGCAACGCAAAGAGACAGAATTCCTCCCACTCTGTTCACTGGAGAGACTCTTAACCACCTACAGACCGGCCTAAGAGCTGCTTCACTTAACATTTACTTCAGCCGCCCGGTCAGAGTAATCGTATAAGTGCTCAAGCGTAGAACTACCGCAGGGATGACTAAAAGGTAAAGTCATGTGGAGTGAGTGGGCTGGACATGTGCTGACTGGGTACATGTATGTGGTGGCTTCGGTTACGGACAAACTTTGGTTATGTAGAAGAAATAGGATACATGTAAATTGCGATATTTGAATTGCGTTGCACCAAATTCTGCCCCATGGACAAACTTTGGAGATGGGTCTTGTTATTGTTCTACTTATTTGGATTTTATTTCTCCTTTAGATTATGGATATACAGTATGTAGATTTATTTAAAGTGAAGCTCACCCCCTAAACTCCACCCAAATACACATTTCAAACACAACAAACTCATTGAAAAGCATTGGGAAAAGGGCAAAGGAGAGCTTAGACTTGTCGGAAATGCTACTTAAACACCATGCACAGTTTAACAACACAAAAAAGTTGTTTAGCTTCTCTTTAATGATTACATTCTGCACATAATAAGTGTTGCGATTAAGTTTTTTGCAGGCTACAGGTTCCAGCAAATCAAATTGAATGCTTTATATTGCTGACTTTCAAGACTTTTATCGGCATTTAAGTGGTTTTTGTGTCAAAACTGTTCAATCTGATCTTACAAGAAAGCGTGTATATACCAAGACATAACAGGACATGTCAACAGCTTTTTTTGCGTAACTATGCTGTGCGTTGCGGCTTCGTTTCAGTTTTGGGGTTGTAAAGACGTGTTATTATTTATCCATATTCTAATCTTAACCTAGACCAGGGCTGTTCAACTTTATTTGCCAAAGGCCCAGATTTTTGCCAAGAACCATGGCTTGCATAATACAGTATTGACACGAGGTAGCACCAAATCTGAGTTTGCAGTGTCTCAAAGCAGAATTAGAAATAAATCTGGACTGCACACTGTAAAAAGTGACCATCTTAAATTGGATAATAGCTGAACAAATACTTGTCATTTATACACAAACCAAGATTTGCTAATAGGACAAGAACAAAGTGGATTGAAACAAGGAAAACAATAATTCATTGGCAATCCTATTTTCAGACAGTAAAAATATAATAAAATCAAGGCAACTATGTCTAGTTACATTTAACATTGATTAGTTGGCCTCTATTTCAAGAGTAATAACCCAGACTTTATCTACAAACAAGAAAAAAATCAATATTTGTAATAGAAAAGTTTATTGAGGGCGGATCAAATTTAAGTTGAAAAGTGAATTGAGGGCCTTAAGTTGAATAAGCCTGACCTAGACCAAGCCCCAGTCGCTTACCCGCTAAACTTAAAGAAAAAGTCCCTGTGTGGCTTCCGACAAAACTTGTGTTACTTTATACTACTATTACTATTACTACAAATACTAAAAATGAAATTAATAATAATAATAATTAATAAAAATAATAGACGAGTTTTTAATTAAAAAAAAATAATAATAACATTAATAAATATAGTACCATGACAATATTAAATTACCTAAAATAAATAAAGACACACAAAAAAATTATTATTATAGTGAAATAAATAAATAAAATGAATCATAAACAATGAACATGCATTTGTTAAACTGATCATTTTGTGTTTGAAAATATTATAAGCTCTAATTATTATGTATGTTAATAATTTGGCCAATTAATATACCTTTTTATACAGCAATCGTCTTTGGCCAAACTTAATTTTCTACATTTTGTAAGAGTGATAGAGTTCTCTGAAATCATAAATAACAGTATTAAAATGAATAAAAAATCACATGTTTTTGGGGGCCTTTTACCCCCCCTGGGCCCAGCACCATTTACCCCCCTCAGTCCGACACCCCTCCTACAAGCTAAACAGCACAGAGCGTCATCCTGTACTGCTGTGACATTTGAGAAAGTTGGAGGTGACCCAGTGGAGACAGTTGGCGAGGGCCGTAGTGGGACCAGGCCTGATGGAGGGTCATTCCAGCTGGTCAGGAAGAAGCGGCTTTTAAGGCAGTTTGGGGGCAGGAAGTTGTGTGGGCGCTCCAATTCTACTTTACATTAATTACAGCCGTGTTTCATAATCAAGCACCACTTCTAATTATGTCTGTGATTAAAATTGCATGCAGTGACTCAGCACAATAAGACATATGTGTGAAGTGTCTTAAGCAGTCAGTGCAAGAAGTATAACAACAGATTATTTTACATAACAGCATAGCATAAAGTGTTTTGCCGGTTGCTGCTTTGGAAGTTTGTTTTCTAAAATTACTGAGCATTTTTACAATGAAGATGCATTTACACATTGTAATTTGTTTAGAATTAAGTGCGATTAACAGTTTAGCTTAAAGAAACAGGATGACCTAATATTGACAATTTTCACGTGTTGTCAGGCTCCATGATGGAGGCAAAAGCGCTGTCTGTTTGGATTACAACTATGGAAACTTTGCCGAAAACCTGCATGTTTCTAAGTAACTTTCAATGATTTCAACTGTAAAATGTCTGTAACTTGTGGAACACGCTGCACTTACAGGTAGGAGGTTGAAAGCCTAAACCTGGAGCTTTTTCATTTACATTTTGATGAAGATAGAAGACGCCAGTGGATGGCAGCAATACATTGAAAGAACAGGAATCCCTCAAACATTTACAGTGAACACTTTAAACAAGGTAAGTCAATGCTAATGAGAAAAAAAAATTATGACATTGGAAAAAAAAAAGATGCAATAAATATCTGAAACAACCTGCATCATGGCTTTTCTTTTGTACGCTTTTAAATCTGCTCCAGTGTGAGACAAAACCCTATTTACCACAGAATGGTACAAATCATGAGTAAAGTCAGTCAAACTTGTACATTTTATTAAATCGATAAACATAGACATGTGTGTCTGGGCCCTTACTTCTGCTTACATCATGGTGCAAATGGTCAATAGGCCAGCTCAATCTGAACAACTCTGAATAAAATGTTTTGTCATTGTGATGATTTTTGAGTGAAACTGAATCTAAATCACAGTTTGTGCAGATAAATATGGCTTTCTGGACCTAAAATCTTCACATGACACATTTAATCAGACTTATTTGCTTTGACTTGCCAAATGACCATACAAATACAATTCTTGTTGTAACATAACAAGAACACATCTTTACAACCACATTAGAAATGAACTGGGACTGCAACACATGGTATATTTAAGTAAAAAAAGCTGTGAAATCGTGCCAATCATACGGTTTTGACATGTCCTGTAATGTCACGGTATATGCACGCTTTCTTGTGAGATTGAGTTGGTCTGAAATATTTTATTATGACATTTTCGGCTTGTGTGACTGCATCGACACTTCCAGAATCTTACAACACACAAATGTGCAAATTAGATTATTTTTTTTGCTTGTTGTTCAACTATATTTCCTGCTGGGATATAAAACAGGCTTAAAACAGAACAAATTCACAAAAATCCAGTGTCACTCAACAACCACATTTGAACTAGAACAGAAACGATGGGACTAGAGTCGTCCAAGTTCCAACCCAAGACTTTCATCTTGTCTACATCTTGAACAAGACTAAATCACAAAATCTGACCCGGGACTAGAAGGTCTTAACTATTTAAAGGGTGAGACAGAATGACAGAATCTGCGTTTTGGAGAGATTTTCAAACACAAAAGCAGAATAAAATTACTCTGTGACCTGGTGCAGACTTTGGTGAATTACATTTGGCGAATTGAAGTGTTTTGTCAGAGCTTGTTTGGCTCATTTAAAGGATTTGAATCGATACCTTCATGCGGCTGAAGAAAAACAATTTTAACATCAAACTACGCTAGCACGACTGGGTAAGGTCAGGCTAAGATATGACGCGAATGTCCAAGTTACAATTAATAGCGAAACGGCATTTTAACCACGATAAATCCTCGAACTTTTAATGTGTCGACTATGAGCTTTCGTTTCTTTTGCTTTGGACTAAAGCGGTGACGTCACAGTGATGTGGCATGAAAGGGTCTATTCATCATGCTGGGACAAAACATTCTGCTTAGTAGGACTGGGCGATGTCAACAAAAACTGATATCTTGTTAATTTTTTGGCATATTTCGTACAGGATATTATGTCAGTCCAATAAGGAAATAGTCAAACATGTCTAAGATAAGAGAAAAGGGACGGTAGAGTCTTAATTGACTGAATACAAGCCCTGACTTTTCCAGAGGGCCAGATTTTTCAGAGAACCATGGCATAAGGGCCGGGTAATTGCACAACGTGATAATTTTGCCATAATTTAGAGTTTTATAAATTCTCAATTGTACAAAATTTGTTTAAAAATGTTGGTGCTACAACCTCTGTTAAATTTGTATCTCTACTAAATTTGTAAACCAGCATTAAACAAGGACAAGACCAGTAGTCACGTCTGAATCAGAAGTAACCGGTATTATGTCAAACCCAGGTCAGGTCTAAATCAGGGTTAGGTTTAGGCAGTATGATCTGGTTCACATGGTCTATATCTCATTGTGCTGGGTCCAAACGAACAGTTTAGTGACTGCCATTTGTGGCATGGTGTGATACAAATGTATATATATTTATTTATCCTATATAAAACCTGAATTGAAGCAATTTCCTTTTTTCATCTCAATCACATATTGACTGACTATCTTCAACTCATACAGATCTACCATTTGCCTCATTTGTAAGCATCTGTGGATTCTCTAACAAGGCGATCAATGGCGATAATGGACCAGGCAATTAGCCGTGATATTGCCGTAATTACCGACCGGCTCAGTGGAACACGGTGTTAGCAGCCCCGCGCAGGTAACAGGAGCAGTGTTACGCCGCGCTCACGCTCCCCGGCATTAGACGTGATGTTCCCACAGGCTGGATACAGTAGACGGAGTGATTGCTGATAGTGAGGCCCAGGCACGTCACATGAGCCGGGAGGGAACTGGACGTTGTGGAAAAGGTCAAGATTAGAAGGCCGCTGTGAATAGCACGCAGCCATTACAGTGCCACGGAACAGTCTGTTTGGGTGCTTTATTTCAATTTGTACAAGGTGTGATGCAATGTTTTGGCTGGCATTGTGGCATTAGCATAGGTTGTTGTGATGCAATGTTTTGGTTAGCGTGTGAATTAGCATATGGCTATTGTTGTGATGCAATGCTCGGCTCGTAATTGTGACATTACACATAAGTCGAATTTTCACTTGACCTAAAGTTAAATCAATGAATTTTTATCTATTTTTTAATTTTTTTTATTTTTCTTCTTTATTAATTTTATGCAATGTTTTGGTTACCGTTGTGGAATTAGCATATGGCTATTGTTGTGATGCAATGTTCGGCTAGCTAGTATAAAGCTTGGAATTGTGACATTACACAGAAGTAGAATTTTCACTTGACCTAATGTTAAGCCAATGAATTCAAAATGCTAATAAATTAAATTTGTCTATATTATATTTTTGTTTTGACATTTTGTTTTATAAATTCATAAGTATTTTGACTCAATTTGAAAGAAATGTATTTACCACTGACGAAGCAGTTTAGCTTTTGTCCCATGTGTCTTTTGTTTCCTTTTTTGTATAGACATTTAGCGCCAAAGTGGGAACATGGCAGATTTTCATGGTAATGTTTGTTTTATTTTACACCCCATCTATTGAGAAATTAGCATGCACAGTGTTGCTTGGTTACAATGTTTGGCTAGCAATGTATCATTTAGCATATAGGCTACTGGTGTCATGTAATGTCTTAGCTAGCATGAGGATTTTAAAACATTGTTTTGGTTGTAGTCTACTATGTAACCATATGTTTCTATGGTAACAGTTGCTTTTTGATACCATTAGTTATTCATACATAAGCTGTTTTGACTTTTGACATTGCAATAAATGTATTTATTAGCTTACTAATGTGCTCCATGTCTCTTTTGCTTACTTTTTAACATCGTTTTAGCCAATGTCGGCTTTACCTATGGAACTATTGCACACTTGGTGCAAAAATGGCAGATTTCTACAGCTTTATGCTAATCACAGTGTTAATTCATGAGTACTTTGACTCTATTGAAAGACATATAGTGACTCAGCATTTTATTAAATTCTTTTGTGTCATTTACCCCCAAAGTCTTATTTTTGTATATTATATAATTTTTCTGTTCCATTTTTAGCTCTATTGATAAATTTGCATATTTGCTGTGTTACACTGTTTGGCTAGCATTAATAATTTAGAATATTGTTGTCATGCCATGTTTTAGCCAGCATTGAGGAAATTAGCATATATTGTGGTGATGTAATGTTTTGGTTAGCATTGGGAAGTTAATATACTTATGTACCATTTACTTGTAGCTAGCTGTAACACCTGTAAACCTGTTTTCAGCCAATACTTTACTTCATAAGAAAGCTTTATGAATAAAGTTTCCTTGCATTCTGGAAAGTAACATAAATGAAAAATGCATGTGTGTAATGAACAACATTGCAACAAGTCAAAATGTATTTCAATTCAAAATGTTTTATTTTAACTTAATTTAAGTCTCTGCAATAAAAATGAACAGACAATAAATATACATTCACATTAAAAATAGTTCAGATTGCAAACACATTCAAGTGTACTGGACCATTGTAAGTCTACGAGCTAATGTAAACAGCTTTTCCCTCTTTATAAAGTCTCTGCTTTAGAGTCTCTTATTTGTCAATCATCTGTCGGGTCAAAAAGGCATGACGTTATAACACAACACATCAGCGTTCGCCACTTACAATCAAGAAAGCCACATCACGGTTTAAGCTCAGGTTGGTTGAACAAGCTAAGGCTCTCAAATGCTCGTGGGCTGTGTGTGCTGTAGTTTTTTTTTTTTAGCCAGAGCCACCACAAGTCTCCATGGAAACGGCGCTGCAGCATAAGGAGCGCACATGTCCGCTTTTTCTTTCAAGTCAGCGCCCTGCCACTGACTTTTGGTTTATCACAACTTCATTTTAAGAGTCCGTTTTAGCTAATAACGCATCTTTCTTTGTCCTTGCCCTGCCCACCGCCTATAGCCTTCTCCTTTATGTACATGAGGTCGCTGTGCACGCTCGGTCTGCGCGCGCACGGCGTCACAATCCCGTACGCTTCACCGATGTCTTTGAGCTTCTTGTTCTTTAGCGACTTTCTGTGGAGCATGTCGCAGTACTGGACAGATACTTTGCGGTGCAGGTCAGGGCTCATTTCGTGAGGTAGCTTGGCCAGCGTGAATAGAGTCTGAAACATCTTATCCACATTTTCGTTACGTTTGGCTGAAATTTCAAAGTAGGCACATTTGTCGTCGCCGGCCACAAGCTGCTCGATCTCCTCCGGCTGGACCTCCCGGTAGAACTCGCGGTCGCCCTTGTTGCCGCAGATGACCAGCGGGACGTCGATGTTCTCCTTGATTTTGTTCTTGAGGCAGGACTTTGTCTCGTAGATCTGACGTTTGAGACGCTGCACCTCCTGGAATGAGTCTCGGTTGTCAAGGCTGAAGACCAGGATGAAAACATCACCTGAGGAAAAGAGAAAGAAGGAAACATTAGTCACATGTGAGCAGGTTATTTCAAGAGCTGAACATAACATTAGCCAGTGCATTCACTATGTACTGTATCTTTTATTTATTTAGTTTCTGATACTTTGCTGTTTCAACCATTTTTGCAACAGTCTTTTGTTTTTGCAGTATTCATTAGCTTAGTTTTATTTACTTGATACCACCCTACTTATTGATATAAATTTCTGAAAAAGTGCATACAATTTGCTAATTTGGTTTTGATGCCAATAACCTATTACTATCATTATTACAACATTTAAGCATTTTAAGCCTTTTTTTTTTTTTTTTTTTTACAAAATTAGATGTATAAAATAATAATCATAATAACAATAATAATAAATTGCTAACTATTGTTATTACTATTATTATTATTATTATATTGTACAGAAATAAGAAAACAATACTAAAATAATTATTATTTTACTATTTTTATATATAATTTATTGTCACTTCTAGGATAAAACTATATTTTCAAAATCCTGTGTCTTCAATACACATTAATAATTTAGGCGGAGTGATAACAAAGTGATGTGACAACAAGAAAGAAGATCGGCTGTCACACTGTATCCTAATGCAAGACGGACACTTCAAAGGAGCCGAAAACAACTACATTTTCTTTGTTTTTATAAAAATAATCTACTTTTAGCAAGATTTGAAGGTAAGTTACTAAGGTGTAAGTAACTTTGCGTAAATTCTACATTAGCCCAATAAAAGACAAAGCAGAGAGGCAAAAGTTTTTAAAAAGTTTAGCTAATTTTCCGAGAAAATTAGCTGTACACACCTGTTAATATCGATAATCTCCTCATGGCGGGAAAGGGGTGATTTCCAGACGTGTCCAAAATGTCCAGCTGGTAAACGTCCCCTTTGATGCTGTAAAGTTTCCTGTGAAAGTCTTCTATCGTCGGCGTGTACTGCTCCTCGAATCTGCCGTTCAAGAAGCGAGACACGATAGCAGTTTTCCCAACTTTCGTGGAGCCCAGTATGACCATCCGGTAGCAGTTCTTTGCCGGGATATCGTAGTCACTTTCAGACGGCGACATTTTCTTGATCATGGTGAAAAGCTGGGTGAGTACAAACAAAGGTGAGTAGCAGCTAAGTTTTCTCTGTGGTTTTCTGTGTGATTCTGTCTTGACCGCGGAGATGCGCTCGTTTTTATAAGCCCCGGACGGCAGGGCTCCTCCTCCGGTTAGCGTCACGAGCATACACACACATACACGCGGTGGACCGAGGAAAAAAATAGAAAAGCTCTCCATTGAGTCCCATTGCTGCGTCAGCCAGCTATTTCTAATGAACAGCCAAACGAGAGCTGCAGCGGGAAGAAAACGTACTAACTTGCGAACACACTTCCACCGAATTATTATGATCAATTATTAATGTCTGCCAGAGTTAACCTTTGTACGAAAACAAAACATAAAAAAAAGGAAATTAGTTTTTTGTAACTGGTCAATGTGTTCCAAGACGTTTCCTAAAAACTAACAGACCGTTTAAGTGTTGATGCATGGTTGCGTAAAGCTGGACGAGTGCAAAAACATCCAGCTAATGTGTTACTTGTAAAACGTATTGATTTATGTAGAATTTTAAAGCATTTCAGAGTATAGAGTGCAGTATTAGTTGCTGTCTATAGAGGGCACTCATGCACGGGCACGGGTTTAGACCAAGTTACAGCCAGATAGTCATGACATGAGTACAAATAACAATATACTTGATTAGACTAAATATTACAAGTAAAAGTAGCTTTGTAAAATTCAGAGTCAGATAGGCTAATCATTATGCTATGTCAAAATAATATTAATCAAATACTTGTAAATTAGTTAGCCCAGATTTAACTTGTACAAGAGTACAAAATTATTTGCAAAACAAGTATTTAAGAATAACAATAATAATAGTAGGCTAACTAGACATAGTGTCTGATTTATATTTTGAAGTTGATTCAGTTGTATGTAATGCACAAATTCAAACATTTCAAGGGATAGACACACTTGTACACTTGTCATGTCAAGTTAAAGCTTCTGTTACTTAGATAAGTTATGTTTCATGAAAAAAGTATTTGCATTTTGTGCTGAAAATGTCAGTCTATTGTCATTAAATTGTCATGATTTGTATCTATATATACAGTATGTCTCTAGAAAGTCTATTCCTTAATATTAAAACTGAGTTAAATATTTAGTATCAAGACAATTATAGGCTTAGACAAACACAAAAACATGAATTTTACACATTTTTATGAATTTTTGTTCCACAGATTATGGCATGTTTGAAACCTGTATAAAGACCAGTAAACCATTATTTGAGTACTGAATTAGTTGGTGTTTATTCAATAATCGATTACAATCAATACACTAATCACAAACAGATTTAAATAATGCTCAATATTTACCACATAGCTATAGTAATAGCCCTGAGGAAGCTGTCAGACTTATTAATATCAGTACTTTATTCTGTAGCCAAGCGGTCACTGTTGAGCTCTATTACTGTTATGACAAATTTTATTAATAAGTCACATCAGAATTTTCACTGCAAGAAAAAGGTTTGAATCTGCAAAATAAAGTGTTATCACTTAGATTTACTAGCACATTAGAAGAATAACCATACTGAATAAATATAATAACCTCAAGCTGATCAATTCCAGAAGGTTACCAGACAGAACAACAACTCGGAAATCTTGGAATTTCCCCATAAATAAAGGTTATCTTATCTATCTGAGCGTGTAGCAACAAATCAAGTCTTTGAAGTGAGTCAATAGGTTTTTTTTTTTTAGAAGAAAAGATGTTTTTTGAGTCAAGTAAAATCATTGATGGCCAACAAAGTGGCAAAAGTCATCAAAACTAGTGATCTGATCATTGAGCTGACCAAAACCGCACTTACAAGATCACAAATTTACAGAATTCTATGCAACATTAGAGAGAATTACAGCTATTCTGGTCGAGTGTGATTCTTGCAGACACATAGCTTTCTGTTGTCTATATATAGCTACAGCATATGCAAGAAACGGCAAAATGCATGTTGTAAAATGTGTCGCTAGCCTATATTTTTGCGCTTGTTTTGCAACATCGAGAACAGCGGTCATTTTTCAACAAGGACGGGCTTGAAAAACAGTGATTATGAAGCAAAGAATGTGTAACCTTAAGCAATATTTTCCGGCGCATGTTTTTGTTGTCGAATTTTTTTTACCTGCACCTTCATCCAGTCGATTTTGGCTAATCAATTGTCTATGCCTCTTTCTGTCTTTTTCAGGCAAATACTGATAAAATATTGATTGAACGCTGATGTGTGGCGGCTTCAGATTTTGATTGCGTTATGTGAGTTTGAATCAATGCTGAAAGGTTTTGTAGCAGAGTTTTGGAATAGTTTTTAGGGAAGACATTTTTATTGTTGTCCACATGAGCTGGTGCTATGACTAATCTGGATTGCTGACCTCTTACGAGACTCATTTAATAATTAACTTGGGAAAATAGACTAAAGACATTTTTTTTTCTCCAGTTCTGGCACAGTTATACAAGGGAACGATTTAATTACAATTAAGGTTGACTGGGCAATAAGGTGATTAAAAAAGATTCGTGAGCTCATTATGCACAGTATATTTATGTATTTTATGTCTTTCTGATGAAGTAGATGATTTAAATATGTTTTAATGCAATAAGAAAATAAACACAGTGGTGATTCAGCTCCAAAAAAGCTATTATATTACATCAAATGCAAGAATTAGTCATAGATAGATGACATGACATCACAGACCAAGGACATTCAGAACAGTGTTTTGGGGGAACGAAAACAAAACAAGATAAAACTTTAGCAATGTTATAGATAAAGATACAAATTTAGACTAAATTAAAAACTCAAAAAGCTGATTTTGCATGATATGTGTGCTTTTAAGGTTACTTAAATATTTACTATTAACAAGCCTATTGCTGATAAAATATGCAACAATAGTTTATGTGCTGGTGATGTGCTGTTTGTATTTTCTCTAAATACTCTGTGATGAAGTGGAAAGAATAACTTTTTTAAATATATTTTTATTGTAAACTCCAAGTACTTCTTGAACAACAAAAAAATTAAAGTAAAAAAATAAAATAAAATAAACAAAACGAAAACAAAGTAACAGTAAATAAATTATATAATACAAATAAAATAATAACAATAAGAAAAAAATAACAAAATAAATAAATAATGACAGCAGTAAAAATAACGTAAGTGGAAAGGATAACTAATTGATGTTTGTTTCCAGGCGTCTCATGTGTAGTCTGATCTGGAGCAGTTCCCACAGAGCGTCTGATGTGTGACTGGCCCCTGAGCTTCTGCAGGCTGATGATCAGAAGGGCCATTGTCTGTGTGAGTGATCCTGCTGGTTACCCAGCTACCTCCTGCGTCACAACGCTCACCAGCCGCTAACTTTAACCAGCTGCTCCTCGGGCGCTTTACTGCACAGAAAGACTTGATACAAGTGAAAAGGTCAAGCCAATCACTGGCTGTAAAAGTTGTCTGACTTCTGATGTGTGTGGTTCTTTGTTGTTTAATTGCCTGATACAGTGGTTACAACTTTTTTGACCCAAGTACTCCTATTTTGTTTAGCTTTGTCTCATACTCCAAGTACTTTTTGTATTAAAATGTAACAGTTTACCATGTAACTTTTTAGCCAAAAAAGAGATTAACAAAAGCATTGTTTTATTATTTTGATATTTTTGTTCAACTTAAAAAGTAAGTTTTTGTTATTAGCAGGCTAGCATCTCTCTAAAATCAAATCTTTAGTGACCTGAGAAGGGCCTCCTCTTCCTTGTTTCCGTGGAAATATTCTTTATTTATATCAATATTAATATTCCACAGTATGGCAGAAAGTAGATGTATATCAATGAAGAATGTCCCAAAGTATTGTTTTAATCTTTCAATTTCAGTGGGGTTAGGAATGTGTCAATATTTTGACTTGAAGTATCTGCTGATACTAGTGTAAGGACTGAATTTTAATTTCTTTTTTCTTTTTAAAACAGAAAAAATGTATGGTGCAACTCACAATTTAACAACTTAATCTGAAAAATTTCAAACATTGTGAGATGTTTTGGATCAAAAGCAGACAGACAATTTGTCTCATTATGTCCAATTAAGGATACAATCATGATATCGGCTGAACTGATGTCATGGAGCTGAGCCGATACTCAAATTAAACAAAATTTCCTGGATCGGCGTAGATATTCAATCTCAGTATCGAATAAATGCATCCTGTGTCACCTTTAGAAAATTAGTCAGTCACATTAAATTAATTAGTTTTTAGTGGCATATAGTCATTTATTGTTTCTTTTATCTTTAATAAAATGTATCTCCCAAATCCTTCAAATATTCGTAACTGACAACAAAACATTTTTTTTATTTCACTTTCTTTTAATATCTAAAATCATTCCAAGTAGCCTGGTAAATGGTTGCGTCTTCTAAGTATCTCCATACCCCTGGTTGAGAAACACTGGTCTAATAGATTAGTTGAATAAAGAAATAAACTGAAGTCAAACTTGGGGCACTTTTCTCAAATGACCCAGCAGCTGAACTGATGCCAGCTCCATATCAGCTGAGCGCTACAGATAACCTGATCTCAAACGTCACAATAGAGTAGTTCTGTTGCATAGATACTGTCATTTGAGATATTCTCGAAAGCTTCTGAGGGAGTTTCAAGTGTTATCTTTGAAGAAGTGTCACAGTTTTGAGCTAGAAATGCCATTAAAGCATAAAATGTTTTTAAAATCTTAACTTTCACAAATAAGTGCTTTGAGCTGTTTTTTTGTACAGTTTATAGTTTAGACCAATCCATCCTATTGAGCGTGTGTCACTCACAAGTTTACATGTTAACAGTGACGTGCATGAAACAGTAATAAGTGACAGGTCAGTAATCTTTTGTCTTTACTGGTTAACCTCGCTGTAATGTAAACAACTTTGCTAAAACCAGAAAGATAAGATAGTTATTTCCAGGGATTAATAAAAAAATGTTTAAAGTACTAAAGCAAAGTCATCAGAAATATAAAATGTTAAAAGAAATGTCCTTTTCATGCATGTCGTCTTTTCTTGTTTTGATAGAATGAAGAGCTTTGACCCCAAACGTCACATGTAATGGTTGAAAACAAAATTTGGAAGCTCCAAAGAACTGCTTCGTCGATCCATTTTCTCAGATTTGACCTTTGGACTCAACAGTCTTAGATATGTGTGTGTGTAAAACCTCCCAAGGTATTTGATCTTATTGAAGAATAGAAATACTTTGATTGTATAGACAACAGAAAATCTAATCTAAGAATGATGATGACACTGCACTAGATTCACAAAGTCAGTCAAAGTTTTTAATTTGGGTTTCAAACAAGGTTGTTATTGGTAACGTCATAATCATCATTCTATTGAAACCAGAGATGGCAAGGATATCAGTACCAATTTATAGAAAAATACTTAAAATAGACTAGGGGAAGTGGTGACCAGACCCACTCTTCACAATTTGCTGAAACATGGGCTTTGGATTCCAGGCAACAAGTTGGACCTTGACTTCACTTGGAGCATCAAAAAATAAATATTTATCCAAATTTTTATCTCACAATTACGAGATAAATATTTATTTCTTTGTGAGCACAATGGAGCGCTGTAGCGTTCAGACAGGAAAGCATTTAAGCGTCCAATTTTGTATGTTTAAGCGAATATTTTCAAAGCTGATGCCCCAAAAGGCACCCTAAACGCCCCAACGTGCATCGGTGGACAAGGATTTTACGTCCCAACGCGGTTTGTTGCGTTTCTGTTTTTTTTGCAAAAGGTTTTGTTTTGCACATAGGCAGATCACGTTGAGAGAAAGAGGGTGGAAGAGAGATAGAGGCTTGCTGCATGTACAGGTGCTGGTCAACAAATTAGAATAATTTGAAATGGTGCAATCATTAAATTCTTTGAATGCATTTGTTGTGCAGAAAGAAAATCAGTGTTCACCGCACCTGTCCTACTCGTTAGAGTAATCACAGAACTCGTTACCTGTAAAAAACCTGCTCAGCTGAGCTTTCCAAAAGGTCCATTTAGGCCATTTAACTGTGACACTGTTGTTCCATTGAATTAGAATAATGGAGAAACCGTTTCATTGAATTAGAATAATTTTTATTATAATTAGAATCATCACTTTCGCAGTATTTTGTGGCTGCCCCTTGGCTTGTATGACTGCTTGAAGTCTCCGCGGCATCGATTTGACCAGCTTGTCGCAAGTTTCCGCACTCACAGCTTCCCAGGCAGTGGCGATGTTCTGCTTCAGTTGGTCCAGCGTAGTCGGCTTTCTGTCACGAATTTTCCGCTTGACGATGGCCCAAAGGTTTCAATGACATTGAGGTCAGGCGAGTTGGCCGGCCATGCAAAACTTCAAGCTGTTTTCTAGTGAACCAATCTTTGGTCGACTTTGCCACATGAGCTGGTGCAAGATCCTGTTGAAATATGAAGTCTTCTTCGCCGAACTGTTCCTCAACAGTCGGAATCAGGAACGTTTCCAGAACATCTTGATATACGGCAGCATTGACCGTCTTCTTGAGGAAGCAGAGTTTCCCTACACCCCAAGCAGACATGCATCCCCAGACCATAACGCTCTGGGGAAACTTGACGGATCTTTTCACGCACTCGTGGTTGTAGGTTTCGCCACCAGAGGCGGTTCTGGCCTGCATGACTCCCTGGGCGAACAAGCTCCTCTGGCGCCCCCCAAACCCCCCTAGCCCGCCCCGAGACCGTTGGAATGCCGCTTGCGGCTTTAATTATTTTTACAATTATTGTATATCCACATCTGTCAAAAAGTGGTAACAATCTGTCAGTAATATGTGATTTTTAATAATCAAATTGAACTCAGCAGCATTACAGCTTCTGAACCTTCTTCTTGATATTAAAATGGAGAATTAGTGTGCAAGCCAGGCAGGCTAAATAATAATTATGACAGTTGGGCAAAAGTCATTATACCAATCCTTTTTTCTCTTGTTCTTCTTTTTTTTAAACTGAGTACCTGAGGGTTTTGACCGTCTCATTGCACATGCAAATGAAAAATTTATGACTAAAGAGACTACTAGCGTTTCCACCCTCTTGTTTTTAATGCGCATTAAGAAGTATCGAATAAGTCCAGGGAGGTGGAAACGGCAAATATCACATTTAGAATCCCTAGTGCGCATAAAGTTTATACGCTCTCTAGAGGTGGATTTTGTTTTATACGCATAACGGCTGAAGCGAATTTTGAAAGCTGGAAACGCAGTTTGATTTGTTTGCATTAACTCGTGTTTATTTATTCGCATTAACTCATGACGCAAATTAAAACCCACGGGACCCTCGGGTTACGTACCTGCTGCAGCAGCTCTGGAGGAGGGACTTGGGTGATAAACAAAGCCAAAATAATCCACACAGACTGAGTTGTTTTGTCCAAAATGCTGCAGACACGCAGTACCGTTACACCAGAAAAACAAAACATGTTTGCTGAGGTCCGCCAATTAAAACTAACCCGGAGAAACACAGCGCTGTTTGATCAAAAACTCCGTGAAAGTTTATGTTTGTCCAACACTGCGGTGATTCAGAGCTCGTCCTTTCCACGGCGGAGGGTTTGTGTTAAAAACAAAGACAGCTGACTTTTATTTTCGCTGTTAAACAGATCCATCGCATTAATAAAGTGATAACCGGATAAAGTTTGCAGAAGACGGAGCAGTCTGCCGCTAACAACTTAATATTGAAGAATCTGCGGCTGTGAAAAAAAAGTGAAACCAAATAGACTGTGCACGTGGCGCCCTCTGCAGGATCAGCGGTGTTATGACACAGCTCATGACCAAGAACTGTTTGTGAAGGGATGCGGCCGCCAGTAGAGGGTGCTGTTTCTCCTGGTATAGCTTGACCTGTTAACTGTACATTAATTTGCATGCGTCCTGCGGCGCTGATGAAGGACTTTTGATTTTTTTTTTTTCTCGGCAAATGCCGCCCCCTGGCAAATGCCGCCCTGGGCGGCTGCCCACCTCGCCCACCCCAAAAACCGCCACTGTTCGCCACCACGACGCCAGACACGAGGACCTTGGTCACCGAAGGAGATGCAGAAGCGTGATTCGTCACTGAAGACCACTTTCTGCCAGTCTTCAGCAGTCCACTCGCTGTGTTGTTTGGCCCACTTCAGCCGTTTCTGCATTTGTTTCTTGTTCAGCATCGGTTTTACCATAGTATGTCTATGGGTTTTACTGCTGGAACGCGATATTTGAAGCCGAGTTCGCGCAGACGACGGTAAGTGGTTGATCTGGAGACGTCAGCGCCGGTCTGCTTGTTACACAAGTCGTTGAGCTTGGAAGTGGACTTGAACCGGTTGCTGACTGCGATCTTTCTCCAGCTGCTTGTTGTCGCGAGCAGAGGTTTTTCGGACGCCGGAACAGTTGGTGCGCTTGCTGCAGTTTTTCTTGAGAGCTTTGCAGACGGAAGTCTGGCTGATGCCGAGCTGCTCAGCAGTTTTAGTTTGGGTCAAGCCTTGTTGGCGAAGGGCTTGAATTTGAGCCACTATTCCGGTTGAGAGGTCGTGCTGCTTACCCATGATTGATTTTACAACTTAGAAACAACCCTGACTTTATACTGCACAGTGAACACTCTTCACAGAAAACAAAAATTCGAGCATTTATTCTAATTCAATGAAACGGTTTCTCCATTATTCTAATTCAATGGAACAACAGTGTCACAGTTAAATGGCCTAAATGGACCTTTTGGAAAGCTCAGCTGAGCAAGTTTTTCACAGGTAACGAGTTCTGTGATTACTCTAACGAGTAGGACAGGTGCGGTGAACACTGATTTTCTTTCTGCACAACAAATGCATTCAAAGAATTTAATGATTGCACCATTTCAAATTATTCTAATTCATTGACCAGCACCTGTATAAAATGTAGCTAACCCGATACACAACTTTTTCCACCTCCAGGCAGTTGCTGTCTCTGTACTCCTCTGTTACAGTGGTTTAAACATGGCAATGAGCATTTTTAATAAATCCATGTGAGCTTATTGTCAGTCCAGATCATGTCCCATGTTGTTCGTTTTGTTTTGTCGCCAGTTTTTCAAAGCAACAAATGACTAGGCCTTTGAAAAAAGCCCCAAAACAAGCGACCTTTCGTCAAAAAAAAGTAATTAAAAGACTTCAATAAACAGTCCTTCTTTCCTCTAGAGGTGAAAGCAGAATGGCATGTCACTGCGTCACAGGAGAGCAGTGTCTGATTGGTATATGCTGGTGATCAACGCTTGAAAGTTCAGCAGAGCCAAACTCGGGCATCTACTTTGCACGACACAGCGTCTGCAGACGTCAGAACAGGCAAATTTAGATTGTGCTAGACGCAAATTTGCGCCGCAAAATCGGCGGACACTTTAAGACGCGGGTTTTCCGTTGACTTAACATAGAAATTGGACGCTTTGGACGATTTATACTGAACATTTATTTCTACTCAAAAATGTATAATTATTACAAATTTTGAAGTAAATTTAAAGCAGTTTCTAATGAAACAGATACATTGACATGTTTTTGTTATTTTAGAATTTTTTATTCATAAAAATTGACTTGATAAAACTAGTCAAACCTGAGAAAAACTGATGTGCGACAATGGGAATGAGATTTCACTGTTGTCATGGTAGTCATAATTGAAAATAATCGCTAAATTGTGATATTTTTTCAGACAGTAATCATAACACTAACATTTGTTATAGTGTCAGCTCTAGTTTCAAATATTTATTCAAATGTTCTTTTCTATACCCAGTTCATTACCATTATTTTCTTTGTCTGACAGAAGCCGGAGTAGACTGAAGCTTGCCGCGACACGTGAGGGATCAATGTTCCAGTCTCTCATAAAGCCACTCATCCTTCCATCTGCACTGATCGAATTTCACACAGAAATGTCTGCTCTCTCCAGGAAACATGAGGAGAAGAGATTGAGACCACTTACACAAGTACAAGTAAGTCTGCTCTTGTGCTATCAGCATTTAATCCAACGAGACAAGCTTGAACCATGGACTTCTCACTAAACTTTTGTCATGATTTATCAACAACAATCAACTCACAGTAAATCAAAGACCATTTCAAGTAGGGCTGCAACTAATAATTGTTTTGGTAAGTGATTATTTTGATGATTATCAGAGGTGGCATGTAACCAAGTATTTTTACTCAAGCACTGTACTTTTTTGAGTCTGTGCTTTACTTGAGTCTTAAAAAAATCTCTTTCTTTTTTTAAATTTTTCAAGAAATATCTATATTTTCTCTGCCCTACAATTTTATAACAGGTTAGTCATTTCATAGATCCATAAACAGATGAATTATGAATATTTCACTGTAAAGCCCATCTCATATTCTACAACATCACAAACCAACTTTGTGCACTGCAAAAAATCTATTACTAGATTGGTTAAAATGTTATAAAATCTGGTTTTGGATTATTTGACTTGTTTTGAGATGTTTCTGCCTTGTTTCAATCCATTTATCCTCATTTCAAGCAAATTTATTTGGCAATTATGTAAGACAGTTTTATTCACTGCAGCAACAGTGAATAAAATTCACGGGGGAAACATGCTAACTCCACACAGAAAGGTCCAGGCCGCGCGGGAACTTTTGGTTCTGTGATTGTACTTTTTTTACTTAAGTAAATTTACGCCTTGAACTTTTGGTTGTGTTATTGTACTTTTTACTTTTTTTACGTAAGTAAATTTACACCTTTTGTACTTTTAATCAAGTAAATAAATTACAGCAGAACTCTGAAAAGGAACTGTAGTTTTATATGAATAGTAAACTTAAGTACTTTTGCCATCTGTTATTTATTCATATTAATTGATTTGTTGTTAAAAAAAAGACCAGTCAATATGAAATAAAAATGAAATATTTTGAGCAGAATTTTGGAACAATCACAAAAGAAATTAATAAAATAAATAAATATATTTTAAGTACAAAAGGTCTCGTTCTGTGGGCATAAACAGATAACTTTACCTTTTCTAAGCTTGTGACGATAAGTTCTTAATACATAAAATTTTATCTTACTTTAATTTTTTTATTACAAACTGTTATTACTGAACTATTTACTTTTTGTCCGATTCCTGAAACCTGACATGCTTTGGACTATGTGTATGTTAAACAAATATCCAATTAATAAAATAGTCGACGATAATTGGAATAGTCAATTAGTTATGATTAATCAGAGTTGTAGCCCTAAATTCAAGTATGATTTCTCCTAACTTCAAATACAGTAGATTCTTCTTAAACAAACAAAAAAAAGACTTCAAAACATGACATTGTAGAGTTTTATTATTATTACAGAAAACACATACATGGTTATAAAGCTCAGTGTGGGTTGGATTAACACAGTAAACTCAATTGTATAAACATGACAAATCATAGGAACTAGGAAAGTCATAGAGACCTGCAGGCGAATAGGAAAAGATCTTAAATGTATTACTGTTCAATGATTGTCATAATTTATTAACAATACGCAACTTGCAGCTAATCAAACACAAATTCAAAATATAGTTTATCCAAACATCAAGTAAATTAATCTAAAAGGGGCTTAAAAACTTGACTTTGTAGAGTTTTATTATTACATAAAACACATGGTGGGTTGTTGGATTAGCACAGTAAAGTCAAGTGTATAACCATGACAAGGTAAATCATAGAGACACTACAGGTGAATAGGAAACAGTCAGAAATGTAATACTGATGGATGCTTTTAAGACTCTGATTTAATTTAAATGTACAAAAGATATTGTCAAATTCAATAATATTAGTGATATTGCAATTAATTACAGGTTAGACTAATCTAGGGCTGGGCAATAATCGAAAAATTGAGAGATTGAGATCAAGATCGAATCAAATTGTCAATTATTTGGTTGTCAGTTTTGAATTGAAAGATCGAAAACCAATCTTTTTGTCAGTAGAAATGTGTGGTTTGGAGCAAAAGTCAAACTTTGAGGCAAAGTATTGAAATATAATTTAAAAAAGATGTAATAAATGGGATATATTAAAAAATGTAAGTTCATAAAAGCAAGTTTTCTTTTGTTTTTGAAAATCGAGATTGATCATATAAGGGGAAAAAAACGTAGTTAATATTTTTTCCCAGATTGCCCAACCCTAGACTAATCTCTCCAAAAACTCTCCAAACTAGGTGTAAGACAAAGACGTTTTTTCAAGTGCTGTATAAATGTGTGAAGCTAATGGTGTTTGACACTTGTGCGCGGTGTAAAGATATATAATTTTAAAGTCAGGGATTTAACTTGTTAAGTACTTGGTTTGGGAAAAAGTAGGAAACATTTGTAAGTCTTCTATAATGCAAAGTACACATTAAAGCTTGAGGATTTTTATTTATTTATTTATTTTTCTGTAGTCTAGTAAACTTTGTCCGAAAAGTATATTCAGGATTTGTGATTAAGTCAGACTGCTGTGCATTTTCTTTGTTTTCTTTCATAGTAGATAAATGAAACCTGTGCTTTGATTGGCTGTGCTTTGATGGTCCACTTCGGTTTCACTTTGCTGTCTGAGAAAAAGACATTTGTAAACCATAATTGCAGCCAAAAATGTGTGCGTTTGAACATTAACCATGTAATGAGTGAGAAAATAGATGAATAGATTGAAATAGTTACTTCCTCATACAACGTGAGAACCAGGTATCTCAGCTTTAAGTTATGTTAGTATATTTTGTGTCTGTCAGGTATAAGTAAACAGCTTTAACACAGTATAAGAACAGTATAATGGCTTAATTTTGCCAGTGTCCTTGCGACGGAAAGGCATCCTGAGCAATAGCGTGGTCCGAAGGCGTCTGGAATAGAAGCCATTATTCCTTTTTGGTTCGCTGACTTTTCTGCCGGTAGATGTGCTCTGTGAATGGTCTGTAAATACAGCAGAACAAACATGAAAAGAGACTATAAATCAGAGCGGGGAATGCCGTACCAGTCAGTGCCAGGACCGTACATGTGTTCAGTGAAGCGTAGTGTGATGACAAAATGAGCATGTTCAGTCTTGTGTCTGCAGATATGATAGGCTGTTTTCAGACACAACTGACCCATATCAAATTCTGAGAAGTCTCACTCAATAGCAATTATTTCTCTTTTTGGAACAAAGAATTTTACAGCTTATTAGTAACTTCAAATCAAAACTATTTATTTTCTCTGAGGACTCTGAAGCAAACACCAGTGTTGGAAAATTAAACAATTAAACAGTCACTGGTGAATACCAAACAGAAATATTAGAAAATCAGAAAATTAGAAACAGTGATTGGTCAAGCATGTCAAAACAGATTTTCCAACAGTAAATGGGCAAATGAAATATTGTCCCAAAGCATCCCCTGACCTTCGTGAAAATGCACATCTACACAAAATCTATGTCAATCACTTGTGTTTTGCTTATGCTGCAAAAAGTTTCATTTGTGCTGCTTTAGTTTTTAGATATTAACAATTATTTTTAATGTAATAAGGCAATTTAGACGCTGCATTTGGTTCTGTATGACCTATAAAAGAATTGTTAATCTTTCAAAAAATAAAGCAGCACAAACAAAACTTTTTGCAGCACAAATGATTAATTTTTTTATGTGTAGATGTGTGTCTGATGGGGTGCCAACTTCACGGAGATCATCCCCTTGTCCTTAGACCCTTCTCGGCAGGGAAAAACTCAAAAAACCCAGTGGGAAAGAAAGAAACCACAAGGAGAACCACAGTAAAGGACTCACATGGACGGACCCGCTATAGATGTGACCAGGACTGACTAGTGTCTAATTGCAGATATAGAGGTAATTGTGTTAAGTCAGAGTCGATTCGCAGGTCGAAACAGTCGCCTGTCCCAGTCTAGCAGAACTGGGACAGGCGAATCCAGGAGAGGGAGGTGGGTCAGGTGACTTAAAAAGATTAGAATATCACTGGGGTCTTAAAAGGTATTGAAAGTTTATTACTAAATAAAAAAAAGTTTAATTGAAATCTTTAAAAAATATTGACAATAAGTCTTGACAATTTTATTGGTATTTATTTTGTGAAGTATTAGTTTGCTCACAGCTGTGAAAAGCTCTTTTTATTAGACATACAGTAGCTGAGAACTCATTTACCATTTGGTGCATATAGGATGAAGAGAGTAGGTAGTATAGGCTTAGTTCAAAACCTCAAACGTTACAATGTCCAGCTACAGGAACCTTGTAGAAATACTCAAAAAACTGAACTGTTACAACAACAAAAAGTCCCATGTTGAAATCACGTATTAGATAAACAATTTTTCTAGATGCTTTTAATCATTCACCACAGAAAATGTACAGAAAATGTATGTTTAATGATCTGTTTGGTTAGTTGCATCTTAAGTGATGTATTAAAAACTCTTAAAAGGAATTATAGGCTCCCTGCAGGTAAATAGCAGTGGCTAAATAGGTTTACTCTAATATCCATGATGCATAACAGTATGCTTTTGGTTAAGGACCAACTAGGACGGGGGAGCTTTATTCCCAAGTAACACACACCAGTTTTTGGTTAACCCTAGCATTGTTTGGGAATCTGTAAGTGTGAATTTTCAGAAGATGCATGTGACTTAAGTAAAGTTGCATCATAATATAATTAAAATAGTGATTCGACTCTATGATAGTTGTGCTAATAACTCTTTCCTGCCAACGAAGAAAATATGTCATTGCACGACCAACCGTAGCCTGCCAATTTTCATCATAGACCTTTAGTTGTATGTGGCGATAGAAGGCTCTCTGATCCACGTGCTGACTTTGCCTACAGTCAAATACATGATACAGATTCACCATTTTGTGTTGCTCCTCACAATTAGAAATGGAAAAATTACCATTATCAAACACTTGCTATGTAATAGAAGACAAAAAAAAAACAAGAAAAGCACTATAAGGTTGTGATTTCGAAGTCCACAGTGTGGGTGCCATAAAACTGGAATCGCTAATGTAAAGTCACACCCAGCTTCTGTCCTCCAGTTCACCAAAATCAGATCATTCAGAAACAGTGCCATGGGCTATAGACAAATATAACACAGTCTAGTCCCTACGCACAGCTTGAAGTGAGAGGCCATCCTTGCTGCAAATGACGGAATACTTATGAATGACAGAACTGGAAAAACTGTAGGGACATTCATTATGCATTATAGGCGGGCCATGCCATAAAAAACTCCAGGTCTCATTGGTTGTTTGCCCCATTTGCATATTGATCTACACATGCAGACAGATGACAAGTTAGGATCTTGTTATGAAATGGTAGCCTTGTCTCAGTTCATGCAAGGAAACTCAGGCCATTTAGGGTTTGTCCTGCTTTGCACACTGGCCATTGCATGTTACTGACCTCTGCGGGGTCTGTCCACCATGCTGCTCTGTGTAAAAATTCTCTTCTGAGTTTGACCTGAGCTGTGTAGGGTCAGGCACTTAACCGTCTCGCTGTGCATAATTACACACTGGATGTAGCACTTTAGCTTGCCACTAACTGCTGCTTCTAATTCATAACCTTGACAACCTTAACACCAATATATGGATTGTTGGAAATAGGGATGTCAAGATTATTAGGTTAATCGATAATGGTGGTTATTCAAGTCATAATATAATCGTATGAATAAAAGAATAAGAATTGTGCCAATTTTAGATGTCTTTTTAGTTCAGTATATAGAAACGTAAATGGGCAAAGTTCAAACTATGGTATTGGCCATGTTAATGGAAGAAAGGAGGCTCATATTTGATGTGTAGCTCTAACCCATATCTCAGAAAAATACTATTTGCTTTTACTTTATGGACATAAAATATAAAAATAAATAAATAAACGGACATTAACCTTGACCTGAAAAGAACAATATTTATGTCTTTTAGTACAATTTTTACTAATAATACTTTGTATTTATTTAGCGCTTTTTTAAGACACCCAAAAATGTTTAAAAAAAACAAAAAAGTTGAGTACCAATGTTTAAATGCAATTTGTTTTTCACAAAACTGATCAAAAAGTGACAATAAGACAATAAGAATGATAGAAAATAAAAAAAATTGGTCAATTGTAATTGATATTGTGACATTTCTAGTTGAAAATTCTGTGTTCATCATGTAGAAATCGGCAAGAAAACTCATGGTCGACTAAAGACACGTCCCACTGACCAGTTAGTCGTCCAAAAAGGGGTTGTGGTAAAAACTAAATATAAAAGTATCTTTCTGATTTGACCTGGTACACACTGTGCTTGGAAAAAAAATCCAATAGAGTTCATGCTTAAATCAATTAATTCTACAGAAAATGAATAGGAAACTGTTTATTTAAACTGAAATACCAGAAGTTTTCGAGCTAATCCACGTCATTTTGCTGCTGTTCAATTTAAATCCATATAATCTAAATTAGTTTGGTCGACTAAAACTTTATAGATCAATACCAAGACTAGATTTTAATATTAACCAGAAGTTAAAAAAGGTAGCACAGAGGGAACAGAAGATATCTACAGCTGCGTGGTAATTGCGGACATACAGCTGCACACCTGTTCGGTCGCTGAAGTCACCTACATAATGAATGAGTAAGTGCAATACAGCAGCTGCTTCCAGAACGGGTTGCACATTTGTGTATTCTGTAATCAGGAAGCACACGATCTGAGTCTCCATGTAAGGAAAGCCGCCCATAAATCATTTTTAGACTGGTCACGTAATGTCTATAGCTGTGCTTGTCAAAGTTTTTACACCCACCAATAAAAAAATGCTTTCCAAGTGCTAAATATAAATTGGATCTAGAAGTTTTTGGTAACACTTTATAATAATGGGCAGATACATATCATTTATAAATGTGAGTAAATTATTAAGATAACATTACTTGATAATTACTAAAGTATCAAGTAATACTGTTCATTATTAGTATTTACTAATAATGAACAAACAAAAACTCAAAACTTCGTCCATTCCTCTCTCTGCTTATTCTCTCCCCATCCCTTCTGTTTTTATCTTGTATTAATTGTAGGGAGGATAAAAAAAATGACAGGTTATGCCGATCCTTACGTAGTCTCTGATTTTCCTTTGCCCACTGCAGCCCCTCCGCTTAACAGTCCGGTCTCATGACAGCCAATAACATCTCACGTTCACACATAGCACCATTCTGAATGACTTTCTCACCTTATCCGCAAGCACAAGCATAGTTGAAATAGACCGATCTCAGTAATGAACATAGGCGCCGATCCGTCTTTCTCACTCTTCTCTCACATATAAGCAATCATCCCTTCTCTCTCTCTCTTTCTCTCTCTAGTCTCAGCATTGCCATTTAGACTCGATCGGTTCGGTCACTTTGAGCCCCTGAGCTGTTACTCTGGCCCTGCCTTGCGAGATCATAGCTTAATTCACAACTGTTGCAGAGCAGAGCGAGAAAATCAAGTTAGAAACAAAGTGAAAGAAAGGAGAATGTCGAGGTGCAATGTAATTTAGAATGGGACAAGAGACGTATGAAGTGATAAACTGCACTGCTCCTGTTTGTAGTGCCCAGTGCCGCAAGAGCTGCGCTGAGAGAGCAGGACAAACCCGGGCTCTGCGGGCTTTATGTACTGACTGGAATCTGTTCATTTTGGGAGGAAACACGCCAGTGCGGGCCAAAAGTTTAGTAGTTGTGAGTAGAAAAGAAACGGAATGGACACGGGCTACTGATGCTACTGTAGTGCATGCAAAATATGCGCATACACATATAAACATAAATTTGCCCTCCCCCCTTTTGTTGAAAAATTGAACCTTGCCCGTTAAGCTAGTTCTGTTGTTCTATCGAGTTGTGCACTCCCATTGAGATGTGCTTCACCTTGATTAAAGTTAGTGCAAGAAAATCACATTTTTTTATTTTTATTTTTTTACATTACTGTTGCTATGCTCACCCAAACCCCAATCCTAAAGATTAAATTTAGCTAAATTAATTGTTAGCACTTTCTCATAGTAAGGTTGTTATCTCGCAAAGTGTCAAAAGCCAGTGTAGAGGCTCATCTCGATAGCACAAAGGTTTGCCTTAAAAGTGCTGATCATCTAACCACCAAATGGTTATCACTTTAGAATAGGGGCTGGAAGTAAACGATTAGTTAATGTTTGTTCAGTTTTTGTAATTATTATCTAATAATTTTGTCATGATCAGGTCATTTTATCTGAATAGTTAAAGAACATTTGTAAATGATTTGTATAAGTCAGCCCAGTCTCCGGAATAACTGTAGTTATACAACGAAATGTCAAAAATGTACGATAAGTATGTTACATAAATACATTACAAAAAAACAAACTGTAAAATAACATTAACAAAAATGTGTGGTGATACCAAGTTTTTGAGTTGGTTATTGAGTTGGAATATACTGCTATAACAAAGAAATTACTCAAGGAAGATTAAAAAAAAAAGTGAGTAAAATGTACTTTTTTGCAAGTAAAATGTAAAATTCATTGTGTATACCATAAGAAACAAGAAACTTAAGTACCACAGTTTGACAAACAGGTCTATAGAAGGACAGAAAAGACATTCTTTAAAGGCATGCCAAGTGTACTGTTGTGCTGTTGTATAAGACTAGAATACATACCCTTCAAATTGTATGGCCACCTTATATGTCACTGCTACAATTGCCGTCAAAGTCAGACCAACGGGACTTGAGCCACTAAAACACATGAAGAAGAGAATACCAGGTTAGATAATACTATGACACATATATATATATATATATATATATATATAAAATTCAATTGAAACTTCCCTTTGGTGTACCTATTTTACAAAAAACAACATTTTGCTTTGACGTGTTCTTTTTGGTTTGCATAATACCTAATTAAACAAATTTTAAACCTTTTAGCACATCATTTTCAATGACACAGTTTATCATGCTCCATTGAAAATTCCAGGTTAAACATGTGTGCTTCTACACGCAGTCCATCATGTGCAATCTGACCACTTTGACCCACTAATTCTGTACCATACACCATACATCAGCAGACTTAGTTTTGTAACTGGTGCCGACCCACAAACATATACTGTATTATATCTTGGGTGTATTGTTTGTCATTGTTATATCAAGATGAACTAACAAATTAAATGCTTTATTAATTAGAATACCTTGTTTATGTTGACTATAGTATTACCAAAGCTCATATAAACTTATTTGGCTCTGAGCTTCGCCAAAAAGTCAACAGAATCAAAATAAATGGGTCAGGTATGACGTACTCAAACACCTTTCCCAGCCGCTCAACTATCCTCTCTAATAGACAGACAGCAGATAGGTCACATGCGCTCTCTGGCAAACCGTGCCAAGATACACATTTCCTTTTCTTCTTCTTAACAATGTACAAATGATTCCTGACCTGGCCTTTTGAATAGTCTTGGTGCCGTCTCTCTTGCACACAAACTGCAATTTCAGAATCAGAAGGCATAGACCGAGTTTGAGAAACTCACTAAACACTGACCTACATGAAGTATGAAGGAGTTAAAGGTGTTGTATCATGTTATAGACTTCCAAGTTGATCTGAACTCACTGCAAATGATTTTCTGGGTGTAACTTGTGTCCGCTTTGTGTCAATTAAATATTTAAATTTGTTTACAGCATTTGAGCAAGCCTCAAGAGGGAATGAATTGACTGGAAACAACGATCCGCTGGTATAATCCAACCTGATCTCACAAGAAAGTACATACAGCATAGAGGGATTTTTGGTCGGCATCACATTTCGCCTTACTGTGCATGTTCCATGCAGAAAGATAGGCTCTTCATCTGGTTAGCTGGGGAAACTTTTACGAAAACAACAAAACTGGATGAGAGTTAGCTGTTTCAATCAGGTCTGAACTGGTCTGACAGATATCTGGCTCCTGAAACTTGAGAAAGTGTTTTTCTCAGTGGTTATAAAGATGTGTACTTATTTATGAATATTAACAAAATCCGTATTCTAATCTTAACCTACCCTAAGCCTCAGCTCTTATCTTACCCAATTTAGTAACTTGCCTAAACTTAGCCGTTACACGTAAAGAAAATGTCCCCCTTCATCTAAAACTAGTATGTTTTTTCACACATTTGAAAAATAGATATAGAATGAGATGTTTTTCCATCTCATGCAATCTATGTGCAACAATACGCATGGCAAAAAATACGCAAAAAGGCCTGAAAGTGCTTAGAATACGCCGTTTTTGTGTCTTGGTGTATGTACGCTTTCTTGTGAGACTGTGTTGTATAATCAGACTAGAACTAGCCAAGCCGCAGCGTGAAAAGGGCCTATAGATGAACTTGGATACTAGTGAACAAACAAGACATTATTAGACATAGACAGGTCATTGTGGACTAATCTTTTACCTAAATATATGTGTTAACTAAATATCTGTGCTGGGGAGAAATTTAAATTAGATTATTTTATTGTATAAAAAGTTACAGAATCTTTTCTCGAAATTTCAAATCATCAAAAAGATTCAGATAAACACTGAACAAAAAATTTGGCGCCCATTTTTGATGACTTGAACTCAAAGATCTAGTTTTGATCTGACACACCTGTGAGAGTATGGCATGGATTATGTCAGCAAATGAGAAGTGCTCACTCTCAACAACATTTGAGAGAAAAACTTTGTGTAGAAACTGTTTTAGTTCATCTCATAAAATTTGGAGCAAAACAGAAGTGTTGCGTTATATTTTTGTTCAGTGCGTGCATCAGACCTGTCAAAAACAGATTCTTGCTGTAGGAAAGAACAGAAACAACACTGACATCAAGAGCTGACGTTCAGCTAAAATAAACTTGATACATATGGTACATTTACAGCGGTGAGACTTGGCGTGCGGAAAACTCTGACCTTCAAACAGCTTGAGCACTGTTATCTTGTCTCCAGTGTTCGTCCAACAATATCAACACATGAAGGGTTCTTTATGTACAAAAGGCCAGGAATGTTTGCTTATGTTCTGGAAATGGGTGAACAGTGTGTGAGAAAAGTAGTAGAAAGTAACATATTTTTGGGGACATAACCCTTAACCTCAGATTGACCAATTGAAAAGATTATTTGTTAAGTGTTTTGCAAAATCAGTGTGCTTTAATTAGCTGAAGGACTGATAGTCTTGTTTGATTCTTTTATCGTGTTTACCTGGTTGAGCAGGCTCAGGGACACAATGCTCAGATAAACTTGGTCAAGGAACATACACTTCCTCTCGTTATTTGAACACGATAGATTATGAAAGAAACTGGCACATACAAAAGCAGGATATGTATTTTCATAGCCATGGCCTCAATAATGATCCATTTGCTTTGTTTGTTGTCGCTTCTGTATTTCTGAATAAAAACTGTTTCTGATTTTTTAATGCTTCTGTTGGTACAAACAAAGAGTTTTATTGTTTGATTTCTTACAATCTTGTTTGATAATTCAACACTCTTGTGAAGTCCTCTGAGAAAACTGTTGGTTCGTTTAGTTTGCAGTCCTTTTTATTGTCAGAGACCATGTATAAAATATGCATTAATCTTATTAAAAGAAAAGATGAACTGCACCAGATTGAGCTACACTATCCTTAGTAGCACATCTGTAAATACACAAAAATACAATTAATAATAATTAATAAGAAGAAGAAGAACAACAATAATAAACACAGATTTATTCATTCATTCATTTTCTACTGCTTAATCTCGTTAGGGTTCGCAGGTGACTGGCCCCAGTAACTTTGAGTCTTAGGCAAGGAAACACCCTGGACAGTGGCCAACTCACCGCAGGGTTAGACTGACACCATCACTCTACATACTCACTAGGAAATTACAGTGACTCCCAAATATCCTAAACATGCATGTTTTTGGAGGTGGGAGGAAACCGGAGTACCCGGAAAAACCCAGGGCGACATAGGGAGAACATGCAACCTACACCCAGAGAGATTGTGAGATGTTGATATGGTCCGACCAGGAGTCGAACCCACGACCTCCTCATTGGTAAGCCTGAGCCCTAACCATTCTGCACCCCACCCACTGGATTAGTTGACTAAAAAGGGACATGCCGTCTTTTCAGAACTAATAATACCTCAATGAATTGACCAAATATTCAAGCTAAACTACTTTTCAGACAGAAAAAAAAAGCAAGTAAATGAGATTTTCAATTGTTAAAACAAATGTAATAAGATTGCAGCCTGCTTTCAAATCCTTTTTATCCTAAAAGTAAAATTCACATTTTGAACACCACTGAGTTATTGACTAAAATGACTTCAGACATATTCTTTAAATAACAATGAATGAAAATATTGGCTTTCTACAGTTTATTTATTTATTTTGACTATAGCGATGTGCTCAATATTCAGTTTTTGCATATCTTGGAAACAACATCCAGGTGCATCGCCCAGCTTTAGTCTGTCTGTGTTTATTGGCTACTATTCAGACTGTTCCCCCTCCTACGGCCCAAAGTCACTGGGATAGGCTCCATTCACCTGCTCCAGTCACTAGAAGAAAATGAATGAATGAATCAATGCAAACTTCACATAATATAACATTTAACATGCGTTTAGACAAAAACCCTACCACCAATACTTCAATGTGTACACTTCTATAATTTACATAGATAATGGTGAATCATGCTATTGTAGTCAGACAACATTGCTTTTGTGGGCCATGTGGGGTCAGCGTGGGAGCACAGTAAGTGGCCTAATTAGTGCATGTCGCCTACTGGGACTAGAGGTGTGACTTTTTGCTCTTTATACTCATCAGTCTTTGTGCTCCGGTGTGAGATATCTGGCATTTAGGCACTCTACGGATGATGGACTAGCAGCACCACTCATCTTTTCGAGATCAGGACTGTGAATGATAAAAGATGAGTAACCGGTAAAGGGTGTGACTAATTTGATACAGGGCCATACTGTTAAATGGCATTATCTAACACTAACTTGGTGTCAAAAGAAGTCATCTGGTTGTCTTATTCATTGCAATCAAGATATGCAGACTTCTATCAGTGCAAGTCAATTCTAGAGGATTAGCTCTGTTCTATAGGGAGAAGTTTAGTCATAAACTTAAAAGTTGAATTGTTTACTTGCTGGAATAGTTGATCGAGGTTTAACAAAACAAACATAAAGAGGCAATAAGTTATACCCTTAACCATCATTTCAGATTCACCATTCCAACTGATGATAAAGTAGGCTGTGTGGATGTCACGATCAAATTTTAGAATCACGATTATTGTGAAATCATGATTTTGTGATTATTCATGATTATCGGCATAAAGAAAACAATACATGTATTTTTTTTTAAACATGTTACATTGATTATATTAGACAATTATGACATACAATAAAAATATATATGAATCTATTGTACATTTAATGATTGCTTTAATGTTCTCAATATTGATTACTAAGTAATAATATGTTATGTGACCACGTGACTCACAAAGGAAATGTCACCCACACGTTTTGTTTATCCAGCTAGATGTCACAAGACCTCCTGCATGCGTCTCTTTAAAACTTTAGTGTTACTTTCAGATCGAAGTTTACGTCAAATGAAACATAGACTTGTTTATTTTTTGCATGAGCCTCATGATTCTGTCTGGAGCACTTTGTTTAAAGGATTTACTATGTGTCGAAGATGCTGGATCATGTTGGATGTGTTAGCGCTTTTAGCTGCAACTTTTTAACAACGCGTTTTGCATACTGGACACTCATCAGCCCGTACTCGTCTTTAGAACATTCCCTGACTTAACTCTTTGGATGGTTGTGACTCATGGAGTGGTGTTTCCTCTGCTAACTTCAGCACTTACTTAGCGGTGAGTTGACGATAACACGCTGTTCTTCCCATGCACGGCAGGACATGTTTGCGGTTTACCGTGAGTTGTAAAACTTATACAAATAACCTACCATGGAGGAAAATATTTGCGATTATTGAATTACTAAGGGAATAATGAGAGATCACTTGACTAAAATATCACTGTCTAACTTAATTTGAACATTTGCAATGTAATTTTCTTATTTGTTGTTTTTTAACAGCCTTTTTGTTGCCTTTTTACTGCAAACAATCTACTCAATATACCATTTTTGCATATCTTCAAGACAACAATCACGATATTATCTAATTAGCTCGAGCCAGATTAATCTGGCGAGAGCTATTGTTCTACGCTGGTTTCTTATTATTATTATTATTATTATTATTATTATTTTTTTCTCCATAAACAATCGCGTTTTTGACCCCTTGGACCCCCTGAAAAAGTATGTACAACGTACATCGTCGCGACCGGACCGGCGAAAAATTCAATAATTTCGACATTGCTAGAATGTCGGACCCTAACCGACTCGATAGCGCCGCCTAGAATCAGACCTCTATGGCAGAGGAAACAGGTAAATTTTGGCCTAGACTCATGAAACTCAGAACAGTGATAGAGCTCCATGAGACAAGTCTAAAGTTGACTTGGCGCACTGCTCTATGATGCACAGGAAGTCGGCCATTTTGGATTTAATCAGCGACGCCAGTTTGATTTCGTTTTTATTTTAACGAACTAGTCCTAGGTTTTTGGGCCCAGTGAGCTCAGACTTGGCCTGCTGCATCTAGAGGCATTGAAGTTCAATAATCATCCAATTTTTTTGGATACTCCTCACCGTTTTCCCGCAGTACGCCGGCGAAAAACACCTTCGTTTCCTGTTTCTTTGAACACCTGTCACGGCCACAGGCTCTGACCTACAGAGCTCAGACTTCAGTCACTATTGTGTGATCCTGGACTAAACATTATGGATTCACTTTTATATGAAGACTCCACTCTATAGCGCCCCCTACCTATACCCTGAAATGTCAACTTTGTGCGATTTTCATGAAACTTTGCCCAAAAATTCTATGCCTGCTAAGAAACATAAAATTACATTATCGCTATGGTGCATTTTCAATACTTGGCCAGCAGGGGCGCAATGAATGCTCAAAAAAAGACATTAAATTCTATAACACGCACGCCCTCTGTCAGATTGACTTGAAACTTGAATCACTTATAGACTGGATGACCCCGGTTACAAACATATGTATAACATAACGGTCGGGCCTACAGCGCCACCTATAGACATGCACAAACATTACAATGGGGATAGGAAATTTACTTTGACTTTTATTTGTGAAACTTTGCACATTAATCCTTAATGTGCCCCTGATCATAAAAGTCAACCAGACCTATGCTCTATTTTGTACAGTTTTGTCTCCAGGAGCCTCCAAAGCTCCTATTCATAGTCTATGACACTCTGACTCTTATTCCACAAATGTGAGATAAAAAGTCACTAAACAGTGACAGACTCACACCAAAGTTGGCCGAATTAAATATAATAATGTAAATATCAGATTCATAACTGTATTTTACACACTTTTAACCAAACAGCTCTACGGCGCCACCTTCTGTAAAAATCCAATGGAGACTGGGACAAGTTTACTTTGGAGTAGGACAATGACATTTACCACAGTGACAGAGCTGATGAAGACAAACATAAAACACAATTGGTGCAATGCTCCACGTCACACAGGAAGTCGGCCATTTTGGATCTACAATCAGCCGCCACTGTGATTTCGTTTTTATTTTAACGAACTAGTCCTAGTTTTTGGCCCAGTGAGCTCAGACTTGGCCTGCAGCATCTAGAGGCATTGAAATTCAATAATCATCCAATTTTTTTGGATACTCCTCACCGTTTTCACGCAGCAGGCCGGCGAAAAACACCTTCGTTTCCTGTTTCTTTGAACATCTGTCACGGCCACAGGCTCTGACCTACAGAGCTCAGACTTCAGTCACTATTGTGTGATCCTGAACTAAACATTATGGATTCACTTTTATATAAAGACTCCACTCTATAGCACCCCCTACCATTCACCTCAAATGTCAACATTGTGCGATTTTTACCAAACTTACACAATAAATCCTATGCTGAGAAGATGCAAAATATTACATTACAGGTATGGTGCATTTTCAATACTTGGCCAGCAGGGGCGCAATGAATGCTCAAAAATACCCCGAAATATCACTAGCACACACACGCTTTGTTGGATTGACTTGGAATTTGAATCACTAATAGAGTGGATGGTCCTGGTCACAAAACTATGTCTAACGCAATGGTCTGGGTTATAGCGCCACCTATAGGAACGCAAAACTACCAGAGACTATCCATTTCGCCATTCACATGCTATGGCACTTTTGAAATGGGGAGAGTAGGAGCCCGGGCAGTGGTCTGGAGAGGAAAATGCAATGTTGGGAAGTTGCAGGTCGAGGGCGGCTGCGAGTGAGGGCGGTCGCGCGGCTGGCGAGAGCTATCATCGCCGCTTTAGCGGCTTTAATATTCAAATTATTCCACAGCTTTATCTTCAGGTCACTATGTCAAGCTCTGTCAAAGCAAAGATTCAAGTTAGCTTAACTTATTTGGTTTTTGATTGTCCGCCGTTGAGTGGAATAATTCTCCAGGCTGAATTTCTGCTATAAGCTACATTTCTATTTAAAGTATTTTTTTTTCCAACAGAAATAGTTTCTTTTAAAACCCTCTTTCAAAAAAACAGACTGAGTGAGGTGGCATTAGCTAACTATATGGATCCTTCTGCCATAAGTAGTAGTTATATAAAATGAAACAAAACTAAAAACTGGTGGCTGTTCACGACATAACTAATGTATTTTTCCCTGGGTTTGGAGAAACACACACAAACCACTTCATCAGCCTTTGAGTGTCTGCTAGCAAAATGCCTGCCTTATTTTGTAACCTCAGTTGTCATAGAGACCAAGCACACACAATTTCTACTTTGCTGGAAATGTGTGCTTACCTGTGGATTATCTGCAAGCCCTCTGTATTAAGAAGTATTAGGCCAATTATTTAAATGAAAATATTATGATTAGGCTATTTTTAAGCTTAATTATAACAAGCCATATTTTGAGAATGGCAATTTAGAGGCAGAAATACAGTTACCTTTTGCACAAGAAAATAGGTTGTGTTCACGCTCTTGAATCTAGTGATGTTATAAGGCTAGATGGTAAGCTAGATTATTTTTTTAAATAGCCTTGAAATATCAAATCAAATCAAACTTTATTTATAAAGCGCTTTTCATACATGAGATGTAGCACAAAGTGCTTTACACTGCATTAAAAAACCAAAAGTTCCGAAAATTCCGAACGTAGTTAACGCTCTGTTTCCTGTTTGGTGCACTCGGATCTGTGGAGCTTGATCTGGTCGGACCCGAGCATAGAAGATTTTATTTTTAGATGTGGAATCAGCCTGTTTGACAGAAGCATGTTTTGGAGGTGGGAGGAAGCCGTAGCACCTGGAGAAAATCCACAACAACACGGGAAGAACATGCAAACTCCACCTAGAGTGACCGTGAGATGTTGATATGGTCCGACCCGGGAGTTGAACCCACGATCTCCTTATTGGGAAGCCAGAGCTCTAACCACTCTGAAATAAACTAAAATGTTGTGATGTCCCATAAACAGAACAGAACTTTTTGATTATTTACCATGTACTGTATTTACCCTAAACATTCTCATTTCTATAAATGTATGCAAATAAAAACTTACATAAGTGCTAAACCAAGGTAGTTGGCGGTGCTGCCCCAGTACATGGGGTTGTCTATGAGGTTGAATGGAAAACCTGTCACCTTCTCTTCCATCAAGATGCCAAAATAATCACCTGAAAAACAGCATAAGACAACATTATTGTAGACAAAATCTTGCCAGAGTACAATACTATTTGCTTTTATAAGGGAGGGAAGTTAAATATAATTGGAATGAGACAAAAAAAAAAAAAAAGATTACAAAAACTCAATTGACCCACAAAAATACATTTAAATAGCTTGAGTAAGACTAGTTGTCGGTCAGTTGTATGAGCAAAGCATAGTATCTGGTTCATCGTGGGGTGTCAAAAAGAAAAAAAAACACACACACATGAACTAGGACACAGCTAATGGTAACCGGATCACTTTATATGCTGCACTGTGGAATGAATTGTCCCAGTATTCGTGCACAAACAAACGGACGTAATCTGACCCATTTTAGGCTTTAAAGTGTGACAGGACGTGAACATTTAAAGCCATTCTTAGTAGGTCCCCAAATCTGCTACATTAACACATGGCGACCTTCTTTTTTTTTTTTTTTTTGGTCCATCATTATTATATAAAAAAATTACGTCAGGTCAGTTAAACTTGACCTCAAAACTGACTGCAAGTGGCCATTCATATTCAAAGGAGGACTGTTGTTCAATGTGCTATTTCAGATAGTTGTGATTATATAGTCAACCTGGATTTTTAATTGTTGTTTTTGTTAAGATGTGCTGCTAGCTTAAGAGCTGGGCAATATAGTGAATTTTAAATATTATTGTTAGACATGCAAAAATCGTATCACAAAAAAGGTTCAAAAAGCTTATTATTAACATGCATAAGTGATGTAAACTTTCAAATAGTCAAGTGTATATGCAGAATTTTTCAGTCTTTTTTTTCAAATATGGAAATAAGCTACTTGAATTACGGTATGTAGTATTCCACATAACTATAACAATTTGCCAATAAAACAAATAAATATATTTATTACTTCAAACACAGAAGCAGTTTTACTTATTTCAAGTTATAATAAGTGTGTATTTTTCTTGTTTTAGGTAAAATTAAACATTTTATGCTTGTTCCTTTGGCAATCTTATTTGAAACCAGCCAAAATCTACTCAAAACCTGTTAAGGAGACAGACATAGTAATAGTGCAGAGAACTCTTCTGATCGAGCTTTCTAATGAAACCAAATGTATTTTAGGATGTGGGGGAGTGTGTTGTTGAGTGGGTGAGTCTGATTTGAATGCATTGTAATGCACTTTGTGTCACAATTTATTTCGGGAAAGCGCTTTGTAATTAAAGTTGATTTGATTTGAAATATAGCTTTTTTAGGCACATATTTATTTGTTATCGAATCTAAGACAATAATTTAATAACAAAAGTTCTGAGGAAGGCTACAGGAAGTAGCTGGAACATGTAAAGCAGGTAAAGAAACACTCCTGTCTGACAAAAAGAAAAACATTTTGGAAACTTGTTCTTCTATATTTTTAGAAAAAGATATACCGTAATTTCTGGCCTATAAGCTGCTACTTTTTTCATGAACTTTGAACTATGCGGCTTATACAGCCATGCAGCAAAATGACAGATTATCATAGACTTACTATTAACAAGTGCGGCCTATATATGTACTTTATCATTTTTCTTACTTTAATCTAGTGGGTGCGGCTTATATTCAGGTGCACTCAATAGGGCAGAAATTACAGTATATATTTTTATATAATTGTTCCAGAGGGAAATTTTTTTTCAAAGCAGTAAAAATCTTAATTTAGTCATGTACAAACTCATGGTCTAATTTAATTTTAGGCTATGACTGAATGGAAATTTGTAAAAATCTAGTTCCACGACTTTGGCTTTTTTAACAACTAATCGAAAGAATACTCGCCCAACTAATCGACTTCCAAAACTATTGTTAGTTGCAGCATTAATTTGAAGACATATTAACACGTTTACAGACAGAATATCAAATAACATCATCAAGATACGCTAAAAAACAAGATATTAATTTAGAGTCCGGGTTTGTGTAGGTGTCTGTGCCCGGTCATAGATCCAGTTAGTTCGTTGAGGCGTCATGTAATTAGATTGTGCTGATATGTTTGTTTTCGTTCCAGAGTTGTTGCTTCCAATCATCGGGTCACGGTGACTCAAAGAAGCTTAATATAGACCCAAGAGGACGCATTATTTCCCAGCCCACTACCACAAACAACATATTCCAGCAGGTGTTTACTGTGAGAAATAACACGACAGGTTGTTAGGCCAGTCAAGAAAAGGCTGGAAAAAAGAATGGAAATAGGGCTGGACGATCTTGGTAACGATATTCAGACGATATTTTATCAGTTGAACAAAAATGTCTTAAAAAAAACATGTATTGAAACTTTTTTTGTAGATAAAAAAAAGATAATAGATAAAAAAAAGGCTAAATGTGATGACTTCCAATGAATAACATTTTTTTTTCACATATTTTTAATCATGTGATGTTTATTAGTGAATACACCCATTGAATTTTGTATTTCAACAAATTTTAGCTGCTTGATCCAAATCTGTATAACATATAGCCTAGTTAACCTTTATAATGTTATGATGTCATGATTGCAACCTCTTGCCAAACAAATATGAAAGGATTGAGATTGCTATGGCAACAGCAAGAGCAGACGCACTTTTCTGAGCTCTTCACATCAGCTGGAAAAGTGGCCAAAATAACCCTAATTTTTTGTTTCATCTGGACAGTGAGTTATTTTTTCGCAACTCTTGGCACTTTTATGTACTTTTTAAGCTAACTTCCTGATGGGAAAACTAAAGAAAAAAGGAAAAACCAGCGCTGAGAACAGTGTAACGTTCACGGAGGCAACAGACGTTATGGCAGAAACGGTCTCGGTTTGCTGTGAGGGCTCTGGACATGACAAGGTGCGTGTATTACACAAAAGTCCGGAGGATAGTGAAGAAGACGTGGCAACAGGGCATGTGGAACCCTCCGAGACACTTTTCAGAGACTTTGACAAGAAAGAAAACAGTAATGTTAACGGTAAATGGGAGGTTGACATCCTCGCGGCCATAAAAGAGTTATCATTCAAACAGGATGCAACATTCCAGAAACTTTCTGCCATCGAAAAAACAACGGCTGCCACTGCAAAACAGATGGAAAACCTCACTTTAACTGTTCAGCAACTTGTGACAGATGTGAGCGTCCACGAAGATGAACTTAAAGCAGCGCACTCTCAGATCAAAGCGCTCCAAAGCGAGAACAAAAGTCTCCGAGTCGCAGTAGAGGAATGCCGTCGCTACAGCTGGAAGTCGGTGCTTAAACTACACGGCCTGCGAGAGAGAGATGGTGAGGACGTGCGGCAGAGAGTGATTGACATCCTCGCCAATGTCAGCCCTTCCCGTGGCGACCTTCACGCGGCGGTCGACATCGTTCACCGCTTGGGACCCAGAGAAACAGGCAGAGACAGAGCGGTGATCATCCTGTTCGCTGTGCGGCGCATCCGAGACGAGACCTGGCAGGCGGCGCGGCGCTCCAGATTCCTTCAAGAGAATGGCCTGCGCATCTCCGAGCCACTGTCTCCAGAGGACAGAGTCGCCAGACAGAAGCTATGGCCTTTGGTCCAAAAGGCAAGAGAGGAAGGAAAGAGAGCGTCATTTAGAAGCTCCTTTGCTCTAATTGACGGGAAAAAATATCTTTTCTCTGAGGTTTAATGACAACACGAGACAGTTTTACAAATGACATTTGTAATGGCTTTACAGGCCTTTGTTTTTTCTTTATAATATACATTGCCTTATATTGTCTTTTCATTGTTTTCATATGCTTAACTTAAACTAGCCTATTTAATTTAAATTTATTCTCACAGAACAAACTGCTTTATGATGAAATATTTACCACTGAATTGATGTGGGTTGTTTTGCCACTTCCAGGGTGGGTTCAGTTCATTAGAAACTTTTTTTTTTCTTTTTTTTTTCTTCTTTTTTCTTGTTCCTAGTTTGTTTTTTGATTTTTTGTTTTCTTAATATCGGTTATGGACAGTTTGTTTGGTTCTTTGTCTATTTTGTCTTTGAATGTGAGAGGCTTGAGAGATGCTGTGAAAAGAAAAGGTATATTTTTATTTTGTAAAAGAAGTGATGCTGATATTATTCTATTGCAGGAGACACATTCTGGGGATGATGATACACATTTTTGGTCAAATCAGTGGGGCAACACGATATATTATTGTCATGGCAGCAACAAATCTGCTGGTGTAGCTATTCTTTTTCACAAATTTAAAGGGGAGGTCATAGAGGTTATTAAATCTGATGAGGGAAGGTGGTTAACCCTAGTTTTTAAACAAGAAAATACGATTTTTATTCTGTGTAATTTATATGGTTACAATTCGCATTGTTGTAACAAGGTATTATATAAAAAAGTTTCAACTGTTGTAAAAGATTTATGTAACAAATATCAAAATTCTTACACTATTTTAGGAGGTGATTTTAATGAATGTTTTGATAGCACACTGGACAGATTCCCCTCCAGGTCTCAAGGATCTTTGTGCAACAACTTAATCTTAGACTTATGTTCTGATCTTTCACTGATAGATGCTTGGAGATATTTCAACCCAGATGTGTCAGATTTCACTTGGTCGAACAAAGATCATTCTCTTAAATCTAGAATTGATCTATTTTTAGTGTCTCAGTCAGCTTTAAATTTGGTCCAAAACATTTCACACTCAGTCGCTCCCCTGACTGACCACAAACAAATCTTATTTAAACTTGGTACACAAAAAGGCAGTTCTATGCGGGGTTATTGGAAAATGAACAACTCTCTTTTAATTAACACAGAATTTAATAAAGAAATTAGAAAACTTATTGAAGAAACATTGACAAATATTGAAGAGAGACCTCAAGAAAAGTGGGAATTTTTCAAGTACAAAGTTAGAAGTATTGCTATTAACCGAAGCAAAATTATTAAAAAATCAACAAATGAAGGTGTTACACAACTGTTACAAAGATTGAACGATCTAACTTTGAAGGACAACTTAACTTCAGAAGAAGCATTAGAAACTAAAGAAATAAGTATACAACTAGATGAATATTATACAAATGTAGCAAAAGGTGCTTTTATTAGGTCTAGGGCAAAATGGCTAGAAGAAGGAGAAAAAAACTCCAAATACTTCTTTGCGTTGGAAAAGAGAAATGGCCACAGAAAAGCTTTAGCATCTCTCAACATAAATGGGGTGATAACAAAAGACCCTACTACAATATCAAAGTTTGTCTCAAAATTTTATAGTTCTCTTTACACGTCTAATTTTAACTCATCCAAATGTCAATCCTTTATAAAAAATATTCAGAATCAGATCCCATTTATCAGTGAAGACTTTAAAAATACCTGCGATGCAGATATCACGATTGGAGAAGTTAAAAGTGCTTTACTCTCAATGAAGAAAGGCAAATCTCCTGGCATTGATGGTCTCTCAGTTGAATTTTATTTGCATTTCTGGGAAGACATTAAAGAGCCTCTTTTCGCTATGTATAAAGAATGTCTTAGACAGAAAGAAATGTCTACAACAATGAAGCAAGGAATTATCTCTCTCATTCCCAAAAATGATAAAGACACTTTGTTAATTGATAATTGGAGACCAATTACTTTACTAACAATTGATTACAAAATACTTGCTTTGGTTTATGCAAACAGACTAAAAACTGGTTTAGATGACATAATATCAGAAATGCAGTCAGGTTTCCTTAAGAAACGACATATCACGAATAACATTCGACTTGTTCTTGATCTTTTAGACTACTCTCACTTAATACAATCTGAAGCACTGATTCTCTTCCTAGATTTTTACAAAGCCTTCGACTCCATTGAACATCCTTTCCTACTTCAAACTCTTCAATCTTTTGGTTTTGGTAGCTCCTTCATTGACACAATAGAAATGTTTTATAAAAATATCAACAGTTCGGTCATTATTAATCAAAACACATCACAAAGATTTAATATAAACCGAGGAGTGAGACAAGGCTGTCCTATTTCAGCTTTTCTGTTTCTACTCTCCACTGAACTGCTCTCTCTAAGTATCGTTTCAAATTTAGAATTAAAGGGAATCTCCATTTTTGATAGAGAAATAAAAATTGCACAGCTAGCTGATGACACAACTTTATTTCTCAAAGACAAAGAACAGGTTGACTTAGCCTTGAAAAACATAAAAGTTTTCTCTGAGGCATCTGGGTTGAACTTAAATATTAAAAAATGTGAATTATTACCCCTTCATACTTGCAGCGAAACCCACATAAGTGCCATTCCAATCAAATCCTCTGTTAAATATTTAGGCATACATGTAACTCCTGACAGCAATGATAGACAAAAGCTTAACTTTTCAGACAAAATGACCAAATCCAAATTAATTTTAAATTCATGGCTGCAAAGAGACTTAAGTGTGTTTGGCAGAATATTATTATCCAAAGCTGAGGGTTTATCTCATTTTATATATCCATCGCTTTCCTTATATGTTAATGACAAGATTATAAAAGATATCAATAAACTGTTTTTAGATTTTGTATGGAAGAACAAACCACATAAACTAAAGAAGAATGTCATAACCAGATCTAAAACAACTGGAGGTCTTGAATTTATTGACTTCGCTGATCTTGTGAATACTTTCAAAATAAATTGGATCAAAAACTGCATAATTCAGACAAATTCAATGTGGTTTTTTATTCCAAATAATATTTTCAAAGCACTAGGAGGTCTTTCTTTTTTATTAAAATGTAACTTTTGCCCAGCCAAACTACCTGTTAAGTTATCTAAATTTCATAAGCAATGTCTTTTGTCCTGGAAAATATGTTTTTGTCACAATTTCTCTCCTCACACAATGAATATCTGGAATAATGAGCACATTCTTGTCAGTAATAAGTCTATATTTTATACCAAATGGGTTGAAAACGGAATAACTAATGTTCTTCATATGTTTGATGCTTCTGGATACATGTTAACGTATGAGCAGTTTTTAAATTGTTATGGTATTCCAATCACTTTTAAAGAATTTAACACTGTGAGTAAAGCCATTACCCCTAGTCTTGTAACTCTTATGAAAAGTCATCTTACTTATAGTTCAAATCAATGCAGACAAGTGGAACTTTTGCTGAATGGAATTCATCTTACAAACAAAAATTGTAACAACAAACATGTACGTGAAATTTTCCAACAACAAAAAGAAGTAACGCCCAGAGGTATATTCTATTGGAGACCAAGAAATTATTTGGAAAAAAGCTTGGCTTTTACCAAATGTGTACTGCATTTCTAATAAAATAAAAGAAATACATTTTAAAATTTTACATAAAATATACCCTGTGTCCTGTGACTTGTCCAAATACATAGATATTGATAAGATGTGCTCTTTCTGCCAGAGTGAAGAAGAAACATTGACACACCTTTTTGTTACTTGTGTAAAAACTAAAGAATTTTTTAAAAATTTGCAACTTTATTTATTTGACCCCCATGATATCAAGCACAAATTTTGTTTAAAAGACATTATATTCTACTATGAAAACTCCCAAAACACAAATCTTGAATTGATTGTAAATTTTTTCATACTTCAAGCGAAATATTTTATCCACAAACAAAAATATAACAACTCTCAACCCCTTTTCTCTCTGTTCAAAATTGAAATATCCTCTGTCATAAAATCTTTAACATATATCCAAAACAATAAGAAAAATGACAAATTCTTAATGTGTTTTAAATCAATGTTTGATGATGATTAATTTTCTGAAGTAATGTGTTCTTCACAACTATACACAATTCACAACACATATACCTACTGTAAAGCCTCTCATTATTCATAATTATTTTGTTCTCTGTCTATTTCATTTGTTTGTTCATAAATTAATATATGCACTTTACGAACTAAGGATTTTGTTTGCATCTTAATAATATATTGTCTTAATTATACTGTACCTTATTGTTTATTGTAATTGTTATGACTATTGAAAAACTTCAATAAAAAAAAAAAAAAAAAAAAAAAAAAAAAAAAATATGAAAGGTACAATTAGTACACAAAGCAGTTCAAAGGAATTTACAGAGTAGGAAAAGATACATTAAAATCACAATAGAGGTTATGCACTGTAATCATTTTATTCCAAAAAAGCTTGAGTGGCATCTGCTGCAAGCGTGTCTGCTAACAACAGTTGATGATTTAGGACATTTTAACTGCAACAAACAGACTCAAAAACATATTTTTTAAGAAGGAAAAGGACATAAGTTCAACTGTGTGTGTTTTCAATGTCTGATATATGTGAGAAGCTAAAATCTTGTTGTTGATCTGCTTTACTACAACTGTTGACTTGTTTTTTCTTTTTACATATCAGTTACAAACCCAGTGCTCAGTAGACTTGTTGTGAGTTGAATCTATTATCAAACTGCAGTTTATTTTCCTGTTTTAGCTGTTTATTGGACTCTTACAAGAGAAAATGTCCTTTCTCTCCATTAACTCTCACTCAGCACTCACATTAGAATGCTGTCATGTCACCTGCATCACCTCTATACAACACAACAATATTAAAAATATAAATAGTATGACTTAAAAATTTGACTTAAAAGAAATAAGGAGTGCAGATGAAACTTTGTCAGTCATATGCACAAACTGTCTTCAGCAAGACTGTTCCAAATCTGGGCTGCATAAAACTCTAACACCAGCAGAAGCTTGGTCCCAGATGGTTCATTTGGTGTTAGCCCATGGAGAGACTTAAACACAAGCAGAGCTGATTTAAAGTCTTTTCTCTGAGTCACTAGAAGACACTGAAAAATGTATGCAAAATTCACTACATACATTCTTGCCCATAGCATGTCTTTATGCAGCGTTTTTTCCTGTAAACAATAAAACCAACATTAAATATTTGGATATCTTGAAACTAACACAAAATAAGATATGGTATTGTGAAATTCCAGTGTTGCAATGAACAGTTTAAGAACAACAGGGACAATAGAAAGACGCTATCACACAAGATGATTTTAAAATAGGCTTAAGAGAGAGAGAGAGAAGAAGAGAGGGAGAAAGAGAGTTGGCTATAATAGTTTAAGTTATGGCTGAGTGCAGTGACAGGATAAATAGATAAAGTGGCATCAGTTACAGTATTAAAGTTTATGTAAATACAGTATGTGACTATGATGATGAACTGCAGCTTACACAGAATAAGTAATCACTAAATAAATATGAGGTAAAATGTCTGTGGCGTGACTATGATTATATACACAGCAGCATTTGAGAAGGAATAAACAGAAGTGGATACATATTATCAGATATTACCTCAAATATCAAATAATAACTCACTCACAGAAGCTCACAGAAACTAGTGTTGTCATACTACTAAATACCTAATACTAAAATTTCAAACTCGATTATTGAATAACAATATTTCAAAATGCTTGTATTAATTCAAGTTTATACAACAGATTGACACTTTCAACACAAAACATCAAGGTACTTTCTTTATTAAACATTTTGCATTTTGACTTCTTTTAATATAGCTCAAGATTATTCTTAAAATCTTCAGAAAATAAAAGTATTTTTACTGTTAATGTCAATATTGATCGATTAGTTTTCGATACTTTTAACAACCTTAGCATGATAAGATAAAATGAAAGAGGTGGCATATCTCATTGAAATAGTTTATTGTATGTGCACTCTACAAATTCAAATGCACTTACAAGGTAATGTTAATCACGCTTACTCGATTACTGTACACATTTTTTGTTATCGATTACAGCAATAATCATAATTGAAATTGAAATTTGATTCATTGCCCTAATGCATAATGGACAGTTATTAGCTTGGGACTCGCATCAGCATGTCCGTATCAAAACAAACATGACAAACCAGCTTTACCACTTTTTATCAGATTCAATAGTCTCAATGATACCACACTAGTCCGATACCACATTTTGACACAGTTGTCAAAAAGTATCCAAATAAAATCTGCGCCAATAATGAAAGTAGACCCATGTGTGACTCTATGAAAATGCACTTCATAAAAATGTTTTTCATACAGACTTGACCTATTTTAACAGATACACACTTTACAAAGCTGCCATGACACGTTGCAGTACAAGATGTACATAACTAACACGCTCTTGTCGGCAGACTACCGCCCACGCACGCTCACACCTTCTGCTTGTCCAGTTGCCGTGCTCTGCTCTGTCACCATATTGGAGTTTACTCGATCTGTGTTGAAGTGAAGTGAGGACTTATCACAGCAACGCTACAGCAGTGTATGAATATGTTTTCACATACAGTATCCCCAAAACTTGTGATACATTGTAAATATCCGTGTGTAGGCTTTCAAATGTGTGCTTTTTCCTTTGCTCTCTATTTTCTCATATAGCCCAGCTTTATTAGTCTAAAAAAACATTAAAGCTTAATTCATCATGAACAAATGACAGTTTAAGTAAGTAACTTTCAACTCTTTAAGTGTCAGCCCTACTCCTGCTTTGACCCTACATTCCTGCTCGGACTTTTAACTCATTTTAAACAATATTCACAGCTCCACAAAAAATGTTGTCCAACTGTAAAAATGACATGTTGTTTATTAAAACCTAGACCTACAAGTGCAGGGGTGGGCAATTATTTTTTCCCTGAGGGCCATATTCGAATACAGACGAGGGGCGGAGGGCCGGATTACAATCAATCATCAAATTTAACGATTGCAAGCTGTTAAATAGAGGCTTTTTATTCTGTTTTATCCATTTACTGATCCATTTGATTTGATGTTCATTAAGAACACGAGTGAAAACACATGTCCCACAAGTCAATCAAAAGATAAAATAAAAAAGTAACAAAATGTGCTGAGGGCCTGATGAAACCAGGCCGCGGTCCGCATCTGGCCCCCGGGCCGCAATTTGCCCAGGTCTGTACAAGTGGCTACTTTCAATTTAAAAAAAATTATTGTTTTTCTACATTAATTTGTTTCCTTTTTGAATGCATTTGAAATTCCTTGTTTTCATTAGATTTCAGTGTTTGACGGCAAACTTTTGAGATAATGCCCTTTTTCTAAATCAAACCTCCTGTCAGTGTTATTTTCGTCTGTTCAACTTTTTGGTGAAAAATATGAGCAACTACAGTGAAATAATGTCTTCAGGATAAAAAATACAAGGTTTACATGATTAAAACAATGAGAACGAGAGTCTTTTTCATCTTTAAACCACTTCCGCTGTGTAACAGACGAGAACGTAGCAGCACTTTTCTACTGTCTGATGCAGATTCTATAGATTCAGCCTCTTTCACGGGCATAGATTATATTTAACCCTTCAAACATGAAGAAATACAGTAGTTTTAATTACCACTTTTGTATCACTCACGTTTTTTTTTATTCCTCTAGACTAGCTGCAGGTGCCATTCTCCTCAGAGTCCTTGTGCTTTTTTCATTTGAAAGATAAAAAATCTACTCAATAATGTTTTTAGTTGAAAATATTTTGCCTGTAATTTATTAGAAAAGAAAGCAGAAAAATGAGTGAGTTAGCTGAAAATATAGGTGCAAGGCATTGGGTTATTATCGCTTTTTAACATATACGCAGACAATTCCCAATTGCTTTTTTGCATATAGTGTTTTTTTGGACAAACTCCTATACATTTTAGTCTGTTCAAGCACTGTCAGGGTCAGATAACTGAACAGATCCAAAAGATACGTTTTTGCTTGACAGCCTTTGCCACCTCTCTTTGAGTTGATTAATCTGTCAGGAGACATGTCTTTAGTCGACCAAGACGTTTTTTGGTCAACTACAGCCCTAGTATACAAATAGTTTTCTGAAGTGTGAACAATGAACAATGTTTAAATTAGGGCAGTTAGTTTTATCGTGTTTTTGTCATGCTAACGCAAAGCCATTTAACGGCAATAATTTTTTACGCAAATTATTTGCATGCTTATTTTTCACCATTGAAACGCTCCAATTATGCAAGGTTCATAGAAAACACAGTGCACTAACAGAAAGAGTCCTAGACAAGGCTCTGCTGGCTCATTTTTGTAGACTTTGGTAACTTTTCTACTCGGTCGCACGACTGTCTGAGCAGGATGTGTGTCTGTTTACCTCGGCTTAGTCCGTGCACAGCTCGATCAGCTGACGAGGAGGCTGTTTCTTTGAGACTTGGTACATGTTTTCACCTTCCTGTGTCTCGATAAAGTCACTGCCCGTGGTTACTAAATGCAATGTATGTCCACTCAAGTTGTTGAAAATATCCACTATCCAGAAGTCTTTCAAAACTCCGGCAAAAACTTTTGAAGTTCTACTTTTAGCTCCGCTAGTTAGCAGTAAGGCTTGGTTAGTTTACTACACTTTGTGACTCTACACAATAAAAGCCTTATGATCTGCAGCTGCAGAAAGTGCTTTATTGTGAAAGAACAGTGTAATACATTTTTTTTGTCGCTTGACAGCCCTAGTATCTATACTCAAAACAGTTGTTGGTTGAGCTTACAATTAAATTAAGTTAGTTGGCCCTTTACTCATTTAAAAAAATAATAATAGTAATAAAAAATGCTTTGTGGTGATTAGTTATATTGTGACATTTATCAATTTTATTTTGCAAACAAAAACTGCTTTATAGTGTATTGAGGAACAAAATCAGATGTTCTGTGACGCTGTGGACACTCACCCAGGAACGTTCCAGTAAATCCCAGAGCTAAGAAGCTGCTGACCACCAGCACAGTGCCCACCACCATCAAAAGCACTCCAGTGTACTGCACTTCTGTCCGCTCCAGCAGCTCCCACCGAGGCTGTGCCTTCATGGCCACGGTCATACTGAGGAGAAACAAGACAACACGTGATCACATCAGAACATGCCGTTTTCTATCGCTCAAAAGACAGACACAGCCTTTTGTGCGTCTGCAACAAATGAAAGAATGGGATATAATAATAATCCTTTTCAGACATCAGATACATTTGAGGGACAGAAATGTGACCTACTTTTATAAGCATAAAATCGACTTTATGTAATTTATTCATTAACTCAATGTAATTATGCTCTCAAATGTGAAGGCTGTTTGAGATAACACCCACATCAGGTTTTACAGCAGCAGTAACCTCAAGTGTCACACTATACATACGCTGTTCTGAGCAGGAAAACACTCTGTTATGATGCAAGTTACCTCATTCATTGCATATTCAATGGTGAAAGAGACCCAGTGTGCAAGGACATCATAAAACATAAGTGTTTTTTGAGGCTTTTGATGAGAAAGTCATGTTAGAACAGGACTAAACACTGTTACTGTTAAAAAGACTGAAACTAAGTTAAGTGAATCGCAACTATATCGATGATTGAAATAATCGCCCATTAATTTAGTAATCAAATAATGAAGTTTTTTTAATAGGTTCAAAACATGCCATGAGCTGCAGAATAGCGTCAAAGTGAACAGAAATTTGTTGTGTTTTTGATATAAAAACTACTTTGTCTGAGCCCAGTGTTGTTATGGTAACAAATTTAGCAAACAATAGACTAGATTCTTGTCTTTTTACGTCAAATTTCTATACAACAGACTGACAATTTCAACACAAATGCTTTCTAGATAAAACATAGACGAGTTTTGATAAAGCTGAAAATTATTCTAAAACTATTTAAAAAATACCAAATTTTGTCCTGTTAAAGTTTTTTTTTAAGTATAGATAATTGTTCAAATGAGCAGTTTGGAGATCTAGTTTTGATACCAGTTTTAGTTAGTTAGATTTTCAAAATGTTTAATAACTAAAATTAGGACTGGGTGATCTGGAAAAAACATATAATTGATCAATCTCGATTTCGATTTAGTTTTGTTTCGCTTTCACAAAAGCATTTTACAAGTGATTAGACTCTCTGCCAACCAATGTTTTGGTGCTAATCAAGTAACTTCCTCAGGGTTCAATTGCAATTTCAAAAACAATATAAAAACTGCTCTTAAAGCGGTTGCACACTAGAGGAATTTAGGTTTTTTGTGATTTTTAGACATGTCAAAAACTGAAAAGGCCACAGACATAAGGACATTTTCAAGGTTTATTTGTCTTCTTATGTCTACGCGTTAGTCGCAATGCGCAGCCGCAGCAACTGTTCTCTGCTTGTGGCTAATGCTACAGCTAACACTCAGGGCAGTTAGAAAAGGTTCTGTGGAGACTCTTCAAAGTTCAACCACAAAAATACTCTACTGGTATCAATATCGGGACCTACCCTAAGGCAAAGTATCGGTATTGTATTGGTAAAAAAAAGGTATCGGAACAACACTCTGGCCACTCCTCTCCGAACTCATAGAGGGGTAACCAGATGGTTTATCTCAGATATTTGTGAAATCACAAACTCGAGATAAACACGTGGCCTTCTAGCAGCCCGATTGGTTTCGGAGTCCGAACCAGTAGTGTTTCGGCCCACTCACATGACATCAGCATGGTTTTGAGGCCCAATCACATTGTAGCAGGGCGGGCTAAGACGGCTGTTAGCGCAGAGTCTGATTCAAGCTAAACAAACTGGCTGCTCCAGTGAAGGTACGTGTTTCTGCTGCTTTTGATGCGGTTTAGCAGAAATATTGAGTAGTTTCTTTTTGAAAGAAGAGCAGCATGTGTGACACTTGTTCTATCCCACGTGGACATTGGATACACCATACGATTTGTTGCTGTGATTGGCTAAGCACAAATAGGGTAGGCCCTACACCCAATCAGCTCGTAGTATTTCACTAAACGCTCCACCTTTTCCCGAACGCTTTCAGAGAGTCAAGTTCCAGCTGGATACTGTGGAAGACTCAAATTGGAGTTCAACAAAGATCCATCTGGTGTGAGCCAGGTTAGTAGAGGGACACTACGGGCTTCAAATAGGTTGTGTGTGCAGAAGGCTATACAGTATATACAAAATATGGCATTCAATATGTTCCATTTCACAGAAAAATGTATAATGCTGTCACTATTGTGCCTTAACGTTTGGCTTTTGCTCCATTCACTTCCAACCAAATAACTAATGATTTTTAATGAATTGCCCAGCCTTACCTAAAATCTAATTTCCGGGTCGTCCTAAGCTGCTCAAATGTGGCCCAAAATCTTGTATTCTAAAAAGTCTAGTGCGAGCAAATGAGTGTCTGACATAACCTCCATAACCCATTCATGCTCCGGCCTTAAAGATTATAAACATGACATACTAACCCATCTCACTCTTGTGTAAAATGAAATGCCCTATCCAAACATGACGTTTGTTTGTTATGACATGTTTCCATTGCCAAATCTGGCTCATCTGAATGTAATGCCATTGTATTCGTAGGCTGAACAACCCTCTGTTCTTTTGTGTTGTATAAGACCAACTCCATCAGCCTCATCCTGCACACCACTGGACCCCAGATTTCAAACTAGTCTGATGAAAAGATTGCCAATGTTCGGTCTAATAGAAAAAAGGAGGAAGTGGTGGTTACATTATGATTTTTTGTAAACTTTACTTTTGTGTGAGCCATCGGTAAGTGTGCACCTGTGGGGAGCTTCTGGAATAAAACACACTTCCTGCTCAAAATTCTAAAGTAGGTTTTGGGTGCTTTGGTGGAAACTAGGTCAGAAGGTCGGCGTGGAGAACTTTGGTATGATGTTAGGCGAATTCTCGGTGAATATGCGTGACATAATTGGCCACCGCTGCGGTTTGGGTGCGGTAAGGCATGTCTGGGGGAGGCGTGCTGCTGAGATTTGGATTGGAAAACAGATGGGTAAAGGGGGGTGACCTGTGTGAAAGACTGGTCGCTGGACCCGATGGACAAAGCACAAAAGGGTTGGCAGAGGAAACAAGGAATATTTTTAAAGCATTTGCTTGAAATTACTTTTTTTACCAGAAGTTTCCAATGGCGAATATGTGGATACGTAACTTTTCAATATGTATACGTAACCAGTTAAACAGAATTAGGTTTAAATTATGTTGCCACAATATGGGTGCAAGAGAAGAAAATAAAGATTATAAAATAATGGTAAATGTTCTCTTATTATATAGCACTTTTCCACCTAACAAGGCAATGAATACAATCAATGATGCACAAATGTTTTTATAGTACAACAAAGTATAAGAGTCAAGTAAAAAAAGGCAAAGCTTTAAAAAGTTGTGTTTGTGTGATAAAAATGTGATATTATACAGATGAATATCCATAAGGATTTATCGACACTACTACTCTTAGTGATACTGCTCATTGATACAATCTTTTAACAGTTCTCTTAGCAATACTTTTACTCATAAAAAAAAACAATGCAAGCTTATTTTTCTACAAATGAATACATGTTTTTTTCTAAACAAAGATTTTAGAATAAAACTTCAAAAAAGACTTCAACAATATAACTACTGACCAACTAAGTTTTTTTATGTATTAATTAATTAATTATATGTATTTATTTATTTTTAACATTTGAGTTGTTTTTACAGTATAATCAGCTTCACAGGCTGAATTGATGAAGATACAATTGATTCAAAAGCTCTGCTGTGCTTATTCCACAAGTGATCGGAGTTTGTGAAATGATGTGGCAGATGCATGCTAGCAGTTATACTGCTAGCATGCATCTTGTGTATCATCCTTTCAAGTGTCTCGTGCATGCGCCTGTTGGCGCTGCTCTGTCCCGATGAGAGCATGGTGTGTCTGGTTGCAGTGCGCTCAAATCCCAGACTGCTACACACAAACACAAGCAGAGAAACGCAAACGCAGAAATGTACCGATATCGCCCGGGGTATGATTAAAGCAGGGTCAAGAAGGTGTGTGAATGGGACAAATTTTACAAAACGTGGTTCCTCAGAACTAAAAAGACTAACCCATCTCACTCTTGTGTAAAATAAATGCTCTATCCAAACATGACGTTTGTTTGTTATGACATGTTTCCATTGCCAAATCTGGCTCATCTGAATGTAATGCCATTGTATTCGTAGGCTGAACAACCCTTCTGTTCTTTTGTGTTGTATAAGACCAACTCCATCAGCCTCATCCTGTACACCACTGGACCCCAGATTTCAAACTAGTCCTGATGAAAAGATTGCCAATGTTCAGTCTAATAGAAAAACAGGAGGAAGTGGTGGTTACATTATGATTTTTTGTAAACTTTACTTTTGTGTGAGCCATCGGTAAGTGTGCACCTGTGGGGAGCTTCTGGAATAAAACACACTTCCTGCTCAAAATTCTAAAGTAGGTTTTGGGTGCTTTGGTGGAAACTAGGTCAGAAGGTCGGCGTGGAGAACTTTGGTATGATGTTAGGCGAATTCTCGGTGAATATGACGTGACATAATTGGCCACCATGGCGTTTGGGTGCGGTAAGGCATGTCTGGGGGAGGCGTGCTGCTGAGATTTGGATTGGAAAACAGATGGGTAAAGGGGGGTGACCTGTGTGAAAGACTGGTCGCTGGACCCGATGGACAAAGCACAAAAGGATTGGCAGAGGAAACAAGGAATATTTTTAAAGCATTTGCTTGAAATGACTTTTTTTACCAGAAGTTTCCAGTGGCGAATATGTGGATACGTAACTTTTCAATATGTATACGTAACCAGTTAAACAGAATTAGGTTTAAATTATGTCGCCACAATATGGGTGCAAGAGAAGAAAATAAAGATTATAAAATAATGGTAAATTTCTCTTATTATATAGCACTTTTCCACCTAACAAGGCAATGAATACAATCAATGATGCACAAATGTTTTTATAGTACAACAAAGTACAAGAGTCAAGTAAAAAAAGGCAAAGCTTTAAAAAGTTGTATTTGTGTGATAAAAATGTGATATTATACAGATGAATATCCATAAGGATTTATCGACACTACTACTCTTAGTGATACTGCTCATTGATACGATCTTTTAACAGTTCTCTTAGCAATACTTTTACTCATTAAAAAAAAACAATGCAAGCTTATTTTCCTACAAATGAATACATGTTTTTTTCTAAACAAAGATTTTAGAAAAAACTTCAAAAAAGACTACAACAATATAACTACTGGCCAACTAAGTTTTTTTATGTATTAATTAATTAATTAATTAATTATTTATTTATTAATTTATTTATGTATTTTTTTTATTTTTTTATTTTTATTTATTTATTTATTTTTCAACATTTGAGTTGTTTTTACAGTATAATCAGCTTCACAGGCTGAATTGATGAAGATACAATTGATTCAAAAGCTCTGCTGTGCTTATTCCACAAGTGATCGGAGTTTGTGAAATGATGTGGCAGATGCATGCTAGCAGTTATACTGCTAGCATGCATCTTGTGTATCATCCTTTCAAGTGTCTCGTGCATGCGCCTGTTGGCGCTGCTCTGTCCCAATGAGAGCATGGTGTGTCTGGCGCAGTGCGCTCAAATCCCAGAGTGCTGCACACAAACACAAGCAGAGAAACGCAAATGCAGAATGTACCGATATCGCCCGGCGTACGATTAAAGCAGGGTCAAGAAGGTGTGTGAACGGGACAGATTTTACAAAACGTGGTTCCCCAGAACTAAAAAGACGGCCGATAGGCCTGGAACTTATTGATTTAGTGGACTGTTAATGCACATCACCGGGACTGTTATGAAACCGAGTCTTGGTGCCCATCCCTATAAATTAAAGAGAATAAAGTCATAAAAATCCATGAAAAAGGTCACATTTCTGTGAGAATAAAGTCAGAGCAATAAAAGTCTTTTTTTTTTTTTTTTTTTTTAGAGAAAAAATCTGACAAATTTTGAAAAAAAAAAGAATATGGAGAATACAGATCACTTTATTCAGGTTTTCTTTGACATGGAATTCACTCACTTTAGGTCCAGCAGTACGCATGATCATCGATGTACAGACTTTAAAGCGACACTACAGGTGTTTAAACCTATTTCTTTGCAAGAATCAAACCATTTCTGTAATTCACAATAATCAATACAGTTGCCATATTAGGCTCACAAACCCAATGCAATCTGAGCCTCATATTGATTCACCATGATGAGTTTTTAATCTTTTTCAAAAGCCAGAGCAAATTTCTTTATAGTACAGCTGACAGTTCGACTGACCTTCCGACCTGAAGGCTTTATTACAGGGGTCTCAACCACCAGACCGTGCTACCAGAGAGCACGGAATGACAAAATATTTTCAATAAAAACTTAGTTGTGCTTAAAATGTCAAAAAGAAAAAGTTCAATTATTCAGTTTAAAACTCATCATACAAATCAATGGCACTGACAGATTGTGCTGAACATGACACACTGTATCCTTGAAACATTCCTCTATTTCCGAGTGCTTTGAACGATCAATTTTAAAACTTAAGCACAAAATCAAACATGATTTTCCATTACAGAATGAGTCATGAGTGCAGGATTACTCACTTGTCGCTGTTCATCTAAATTTAGAGAGCTTTGGTTTGACTGTACACACCTCGATGTGAACACAGAAAAACAAAAAAACAAAAATATGGACAATGCCAATTAGAAGTATTGCTCATCATCAGAATCCATCCATCAAAAGAAAAGAAAGAAAGGAATTGTCTCTTTCACAAAGCATTAAATGATGATGGGGAGTCACTGAAAGTGTAACCTTTTTTTTTTTTTTTTTTATTGCAATTATGTTTAGATTGGCAAAAATCTGATTCTATTCCGTTTTAAACATGTTCACATTAGAGCTGCAACTTTTTTCTATTTAAAATGTTAGCCATTGTTTCTTTGATTGATAGATTAGTTATCTGGAATACAAGAGTAATAATTTTAACAATCAAATACGTAAAGAGTAAACAACAAGGAGCCATGTGCCAGTCTGGAACACCATGACATGAAGACCAGGGAGGGGTATCTAAGAAGAAGTAGGAACTTAAATGGGTCCAACTGGGTAATCTCAATTTAGCTCCAAGCTACTGAGTCTGCCAGTAGCTTGCCAAAGGAATTTAGATCATACATATTATGCTTTTCAAATTATATTATTACAGTCTAGAGTCTAACCGTATCCACTTCTAAAAGGAACAGACGGAACCTGTCTCTGATCAATCCAAGAAGAAGTGAATGTTCCTGTTGAAGATGTCATTTATTTGGATACCAGTTTTGCCCAAAGAGACATAGTAGAGAACAACCTGCCCAAGGACCTGTCCAAATTGAATCTATTATATATTACATTATTTTGAGAAAGGATACGGATACATACAAATATGCATATTTCAGTCACAGGTGGGTAATTGTTCATGTAGAAGCCAAAACGGCAGTGATCAAAATGCAGTTAACTCTTTTCCTACCAATGACGAAAATATCCGTCATTGCGAGGCCAACCGTCGCCGCCCAAATGTCAAAAAATTATTTAGTTTCATAGATTCACGAAATCACAGGATAGGAAAGTACACGTGATCTTACTGACACTACAGAGCGCAGGTGGCTGTGTTTTACATGATTAGCTGATTCTAAAGGGCTGGCTTTCTTTTCAAACTGATTACAGGCAAAATCTCTTGGACTCAAAACATTGCTGAGTAAGTTTAGAGCAGATATTTGATCTTTAAATTGAAGAAAAGACGATCCTATTGCAATAAGACTCTAAAAAGAACGGCACAAGCAGCTAGTCTCAATAGTGAGAAATACTAAAACTAATCTGTGAGTGATCCAAAAGGTTCAAAGTAACTAAACTAAAGTATTTCTTCATATTGGAGGGTTAAATATAATCTATGCCCCGTCAAAGAGGCTGAATCTGTGTAATCTCCATCAGAAAGTATAAAAGTGCTGTGCTGCCTTCTTGTCTGTAACACAACTTTTGTTGGTTTAAAGAGGAAAAAGAAACTCGTCTCATTGTTTTAATCATGTAAACCTTTATTTCATTGTAGTGGTTCATATTCTTTCAACAAAAAGTTGAACAGACAAAATAACACTGACATGAAGTTTGATTTAGAAAAAGGCGTTATATCAAAAGTTTTCTGTTAAAACTGAAATCTAATGAAAACAAAGAATTTCAAATGCCTATAAAAGGAACAGATCATTGTAGAATAACAACTCTTTTTTTTATTGGAAGTAGACACCTGATTGTGGGTTGGCGGTGCTGCTTGTGGTGCAGATGTTGAAGGTTAACCAAAGAATAATAAATAACATCTGCAAGATCGCTATTGGCCGGCCAGCCAGTGGACGTGCACGCCACCACATTCACAAAGCTAGTTTTCTCACAGAAGATAATATTTATCTATCCGCTGTTATGATGGCCACAGAGCAGCAACTTGGAATGTGCAACGTTAGCATTAGCTGCACCGTTTCGATCAGATATCAATGCCAGTGCATGAAATTTTGCTGGATCAGTTATCGGCTCCATGATATTGGTTCAGCCGATATTCTGGTTGTGTCTTGAATTGAACGTGAAAAGACTAATTTACTGACTAATGTTGATCCAGAACATCTTTAATAATCAATTAGTATGGGTTGATATTGACAGAAACTTAAAACCAAAGTATCACAAACGGTGTCAGAATGGAAAAAGCTACAAAGCATTAGCTTTCTCACTTGATGTAGCTCATTTCCAAGATTGGAATGACCTTTGTCCTGACAAACAAATACAATAGGCCAGCTGTCCACAACTTTTTTCTTGTAAGGACCAATACAGTTACAATTTTCTTTTCCAGGGCCGGTCGAGGTTGGGAGCGCCAATAAAAGCAACAGAAATGAATAGCTCTTAATGCTTGAATTTTTTGTTTATTGGGTTAAGTGCCACCATATTTTCATAGTAAAGCACAAAGAAGTAGTGATAAATTTAATAAGTTTTAAAAGATCCTCTGAGGCTCGGTAGAAGATCTTTCACGGCTTGGTTTTGGCCCCGGACTGGTGGTTGGGGACCACTGCAGTAGATCAATCAAGACTTATATCACTGGGAGGAGGTAACAAGGCGTAATAGCACTCTTACGAAAAAATTGAGGTTTTACTAGGTCGGATAGCAAAGGTCACAGAAATAAGCCGTAGGCAGTGTGTGCATCCAAACCTAAAGACAGTGATCCCAAGAGTGTGGATTCCAAGAAACAGCAATATATAAAATGTAATGTGGCCCCGGAGAAGGGTTGTTACCTTGTGAGCCTCAAGAATTAGGTTAACTATCATTGAACCTCAATGTATGTGCAGAACGACACTTCAAATTCAAGATCCAATGATAGGTATAGTCACTGTTAAGGTCAAGCAAGGAAAAATGGATAGATAAAACAGGTAAAATAAAATTGACAATCTTACAGCAGGTGGCCTTTGAGGATTTTGAGTATTGTATCGTACTGTTAGTAAACCATGAACTGTAAAACTTAAATAAAAATGCGGTGCTCTTCTGCTGTCACAATTCTAATGGAAATATTCAAAAAGTGAGTTTGTTTCATGTTGTTTTCTGTCACGTGGTACTCATTCATATCATTTTCTACCATTAGGGGTGGAGGACAGTCACCTATCCCTGTGACTTTGAGCCTAAGGCGGGGGAATACCCTGGACAAAGGCCAACTCATCGCAGAGTTAACTCATAGACCAGGGCTATTCAACATAAGACCTGGGGACCAAATCAGGCCTTTCAATTTCCGGCTCATGACCCATCGTCCAAAAGATTTGTTTTTATTGCTTAAGCCTGATTAAGTCTATGTCTTGTAATTCTATCAGTATCCATATATTTTGTATTTTATTTTTCCAAATCTAATAAAAAACAATTTTATTTACAATGTTTACAAATCTATCGTTAAATATTGAATAGTTTGTGTCTCTAAAAACACAAACTATAAAAAGATATATTTTTTATTGTGCTAAGATTTTTAAATGTACTTTTAGTCAAAATATGGTTGAATTATGTGATACAGGGCTTGCAAAAAATGTTAAAAATGGCTAGCTTTTCAGAGCTAGCCATTTATTAGTATAGTGGTCTTTGCTATAAAAATGTGTTTTTATGTGAATGTTAGTCTGTGTAGAGTAATCTTGTTACTGATTACAATGATCAAAAAACGATGATTTTTTTTTTTTTTTTTAATCAGTCGATTCATTGTTACAGCCCTAAAATGGTGGATTTCTGCGTATCTCTGGCCCAGAGGTCACTACTTACCAAAAAATTTGTCCCTCGAGAAAACAAAGTTAGGGTTAGGGTTAACACTTACAATGGCTCTGTGCACAGGAGTCAGTTGGCTTATTTATTTTCAAAATGCTAACTTCCTGTTGGCATGTTCATTTCCTGTTTAGTTCATTTCTATAGAGTTTCACTGCCTCAGTCTAAAATGAAAAAAAAAAAGAGGCAGTCAGATGTGAGTTGTTGGTGGTTTTCTCTGAAAACATGTTAAATACTTTACAAATGAGAAGAATATTTCACCAAAGGATCAAAGTGTGTTTATAAAAAGATGTGTTTGTCTGTCAATGCTAATGCTAAAGTTTGACCTTTGAAAACAAACAGCTTCTATGCACAGGGTCAACGGCTGGAAATTTATTACCCTAACTTTACTGTTGTACAACAGACCAAACCATCCTTTTTAAGCACAGAAAGGTATAAAGTTGAACTGTGTGTGTTCCTAAAGTCTGTGTCAGTGAAAAATGTGAGAGAAACAGAGATGTTCCTGGTGTTTTTATGCTTTTCTGACACTGTTTACTTGTTTATTTTTAACACATGCATCACAGACTAAATAGTTAGCAATAGTTGTGGTTGTTTGTATTTGATATTTTAGTTGAAAAAATGTTATGTCTCCATTAACTCTCATTGATTTTCGCCACTCACTGACATTTAGAACACAATGATGACATCTGCATAACCTCTATATACTATAGAGTATTAGAAAATATCAAAATCTATGCAGTATTTGGCTCTAAATGTCCCCACTCTTCCTCGCTGATATACCTGGAGCTGCTTCATCTGCTCTTCTCTTGATCTGAACACCACTTAACGACATCACAATGTGGAGCCCGCATTGTCAGCTACAAACGTGTGAGTGAAACAAAGCACATGTTTTTGATCAGGTAACACGTGGTTACAATTTGGCATGAGTCAATTTTACGTAACAACATAGGACTTAAAAATAACGCTTTATTACAGTCCCAAATCAACAAAGCACATCAGCAGCAAAGTGAGCAGCTAAAAATAAACGCCCGCTATTCCTGTCAGTTAGATTGTACTGGTGGGAGGGCCATTATGAGAATTATTGCATCAATGAATCAGTCAGTTAGTAAGACAGTTAGGAAGTCGAAAATAGAAGCGCCTTGTTAACATCGACTGGAGATTCCCCAGGGTGGCATGTTGCGTTAGCGAAAAGATTGTACAGTTAAACGTCCTTTGATTAAGCAGGGATCACCTTCTCAATTAAAAACTTTGAACCGCTCGTAGTGGCTTTACAGGCTGTTTGGTTTGTCTGATTTATGCTCGATGAGTCCCTGGTTGTAGGATATAAGTAGCACACAGCTGTTTTTAGATCTACAACCTTGTAAGTACAGTAATTGCAAAAGGCCCGGAGAAACAAAGGACGATCTTTCTACGCACTGTCTGCGGCAATTGTGCAGAGAAAAATATGCTCACAACCACACAGACTCGGCATGCAGTGCAGCTCAGGTAATAGACTTTACCAGCGCCTAAATTAGTGTGTAATGAAACAGAAAGTAAAGAGTGAGGCGCAGGACCCAAGTTGACCTAGCATTTAAAGGTACAGTGGCCAAAAGCAGCATCGATAAGAGGAACCAATAAGGAAAGAGACGTACGATTCCAGTGGATTGCGGTTCGCGATCCCTATCCCTAACCCTACCTATAGCAGAAGCACAGTAAGTCTAAACAGCTTCTAACCGAAAATACTGTAGAAGATAAGATGAATAATATCCTTAATTCATTGTATTCTACCTGCCAAAACAATGGAAGGTACAACAGCATGAGGAGGTATAATACAGAATTGTTTTTACAATTTTCAACTTTAACTTATTTTGGTAGGTTAACACCTGCTGTACCTCTAGAGCAGGGGTGGGCAATTATTTTTACTAGAGGGCCATATTCAAACCCAGAATAGTGGTGGAAGGCCAGTTCATCAACTTTGGTATAACAAATGAAAGGTCTGCTCTACCATAATAAGCTTGAAACATTTTAGATTAAGCTAATAGTTGAAAATTAACTCAAAATTTGAGAAAGTAATGATTTTACTGTAATATAAGAAAAAAAAAACCTCATATGTTCTTTTTTAGAATAAAGTGGCAGCTATAAAAAGAAGCTGTTTCATGGATTAAACTTGAAGTTTTATGAGATTAAAATCATAATCAAAAAGAAAACAAGATATTTGCATAAAAACACACAATAGATTTTTATATTTGCAACAATGCTCCATGATCCAAAGTACAATTTAATCTTGAAAAGCTCAAGTTTGTAATATTGAAAATTTGTTTTTCATGGCTTTGACTCTCATAATATTGTGAATTTAATCTAATCTTTCACTTAAAGGTAGGGTAGGTGATTTTTACAAAGCAACACAATTTAGGTTTTGAATCTTGCAACTTTCTCTTATAAATCCTTCTACACGTTGTTAGTATCAATATGGATTAAGTTTTGGTTGAAATTTTTACTTAAAACCCTCTATTTTTTCTTTTAAAGTGAAACTGGAGAGGACCACCCAACCTCAGCCAATCAGAACGCCACATTCCGGTTCTGATTTGAATTAAAATCCTTTATTATTGGATTTAGAGAGTACTCAGTTGTCTCATTATTTCACAAAGTGCTGCATTTGTCATAGACTTTTTGGTTGGAAAACACAAAGTTTACTAATTTACAACTAAAAAAGTTAGCTACCCCAAATTTAAGCTTTGTCATGCATTTCTGTCTCTCAAATACATGTCAGGGGCCTGATTGAAACCGTGAAATATCGTTGATAAAAACAACAAAACTGGACGAGAGCTAGCTGTCTGGTTCAGGTATGAATGTTGATAAACAAATATTTCCACTAGAACTTATAGTTTTATTTAAATCTAGAACAGGTTTGTGGAGAAAAGCTTGAAAATATTTTGAGAATAACAGAAACTGGAGCAAAAGGCCTAAGTGAAAATACTAAAGACATTACGTAGTGTATTTTGTTGGGTAAATTAATTATACACATGGTTTGTAGGTCAGGTAGTTGGATCATTGGAAACAGCTCTCTTATTCATAATCCCTATAGTGCACTTTCCAGAAGATGTTGGTTCACTTTTAATTGGCATCTCCACAACATCAAGACAATGTAGCCAATAATAATAATTTGTTGTGGAACTTATATCTGCAGTTTAGAGCTAGCCAAAATTATACAACATACTGTATTATCAAAAAAGTCTATAGCTGAGCCAATCTATTGATGAATGATGAGCGTTTGTGGGTCAAGTGGATCACTGAAAACAGCTCTCCTATTAATGATCTATATTTAACCCAAGTGCGCTGTCTGGGTCAATATTAAGATGATGTGCACCGAGAAACAGTTATTTGTTGTGGAACTCTTCATATTTGTGGTTTAAGGCTGGCAATACATCACATTACATATATCATAATATATAGTGGAAAGGTTGAAAATCATCACAACAATTGCAATGATTGTACCAGGCTGAACACAACCCAGTGGCTTTACAAGCAGAGTTTGTCCACATTTTGCTCTAGATAAGTGCACAAACAGACCACTCGTTTAAAATTGTGGGGCTTCCTTGTTTAAAATTGTGGGAGATTGATATGAACATTGATATGGAATTTTTGTTTCTTTATTACCTTTTTTTTTTTTTTTTCCATTTCATTAGTTGTACTGCACTGAGTGAGTGAGTTGTGCTGTAAGTCTCACTTGTTCTGATGCACATTCATATTTCACCTGCCTTTGTACATTTTCAATGGCATTCGAATTACTTGCTGAATGTGATGCTTCAGATACTCCATGATCTGTCTATGCATTTCTCTTGGAAAATTAGCTTGTTTTATTTTATTTTATTAGGTGTATTCTTGAGGGAACATTATCGCCCTTAAAGCCCTTGCCTGACCAGCCAGCCCCTCCTACATTCTGTTACATTCTGTTTGAATGCAGAAGGGTCTGGGACCTGACGGTTAGCCAATAAAGTCGTCTCCCAAAGTTAAGACGATCCAATTAGCATGGCGATTCTGACACGTGACACTAAAAAGTCGGAGGTTGCTTGCAAGCCCCATTTCAAAACATTCAAGAAGGCGAACGTAGCTGATTCGGCTCGTGCTTTGGTTTTGAACAATGATTGTATCAACTCCTTAAAACCTGAACAGCAAATTGTGTTGAGGGCTTCATACTGAAGAAATCCTCTCGCTACATGTTTACAAAAACATTGTGTCGCTGTTTTGGTGGAATTTCCGGGTTTTCTGTGATTGGTTGACCGCCCACGAAATTGATTCTTGGCGCTCGGCTCCCAGACCCTCACGGTTTGTAAAGTGTCTGTCAAAGCGTGTATAGGGACTGGCTGGTCAGGCAATTAAAGCCCTAGATCAGGGTTTATACTGTATCTACCAGTGGTCCAGTTGTTGGAGATCTGTGGTCTGTGGGCCAAACTTCCAACATTTACTTCAAATGTGCTTTACATCCACTAGCCGCAAACAACTCACAATGGCACTATTAGATAAAAATCAACCATTTTCACTGAAGTAAATACAAAAAAACAAAGTCAAAACAAAGCAATGTAACAATTCACTATTAGAGCTGAAACAGAGCAACAGTGAGACAAGACCAATGTCACAAGCCAAAAGCTGCATAAAACTGAAACGATGATTCCCCAGGTTTAGTCCTGACTCAGGGCACCAGTAGGAGGCCGGTCCCTGAGGTCCTCAGAGTGGCACTAACATGTCAGAGATGTACTTTGGTGCGACTCCATGGAGAGACTTAAACACAAGCAGAGCTGTTTTAAGGTCTTACTTCAGTTCTGGTCAGGATTAATGTGATGGTACTTCCTGGTTCTGGTCAGGACTCGAGCAGCAGCATTCTGGATGTGCAGGTGTTGTACAGTTCGTGCACTGGTGAGCAGGCCGTTACAATAGTCTAACCTACTGGAGACAAATGCATGAATAAGTCTCTCCAAGTCAGGCTTGTAAAGTGCATAACAAAACCTGGGTCTAATAATGCATAATAAGCTAAACTGAATAAAAGATAACAGTGCACTAGAAACATCAAATAGTCTGGTCCATAGCCAATTTTTCATGGAGGGCCAAAACATACTGCTGAACGGGCCACATTTGGCCCCTAGGCTACCATTTGAGTGAATAAACAACAACAAAAACACAAGTACAACAGCTTCAATTGTTTTATAACTGATACTGGCAGACGCTCAAAGAAAGTTAGAAACAAACAGATAATTTCAACACAAAGAAGTCAATTGTTTAATCTATAAATCCTAAAATTAAACCACACATCGACACACTGCAGTTAAACAAGTCGACACTACATGCAACTAAAACCCTGGCTTCATTTACAGATAATCAATCTCCCAGAACCTTTATTCACGGGCGAGAGCAGATTTCAATCCGACTACACGGTGTTCTAGGGCCTGCTGCTCCCGCCTGCTTTAACTATTATTACACAGCACAGAAAATCGCTCTCCTCCGACTGCGCTAAAGATCTGACACCACTGACTCCTTTTCCACCAGCTGTGAGAAGGTAATTGCAACACGGACCATTACTCGATAATACGTGCCCCCGTGCAGCACGCCGCGGCTTTTAGGCTCCGAACATGTCAGAATTCAGACCTGCCGGCAATGCCAACGAAGTCTCGACGAACTCCACAGCCTCGCACTTCAAGTTCAAACTATATATTTCACTTTAATGTTTTACGTCAGCGCTTTTATCAGACGGTTGAGTGTTGAATAGAGCCGAGTCTAGACCGCTGGTAGAAGAGGAAATAATAATAGAAGGTCTCGGCAAACTAGCAAGGCGAGAGTGGGCTTCAATTATAACCTGACAACCTTCTACATCTTACATAAAGTATACCTAAGATGAGACGTTTAGAAGTGGCATGCTGTATTCAAGCTGAAAAGAGCTGATTAAAACGCAAATAAAAACGTCTATTATAAACTAGCAAACAAGGTCGTATCAATTCATCAATTACTTGGTTGGGGGTTTAGATTGAAAAGATCGTTAATAAAGCCTTTGTCAGTAGAAAATGGTAGTTTTCAGTGTTTGACGAGAAACTTTTGAGAGAACGCCCTTTTTCTAAATCAAACTTTTTTCTTCATTTTAAAGATCAAATATCTGCTCAACAATGTTTTTAGTCCAATATGTTTTGCCTGTAATCTGTTTACAAAGAAAGCCGGACCACCAGAAGCAACTGATCACGTAAAACACGGCCGACTGCGTTGCGTAATGTCAACAAAAAGGTGCGTTTCCTGGTCATGATCCAATTCCCCCCTCCGCTGATGAATCTGTGAAACTGCATCATTTATTTGACTGTAGGCAAAGTCAGCGCATGGAACAGAGAGCCTAACAACGTCGCAGAGAATAAAATGTCAATGACGGAAATATCTGTCTAGTTGACTGATATTTTTGGCATCTGCAGGGAGGGAGCTAAAAACTAAACAAACGAGAGATAAAATCGGGATTATATTTTTTCCCAACAAAAACACAGTTGAAGTACTGTCTGAGATACTATCCTTTTCTTTCTTGAAAAATCCAGATGATGTATAAAAATATAACGTCTGGCCACTGTGTTCCTCTTTCGAATTTCAGTGGGCATGATTGACAGATTTATTAGCCAATCAGGAACACACATCGTCTCTCGTATGAAAACCAACATGGCCTCTTAACGACAAAAAAATAAAACATAAAATGAATGGAGAAAAAAAATCATATGGAACTTAAAAACATTGCAGATTTCTTCAGGATCAATGAGCGAAGCAAAAACTCTCCAAACTATGACGAGAATTTTTAACTCAAGCTTAATTTAGGTCAATTTGTGATTCAAAATGTCAAAAAAAACGATGCACAGGTGTCACAGTTTGAACTATAGACCGAACAAAAACACTACGGCTCTTTTGTAAAGCCCGGCGGTAAACTAGCAGCTAATTTCTCACAACATAACAGCTTGTTCCAAAAGTACACTTGGCAAATTAAATTCCAATGGTAGGAGGAGGCAAAAATATCTAAAGTTCATTTTCTTTGGGTGTTTGTCTGGTTGGTGGGAGGCGTGGGCGCTCTGCTCGGTGATGAACGCTGTAGGGAACGCTGGCTGTGAGGTGACAATACAACACAGCGTTTTGGGATGAGAATTAACTGTACCATTAAAGCAAATTATGAAATAGGTCAAGCCGGAGCGCAGCTTGTGGTGTTCAAATTGCAGTCATTATGAATCCATTTCCTGACGGCGAGTAGTCATACAATTGGCGTTTTGTTAAATCATGGTGTTAACTTAAGCATGGAGATTAGTTTGATAGTGTGAAGTAAAATGAAAAGAAGTCTTGTTTTGTCAAAGTGGTCAATGATCTTTATAACCATAAAGTTTGCAATTTATAACAGCAATATAACTATACTGTATATATAAACAGCTATACACAATTTTTTTTTTTTTTACATTTTGATCTTTTCAGCAAGAAAACGTCTAGATGGCATTATCAGTGCAGATGTGTGGTTGTCCAAACTGCGGGCAAAATGTTTGATGAGAAGTGAATTTATGTCTGAAGTAAGCAGTACTTTATTACTTTATATAATTTGAGTAGATTTTGAAATTGATTTAGATTTTTTTTAAAAAATACTTTTGTACTTGAAATAACTCAATTTGCTTGTTCTATTGGCAAAGATAATCAAAACGTTTTCAATTTTTATATTTTAATATAAATAAATACTACCTAACTCAATAACTTTAAAGGAGCTATACCAATTTCTTGGTATAGTATGGGGGGGGTGGAAATTAGTCAGCAACTGCTGTTGTTGTTTGCATTGTGGCTAACTGCTGTTAGCATACTGGCACGTCCCACTCCAAACAGCTGTGAAAAAACACACTGTGATAAACCATACGAATGCTTTACGTAGGTGAAACATGTTACTGATGAGCAAGATTAAAATTATTTCTGCTTGTTTCCAAATTTAAGGAATCAAAAATTGGATTTTCCTGTGCAGTTTTAAAAAGTTACTTTTTTAAGTCAATCTCAAGCCTTTTAGTGAGAATTGTGGTTTTAGGCAAAATAAATGTTTTGTGGCTCAATTTAACTTGTTCTAAATGCATCTACAGTGGTCCTTTGTTTTTTAGCGGGGGTTACGTTTTGAAATAACTTGCAAAAGGCGAATTCTGCGAAGTCGTCAACTTAATTTTTTTACTGTAATTTCAATAGCCTAGTATGACCGTTCACCACACACGTTACACTTTTCTCAAAAAGGCATTCACATTTTCTCTCTTGTTTAAACAAACAAAAGTCCAAACCTTCGTACACATCGCTCTAGTGATGCGCGGGTTTGGGTGGGTCAGGTAGTCTGATGAGTGGCCAAGACGTGTGCGACCGCGAGGATTTACAGCAACCCGACGGATCGTGTTTGCTGGAGCGCTTTGGGCAAAAGCAGACGCTACGAGTGAACACGGCTCTGTCAAGACACACGATGGACAGAGATTGTTTAGTGTATTTATTTCTTCAGAGAGAGCAGGTGCCGAAGTGTGGCATGGATTTGTTATTCTCAGTAAGGTAAGTTCTTGTGCTTAGCTACTGCTCAAACATGGATTCGTTGTGGTAGTTTTGCGTGGTAAAAGCGAGGATATCAGTGAAGGTGTAGTATTTTGGATTGTTACTGCGTTGTTGCTTCATGCTCAATCACCACTGTGCCAGTGCGCTCTTTGCACAGACAAGTCCAATTAGCTGTTTTTATCTTTTGTTTTTCTGAAGCTTTAAGGTGTTCATACCGCTAACCTGTTTTAAGTAAATAGGCTAAATAAATACATAAAGCTATTGACTGTAAAACACAGAAATATCTTGTGCTCCAGAAAAGTCCTGGGTTAGACCTGCTTGAGTTCTCGGTTGGTCCTGAGGCTGCGTCAGGTCAGCTCCTCCTAAAAAAAAAAATCCGCAAGACTGTGAAAGGTGAACCGCGAATCTTTCATTGCATGTCCACTTGTATTAGGCCCAGATAGGCACTGCATTTAGTCTTTGTTTCAATGTGTGGCCCTTGAAGAGAAAAGTTTGGACACTTCTGTTCTATTATATGTTCAATTTCTATTTTATTGAACATATATGATGCAAGTTGTGTATTGTGATTTACCTTGCCACTATATATTTCCAAAGATTATGAATGCAATAACTTTCTTAACTAAACGGCCTTACCAGTGGCTGCGGCACACGTTCAGCAGAAGAATGATGAATCCCAGGCTGTAGCAGGCCACATATGGACTTCCAAACAGAGTAGTAAGTCTGCGTGTGCGGTGCTCCCATCTGGCCACCTGGATAAAAACATTAACATATCATTAAAATGGTGCGCGTCAAGAAACAAGAGTGAAACTGAGAGAGATTATAGTATTTACACCAGTCTCACACCACAGAGATCGGAACTGTAATTTACAATGCCACTAAACTAACTACTGCTTTTATTTTTGTTTTTAAGAAATGTACCTTTTTCTTTTTGTTAGAACGTAATTAATTAAGCCTGAACATATTTTTTCTGCCTGCACACTCACAAAAGAAGCATTATTCATGTATGAAGTCTACCTCTAACATATATCAACCTTGACTTGTGATCGGATGTGGTGAAATACACTTGCTGTGTGATTGACAACCTGCGCCTAGAGTGGGATGAGAAAACGGCAGACATAAAAAGCAACAAAGGTTGCCATGGAAACTAAAAAAAATAAGTTCAATGAGAAGAGATGAGCGGAAACGAGGAGGAATGAATGAGTTTCAACAACCTTAAAACCATTTGGACCAAAATGATTGAAATAAAAAATGCAATTACTGTTTTGTATGGAGAGGAAAAGAATACTTTATGAATACAACTTCTTTTGATTGCAACATACTGACTCTAAAGGTATAATTTTGTGATCAGTTGTGCTTTATTCATTTCAGAATTTATTATTTTTATTTTACAGTAGAATTAGACCCTTTACCATTAAACAGGCCTCTGTAAAGAGACATTTACTCTCATGTTTTCGCTCTGGAGCTGCAGACTGCATGGGAAACTGTGGCTTCAATGGGAAATAAACACAATTCATTATCAAGTCTAAAAATTACACATTTCAGCTCTTTTGAAAAGGAACAAACACAAATGTTTGGAAAATCACACTTTTATAAAGTATTTTCAGAGCAATAACGAAACGTGTTTATAATGGAAGTCAATGAGGGACAAAATGGCGGCAACAGAACACAAGGCGTCAATGCGCCAATGAGCACAAGCCAATGAAAACAACAGGTCGCAATCTTGTATTCATCTTCTAGTTCTATTTATACTTCCATGAAAAAAACAACTACTACAAACTGCTTCTGCACAAAAACTACAAAATCATCAAAGTCAAATTGGGACTGATTTTGAACATGACCAAGGCTCGAATAAAAGGTACAAACAAATCCTGTTTAGATTCACATTTTGTATAAATAAAAAAAAAAAATGTCATTTTGTGCCACATTGTGCTACTACATTTTTACAGCAATTATAAAGACCAATATTATCATGGCAAAGTACAATGTTATTTTAAATGGAAACACCACCATCTGGACCTATGGCATCACCAAACTCAACAGCGTGAACTGAACATGTCATTTTATTGCATCGTTTATGGATGACTCAAGGCTTAGTGTGATTTTCAAGAATATACAATTACCAAATTTAGGCCAATCTTAAATCTGACAGCAGAAACATACAGAAGCTTTTCTGTTCCATTGTTGTTCATTTAGAGCAGCAGTTTGCTAAAGGGCGATGACGAATGCTCCATTATAATGTGTGAGAGCTGCTGCAACCAAGAACAATGCTCATTTGATTCTGACAGAAAAAGATTCTTAATATTTTCGAAGGTGAGACATGACTGCAGCTGCAACTGACAATTATTACTTGAGCTAGAGCTGAGCAATATTGTGATAAAAAAGCAATTGTGAGCTCATCCTTGTAGCAATCTGCTTTTCTAATGAAATTGCAATTTCCTGGTTCTTTATTTGATGCATTTTTTTGTTCAAATGCAGACTAATGTCCTATTCGCATGGCCTAATATTTACGACTGTAAATTTTAAATTACCCCAGGGCAATTGAGTTTTTTACAGACATTCACACGGGGATAACCGAGACCTGCATTTGCTTGTTTTTGCTTGTGTCTGTGCATCTCGGCTCCCATAAATCCAGCTCTGCACCTCTGACTTGCAGTGTTCCACAAGGGTCAATTTTAGGTCCTGCTTTATTTTCTTAGTAAATGTTGCCACTTGGCTCAATTCTTGAAAAACACAATGTTCCTGTCTTTGATTCCTCTGACTCCATTGGTACTTTGTCCAATTGTCTGGAGGAAGTTAAAGCCTGGCTGGGCCAAAACGTTCTAATTTTAATGAAGAAAATCCTACAATCCTAGATCCTCTGCTGGTGTGAACCATAACCTTTGTTCTTTGTCTCCTTTTGTGAGTTCGTCTGTCAGAAATCTTGATGACTTTTATGACATTTTGTTTAAAATAGACAAGCAAAATAATTAAAGTTAAGGCTTATCTTACAACCAGTGACTTTGAACGAGGTATTCACATGTTTATATCTTCTCGTTAGAATATTGTAACTCACTGAACTGTGGGCTGGACCAATCCTCTTTACAGCGCTTACAACAAGTCCAAAATGCTGCTGCTCGTTTATTAACCGGGACTAGAAAGCGAGAGCACATCACTCATGTACTTGCCTGTCTGTAAATATTCCAATTTACATGAGATTTCTTGGTAAATATACTGTGTGAATAGGACATTTGTTTATACAGGTGTTTTGGGTTCTTTTGTTTGTTCTTTGTATGTTTATCTTTATCTTTTTTTAATCTCTTATTTACCATTTATATCTTTGTCTTTTGATGTTTTGCTGATTCACGGCTCTATATGTATAATTGTTGAAATATTTTTTTCTATTGAAAAAACAAAACAAAAACATTGCACTTGTTTTTACTTTTTACTGAAAGACTGAGGTCACTTGTTTTGGCCTTTTCCCCCCTTTTTTGTCACTTGTATCTCTCTGAAAATCTTGCAACACTGACCATTTTTTCTTGCTATGACCTATGACAGAAGGTCTCACTCTGCTACAAAAAAAACATATCAGGTAGCATGATATTTTTAATACGACATCTTGGCTTCATACGGACTTCCTCTCACCATATGCTTCTTCACCAGCCAGGAGAGGTATGCTAAAAATACTCAAGTGTGCAGGTGAGAAAAACACTAATGCCGTTATCACACCGTTCATCAGGCAGAGACGACTGAGCGAGGAGAGGAGGCATGAGAGAAGTCTGCCTGGCACAACTGGCCACTCTTTAGTGCAAATTCAATCATGGCTGGAATAACAGGCTGCTGCTCTGTGCCCATCATCCCACTTAGAGCCGAGATGAAGCCACTTCACAACTCAAAATTGTAGCCGACTCAAGAACGTGACTGTCCCATGTGATCTTAAAAAAAAGTCTTCTCACATGCCACGAGTAACACACTGTTGAACTGTGTTATAGCAAAAGAAATTTCTGTGTAAATTTATGATAACATGCTAGCAGCACAGTAGCCAGTCAGTTACTGTTTATCTACAGTAGTACTACCGTTATTTTACACTGCAGTAACTTACTTTATCTATATTTACTGTGTTAAAACAGTGGCTTATAGTTATTTACCAGTGTTATTTTATAATGTCTACGTATACATACACATCTTAATGTGCCTAGTAAACACACACTTTTAAATGTGCCTAGTATACAAACATTTAAATGTGCCTAATAAACGTAAACATTAAATGTGCCTAGTATACACAATTAAATGTGCCTAGTATACGTACACATTTAAATGTGCCTAGTATACGTACACATTTAAATGTGCCTAGTATATGTACACATTTAAATGTGCCAAGTAAAAGTACACTTTTAAATGCGCCTAGTATACGTACACATTTAAATGTGCCTAGTATACAAACATTTAAATGTGCCTAGTATACGTACACATTTAAATGTGCCTTGTATACGTACACATTGAAATGTGCCTAGTATACGTACACATTGAAATGTGCCTAGTATACGTACACATTGAAATGTGCCTAGTATACGTACACATTTAAATGTGCCTAGTATACGTACACATTGAAATGTGCCTAGTATACGTACACATTTAAATGTGCCTAGTATACGTATACACATTTAATAGTGCCTAAATGTAAACCATTAAATGTGCCTCGTATACATACACATTTAAAGTTGCCTAGTAAATGTACACTATTAAATGTGCCTAGTATACATACACATTTACATTTGTGAGGTAAACATACACATTTTCATGAGATTGGGCTCAAAAACAGTAGTGGTGTTTTTGTTCCTATCAATTATTCAGTCACGTATTTGGACTTTTTACTACTAAAACTGCACTAATAACGTTGATAATAAAAAGTAAATAAACAGATCCCTTTCATTAGACTATCGATACAAAGGGAATATTTTAATTTTGCCGAAGGACGATTTGTCAACTTGCATAATAGTCCTAGAGACAAACAGAAGAGGGTGCATGGTTACAACAGGTGCAGAAGGACCCTTACACCAGCACAAAATAAATTCAAGTATGATTATTAATGTGCTGTTCTCTCAAAGGAAAGCCAAGACAGAACAAGAACAAGGAGAAACTGATTAAAAGCTCCTTAATTCAGATCGCACTAATTGAGTTTTGTTGTGTTTTGTGGACAGCATGTCAGGTGCAGTACAACAAGAGACGAGATGAAGAGGCTGCCTGATGACGAGCTAAATATAGGCAAATACAAAGGAGAAATGGATAAACAAATACACGCTGACTTTTGATAAAATATATAAAATTCTGCCAAATCACTTGCAAAATATTAAAGCCAAGACCAACAATATTAAAACAAACATCTACTAAACATCTCGCAAAATGTTTAAAGGTAATGAAAAAAGTGGGTTTTTGAAGGGATTTAAAAACCGGCAGGGACTTGACCTGCTATAAAAGGTCTCAATCGTCTTTAACTAGTCGACTAATTCAAAGAATAAATGATGACTAGCTGGATTACTATAGTGACAGTCTTCTCTAGAATGAATTCGGCAAATAGGGCAAATGAGGTTACTAAATAGTTATAAGAATAGTAACTAATATTACTACTGTCTAATGGTTAGAGGAAATATACAGAAGTTAATGCTTTGGAGTTCTCCAAATCATACAGAGTCGAGATGTGTCAGACAAAAAAACAACTTTCACAATAAACAAATCTTTAAATTACTAGTATGCTACTAATCCGCAAATTTGTGACCATCTTTATGAGATAAACCTTTCTAAACAACAAAAAGCTTAAAAATACTAAGAGAAACAATGTTTTAGTAGCAAGAAACACTAATCTTGATGAATTTTCACAAAATTTAAAAATCCATCTGGACACACCCTTGTACGGTTAAAATGAAGTTAAACCCTTAAACCACTTGTTTCTGTCTGTTAAATGGTGCATATGGTGTTTAACTAGCATTGCTACTGTTCTGAGTTAATTTTTGGCAACTGCATCTTTGCAAGTTTAAGGTTAAAACAGTCACAAACTAACCTGGTTCACGCCAGAATGATTTGTGTTGTACTACGGATTTGAGTTCTTCCATGGTATCCATCTGGAACTTGACTCACTAAAAGCGTTTGGAAAAAGGTGGGGTGTTTAGTGAAATACTTCGAGCTGATTGGGTGTGGGGCCTACCTTATTTGTGCTTAGCCAATCATAGCAACAACTCGTAATGGTGTATCCAATGTCGGCGTGGATAGAACAAGTGTCACACATACTGCTCTTCTTTCAAAAAGAAATTACTCTGTATTTCTGCTAAAACCGTATCAAAAGCAGCAAACACTCTGTCCATGGGAGCAGCCATCTTTGTTTAGCTTGAAGTAGATTTGGTAGCAGCGCCGGGGCGCCCGCCCTGCTAAAATGTGATTGGGCCGAAACATCTCTGTTTCGGACTCTCAAACCAATTGGGCCAGATGGTTTATCTCGTGTTTGTGAATTCACAAATCGTGAGATAAACCATCTGGCTGGCCAGGTTAGTCACAAACCTCTTATGTCTAGGAGTTGTTTCTAGACTCAGTGTCAGACATCAGTGTGTATTGTCCACTCAAAACTGAGCACTAATACCAAACACCTGCTGTAAAACTAATCACACTGCTTCTCTCCACTCCGCCTGATACCTTTTATTTTCAATGAGTTTGCTGTGTTTTACAGCAGACTTACACCAGCAGCGACTCGAGCGACTTGAAAGAGCAGTTCTTATTCATTTCTTCCGATAGCCACTCAGTGAACACCTTTTCACAGACACTTCGAGGCATTGGTCGAAGCTCTCAAAGCGCTCCCAATTCCCCCTCTCCCTGAAAACGTCCCATAGAGAGCTGGAGACAACACGAGAGCGACTGAGCCTCAAGTGGGCGGGTTGATCACTACTGGTGTGAGTTTGTGGGTGGAGTTTAGGGGATGAGTTTCACTTTAAAGCTGGCCACGGTGAGCTGGACCAATCACAGCGTAGCAGCAGATAAATCACAATGCATCAATGTGATGTTGTTGGACGTGCACATTCAAACCAAACCATATATATAATATATTATAATATCAAAAATACAATTTATGATAGTATGTGATGAAGACTGAATGGATGAGAGTCTTTCATTATTAACTCTATTTTACATTCATTCTTTTCTTTTTTTTTTAATTAACAGGTTTTTGTTCCTAAATTTCTAAACAATTATTTTCTAACCATTATTAAGTGACCTGATCAATCACGATTCCTGATAAACCCATTAAACTTGTCATACGCCAGCGGACTACAGCACTACTCAATGAAATACAGCAGGACTTGTCATTCTTTTCTCACTTTACCTTCTCACTCAAAGCCACTTTTAGTTCACCGTGTTCCAGGCTAATGTTGCGTTCATGTCATCTTTTTGTGTTTGTAGCTTTTGTCCTAAAAGTTGAATGAACGTGTGCGCAGCTGGAGACAAATGTCAGCCCCTGTTTGGCTTCTAACAGAGCCAAACATTTGAGTTCACTTTCAGTCAGATGTGTTTTATGTAACAATGTCAGATTTGTTGTTTGGTGAAGCGCTGTGTTGTCACAAAGCCAACAACTAATTTATTATGCTTGCTGCTTCAATACATCGATTTTACTTACTTTATTTACTGTATGTCGTGATTTGATTAAAATTTTGGTGAAGCTCAAAATAATTCTAAAACTTTTTTTTTTAAAGGTCACACTATGTTTTTCTAATAACTTTTCTAATAAATATTGGTTAGTTTTAAATGTAATAGGCCCATGTAGCATACTAACCAATTAATAATGTATCGTAATGACTTGTTACATTATTTGCTGGTTATAACGTTACTGCTTTGAAAAAAAATTATGTATTTGCAAGGCCTATAATCATAAATAATGTCTTTTCAGGAAGATGAATGAAGTCAAAGAACTAAGAGCAAGAGCATGCTTATTCATTCATTTTCTACAGCTTGTTCCCGTAGCGATCCCAGTAACTTTGGTCTTGTGGTCTTGTGGTCTTGTTCATGAAGTGTTCAGTTGCGTATCTTGGAGCAGCTGCAGTAAAAAGTCTCCTCCACAAATAGACTTGTAGAGCACATAATCGGACAGAAAACAGTCTAAACGCTAGGGCTGGGTACCAGATTTTTTTCGATACCAGTACTTTAACGGTACTGGCTTTTTGAGACCGGTTCCTTAACGGTTCTTTTTTTTTTCGGTTCTTTTTTTTTTTAAATGTTAATTACAAGCCCAAAACTATTTTTTCCATCCTTTAACAATGTTACATTTGTCAAACTATATTTTAAAACACACTTTTAGTTTGTTCAGTTAACCTACTACTCAAAAGCGCACGCAAATGAATCAGCTGTTCCTCACATGGCTCCCACATGGAGCAAGTTAAGTTTCACTTTCACTTTCTCGCCACATGCGGCAGCTCTGCAACAAAGACACGACAAGATTTGCTTTTGACACTTTTACCCTTCACTTTACCTGGAGACAAAAGGAGAAATGAGGAAGGCTGGATTACATATATTTCTTACTCAGACTTATTTGGCTGCAGCACAGACGCGCCACAGCGGTACATTTGGGATTCTGCTTTCAACTACAGCGACGCGCAGGAGGATATTACGGCAAAATTTGGATTAGATTTTGTGTTTGTCGACATTATTCTGCATAAACTTCAGGCTTTGACTTGATTACGAAGACTTATGAAGCTCAACACGCAGACTTTTGACAGAAAGGCTCTCACCGGAGATGTGCTTTAATTAAAAACGGACCCGTTGTTTCTTCGTTTCTTCTATTTAAGAAGGTAAGCGGACACACTTTGTGACACTTGCAGCTGCAGGGCTCGGTCTGTTTAGGAGAAGTGAGACGTGAATTGTGCCGCTAGTTTGTGCAGGCGCTGTAAGGTCACGCGGTTGGTTTGGGAGAAAGAAAGAAGTGAATTGCCGTGACACTGTAGAGTGAGCATTTGGCACATAGGCTCCGTGGTGTTTTTGCTGTTTGTGGAGCGTAGTTTGCATCAATGTAGGGATCGAGCGCACGTGTGGTGTGGCATGTGTGGTGTTTGTTTGCTTGTTGACGCGGAGATTTAAAGCCAAGGAACCGAAAAATGGCACTGAAAGTGCGTCATGTTTTCGGTTCCAGTATTTCCAGAACGTTTTCGGTCGGTTCCAGAAACCGTTTTTCGGTGCCCAGCCCTACTAAACGCTGTACCAGTTTTTATTTCGTCAAGATAGGACAAATATTGACAGGACTAATGAGTTCAGAACATTGTAAACATTTATGCAAAAAAAATATACGCAGATCGTGGACATCGTGGAAACAGTAAGATGTTCTTCACACTTGGATGTACAAGGAGATATTTAACCCCACATTTATGACGTAAAAAGTAGGACAGAGCGGAAAGAGAAAAGGGGCGGAGCCTGAGCCAGAGTTCAGTCAAAGTCATAATAATACGGGTACAGACATGATGAAATGTAAACCAAATAGAAATAGAAATAACTTAATTTTGTTATTTGCCTTGTTAAAATTCTAAATTGATCAAATTAACGCAATTTCTTTTTAAATCTCATCTTGATCTCATAAAAATATGTCTCATCCCATCCCTAGTTATTATTTATGAATCTTAATGATTTCTAATCTTAACCAACTCCAAGCCCCAGAACTAAACCTAACCATTTTTGTAACTTCAGACCTAAATTTAGCTGTTAACTCAAAGAAAATATCCCCATGTGACTTCAACCAAAACACCTGTCTATAAAAAAAAAACGTCTCTATTAGACGCCTTTCAGTGTCGAATAGAGACGTTGTATAATAGACGCAAAAAAAGTGTAGAAACATGCTCATGACACACTGTAAACATGTCATAGTAGATATGCAATTTTGTGAGACGATGTTGAGTATTTTTTTACCGATTTACCCAAATGCCCAATGACATCCACATCATGATTGCTGAGTAAAAGCTAAAGATATTGTCAAAAACTAAAATTAAACTCTCTAAAATTATATTCCTTTTACTTCCACCTGTTGAAGCATGGTTGCCACAGTCTTGTTTTTATTATTTATTTTGTATCACTGGTTTAAATTAGTTTCTATGTTCAGTATCGGTATCTGCTATCTGACACTTTTCACAAACGAAACATAAATAAACTATATCCGGTTGCGTTGCGTAGAGGTTGTAACCACGTCTTCAATCAACAAACTTAAGCAGCATGAAATGTCACACTACATAAGCTTGTTTGTTTTGCCGTTATGTAAAATCCAAATTCGGACAATGGAGACTGAAAAAACGACGCCGTAAACACTGCTGCACCATAGCAACCAAGACAAGGTAATGGGGAGACCTTGACTCCTTGGCGACCGGTATACAACTGTTGATTGTATTCAACGATGACATCAGATATTTGAAACTATTGTGACGCGTGCACAAGAGCTAAGTTGCATCGAGTGTAATACTGTCTTTAAGTGACAACGCCCAACATGACATTGCATTAATAAAAAGATAAATAGTGCTTCTTGATTACATACTTTTGTTTGACTTTTCTTACAACTACTACATAACAAGTAGTTCCGGCCTGAAAACAAGTGTGGATAGTCCTTTTCCCTCAAGAAAATTAGCTGAAACAGTCAAAATAGACCTTTAGAGTCTATTTAGACTCCAGATGGGCATAGTTCTATTATCAGACACATTTGCTGTTTATGTAGTATATAGGCTATATATACAGTATCTGATAGTTTCATCATTTTCATCTCCAATGAGAGAAGAAGGGGGCATAGCGTGCGAGGGGGGAGGGGGCAGGGCTTAGCATGTGCAGCGAAACGAAAGAGCAGGGCAGAGCTGCCTTTCTTTCCTCCAGTTTGAAGAGAATCCTCGACTAGTGATAAATTAATGACTAAAAGTACAGGTAGTGACAGTTTGAAGGTAAAGACCGGACGTTTGTTGTCAGATTATTTACTGCAGGTTCTGACTGCAAACTAAACACGAGTTTTTAAGGACTTAACCAGACGTTTCTCTGCTATTTTAAAGCCTAGAAACATCATTCAAAGACTGACAGAGAGCTCACACTTTGCTGTGTAAGTGTGTAAAAGAGCAGGTTTTTCTGCTGCGCTGGCTCAAAAAGAAAGTTTTCTATGACAGTGCTGTGCCACTGAAGTTTAAAGAAATATCGATAGATGTTCAAATGAGTATCGATACCAGTTTTAGTATCGATTAGTATCGGGGAATCAATTTTTTGACCATCCTAAGAGGCAGGGAAAAAGTTAAGTTTTGACTGTAGTTATGTCTTAAGAACATCTCTTTGCAGTGGGGCTATAATCAATCAAAGAAGTTCTTTGACCGATTAGTCGACTAAAAAGAGGGCGTGGCTGGAGCTCTGGGGCTAAAAAGTATGTTTTGTACTAAAACTAACTTTTTTTTGCCGTAAATACAACACGCCTTGCAGTCCCAGTTCATTTCTACGGTAGTTGTAAAGATGTGTTATTATTTATGTATATTTTCCTAAATCTTTATCCTAATCTTAACCTACCCCAGCCCTAAACTTACCTATTTTAGTAACTGGAAGCCTAAACGTACCGATTAAATCTTCAACCAAAATATTGCTTTTACTTTACGCTTTTTCATATCTTGCAATATATACGACGTAGCATACAGTATACGCAAAAAAGGCATGAAATTGTGCTCATATTTATGTTTGTGGTATATATACGTTTTACTGTGTCGGTATAAAAGACAGCTTAGACCAATGACTAAATCTCAAATCTTCAACTAATTCACTCCATCCATCCATCTTTAATAGTCAATTCAGACCTTTCATCATGGTATCTAGAGTTGGGCGATTTCGCATTTAAAAAAAAAAACACATAAAAATGGCTTTTGGTGATGATTGCTGGAACATAAACTAACTCATTTTCTGCCTATTAGTCACATCTCTTCTTCCAAACTCAAAATTACATTTTTGCTGACAGAAGACTAACTTTGGAGTTCCTCATTCAAAAGGCATACCTCAATAATTGATGACTTAACATAACTGGAATCAGCAATCTCTCTCCAGACTCCATCAAATATAAGGATCTCTATACTTTTCTAGCCAAGTGAGTGACTGCAGAGCCCGAAGAACTGTTACATAGTGTAGAAGCTTTCATAATCAACTTACGAACATCAACGCCCTTAAGGAAAACTATCTGAGTCATACGTCGAGCTTAGCTTCTTTGATCTTATATACTTGACTGCTGTAAACCCTTTACTTTCTCAACATGAATTGAAAGCTATTAAGACATGCATCAAATGACTGCACAGTTTGCACACCGTTTGTTACATAAGGTAAGAGACGTCCAGTGTTATTTCATAGGGTCTCATGTCGATCTATATTCCAAGCTGAAGGGCGAGACTGATGGTCGATACACTGAGTCATTCTGATGCATTTTACATTGCTTTGATAGAACATGGGGTGGAAGTGGCACCAGAGGGCCTTTTCACGTCTTCAGCACACACAAAAAAAGGCTTGTGAGATTGATTGTTGAAGCCATTCCAAGGATGTTTTTCATCTCGGTCAATAACAGGAGAAAATATATCCTTAAGATCCTTTTATAAGAAATGCTATGATTGAGAAAACATCTTTAATGGAATTGCGTCTTGCTGTATACTGAGATGTATATTATGCAATCACAACATGCTACAGGTGAATAATATTTATAGGATGGAAAGGTGTTGCAGATGAACGTGTTGCCAGAGTGTGAAAAGGTCCATATACGCATTGATTTAGCATTCAAAATTATTTTTAGATAACATGGCCAGTCGGATGATCTGTCCCACACGCTGATTGGATACTAGGGATGGGACGATTCACTTAAGACTTTGACGATTTTCAATTTTGTTAGTTTGTCCATTTAGATTTTTTTTTTTTACTTTAAGACACAAATTTAAAACTTAACTCAACTCAACTCAAATCAAAGTTTCCGAACAATTTTCCATCGTTCCATTATGATTCGTTGCTGTGATTGGTTAAGCACAAACTAAGGTAGACTGCACACCCATTTAGCTCGAAGTATTTCATTAAACATTCCACCTTTTCCCCAACGCTTTCAGCGAGTTAAATTCCAGACAATGATGTAGAACGCAAATCGGAGTTCAACACAGATCCATCTGTCGTGAACCAGGTAAACTTTTAAACCTACAGTAAAGTGAGTAGAGTAGAGAGTGTATGAGCCTATACAGTTGTGCATTCGTCAGTCACAATAAAAGCTTAATATATAGATGGGTTATATGACAAAAAATGTATGTACTGTATCAATTTTTTAAACCGTTTCTCAAGGCAAAAGGCTTCATTGTGATTGGTTAAATACAGCTGTTATTCACTCAGAGCACCAGAAAAAGAGATTTACCTGGCTGCAGACATCCTGTGTCCTGGAAACAGCTCTCCGTACAGACTGAACATCCATATTTTTCAAAGACGTAAACGTACCCATATTATCTATTCTAAACCCACCCCTAATCCTAACCATGTAGTCTGTATTTTGACCTATATTTTAGTGACACACAGGAGCACCCAAGACACTAACTACCATAATTGGATAGTTCATTTCGTATACATCTCTGACTGGTTGTAACAAACAAGCACAAATCACCAGACGGCAAAAGTGATTTTTGATTGCCGGCAGACTGTTTGGTTTATGTAGCGGATGGCATGAGTATTGTCCTTGTAGAAGTAGGTCACTTGGCAGATTACCCTCATCATGACTGATGCAGTGAGAGGATCAGATGATGTTTAATATGCACCGCTCCATTGGCTCCAGTTGCACATATGGCCCTTTTGAAAATGCAAATAGCAAGAAGTGTCCTCGACAAGGTGGTCACCGCTTGTTTGTTCATTTAGGGATAAAATCTTTCAGCAGTAAAGAAAAGAAGCAATGTTGGTACTACTAAGACTCATTCGCTCATTTGGAACATGGTCTGATTGGCAGATCCAAATGTGTTTGGGTAGGAAGATTTTAAAATATCTCTTAACTCATTCTCACCAAAGTGGGCCATTTTACATTATAAGCCAGACCTGCCTCTTTTTTCAAACATTTATCAACTTCTTATATATGATTAAAACTGATTTTGGGCAAGAATCAGAAAATCTAACTAAATGAGGCGGAATATAAGGCTTGGATTGCTACAACACACATCAGTAGAATGGCTCAGTTGGTCTAATGTTAAACCAATGGAAATCATTAAATAGATAAATACTGAAAATAGTGTTAATTAAAGCTTATTCTGACGCTACAAAGTGACAGATAAATTTACCATTCTGACCCAGCAGTTTATTATGTTGTTTCTTGGCCGCTTTGTTCCTATAGAAGTTCTGCAAACCTGACAAGAAACATGGCATTAATTCTTTGGTAACCGTTCTGGCTTCCAGAGCGTTATTGTGTATGCCAGGCTGACTGGTCAGAGGCCAAGAGTAGAAATTTTCAGCTATCATCCTTAAAAAGAAGCACACTATGAGTCACACTGGGGGTCTAGGGGCCTTCCCACAAGAGAATAAAAAAAAATCCTGAGGAATTGCATGTATTTTGGTGAGTTTTAGATGTGATGTTCTTATTATGTGATGTAATTTTACTATAATTAAAAAGATAAAGAGACAGTTAAAAAAAAAAACTGGCCCCATAGAGGCCAGATTTAGGGGGTTCCATCTACAGACACCCCCCTTAGCTCCGCCCCTGTAAAATTAAGCTATAGGAGCGTCAGACCGACTCAACCTCACAGGACTGTCCTGTTTGATCAGAGCAGTTATTTTTGCATGCTTTTTTACCGTGCATTTTGGACCTTGTCTCCATGTATATAAGACAAATGTGTACAAAATCAGAATCAAGATGTAGCTCCAGTTTCACAGAATATCTATTGAAATTATAATGCATCTGAAAAGAAACAAACTGTTAAATAGCACTGCTTTGTCTCTGCACTGACAGTTGCGTGCAGACTGCTGCTGTATGGAGGGAAGGAGAGAGGGAGAGAGTATGGAGGCACAAATGTTTTTGAATGAGCCAAATGAGCTACAGTAACCATACAAATGGACAATCTAATTTGTCAACAAAACAGTCCAACTTTGATAAAACTGAATTTACACTTCTTGGTCACAGCCGCAGAAAACAAAACAAAAAAACTATAGATTTAAACCAGTTTAGTTGAAGTGCTAATTTGAGCTCCAAATCAGGTAATGACCATGTCACGTGAACGGAAGCTGTCTCAAAAATTAGGTTTGTACAGTTACTATGGCAACTACAGCAAAGCTTTAATAAAAGCCTCATTCAGACATAATAATTGCTCTAAAAATAAGACTTTAAGTTTACCCTGCAAGACAAGGACTATCCTGTAAGCCACAAACCAACACATCACCAGTTTAACTCCACTTTGCTAGAGGCTTGTGTTACGTCAATCAGTCAACACAAAGAATCTATACACTTCAAGCATTGAAGTAAAAGTCTGTGTCTGATTATTGCTGCCTGTGATGCAGGAAGCCTGGAGCGGTTTTTGGAGGTCAGTGAAAAAGGTATAAAAACTCAGACATAAAGATGTGGTCCATAATTTTTTACTTTTTTTTTTTTCTTAAAGCATATTAAGAAGTGCAACGTGCATTGAGGACATGAGGTATCTCTTCAGCATAGAACATAGAACTTTTATCTGGTCTGACTAACTGGATAAGGCTATCTGCCTTACAAAAGGGATGTTCAATTTTTTTTTTTACATTAGCTTAAAACATAGTCCAATGTTTTAACCCACAATCTATCTAAAAGTCCACTATATACATGAAAACCCTAAAACCAACTAGAAAAAAAAAAAAAAAAACATAAACCATTAAAACACCTAAACTAACTCAGCTCTGTGCCATTCCTCTGACTTGGTTTGGCCTGGAACCATAAAAGGAGAGCTCGTTTCACTGATGACCTCTTTGCCACCTGGACACAGGAAACAGAGGTAAGCACACCACAGCTAACACAGTATATTAAAACACTCTTGAAATACACTAAACACACACATCAACACTTAAAAACACTCTTTAACAGATATTGCACTAGCCCTATTGCACAAACACAATTTGTTTAAATTGGTAATAAGTTTTTCCTTTTCCTCCAGGGCCCAGCAGCTTCCAATCAAAGTGCAACTGTGCCCGGATCTAAAAAGTTGGAAAAAAGAAAAACATTAATAAATACATTTTAAAAAACAATTCTGTGCAATGTATTTTTAAAAGTGCAAGTAATGTTTAAAAGTGCTGTGTGCTACCAAAAGTGCCGGTGTAATTTAAAGTGCCCTAATTAAAAGTGCTTGAGTGCTAGGTAACAAATGGGAACAAATTTGTTACACTGCCTTAAAACAACAGAGCAACTTTAACTTTTTTGTGTTAATATGTTACGAAAAGCCAAAAAGTAAAATAATGGGTAAGTTTAGGACTGGGGCTTGGGGTAGTTTAACATTTACCCATTAAACCCAAAGAAAACGTCACCAGGTGGCTTCAGCCAAAGTTCGTGGTTATTTTACGTTTTCGTAACATATTGACGTAATAAAGTCGCGAAAACTTAACTATCGTATACTTTGACATTTCGTTGTATATCTACGTTTTCTTCTGACAATCAAGAGCTCACTTTAAATCATTTAGGAACAAAGATGTCACAGCGACCTCAAAAACAAGTTTATTTTTATAGATTCTACAAATATATGATTGAATCTTAGCAAGGTCATGCAATGCTTTAATATAACTTTAGCTGAAACCATCGATATCCAAACACGAAGTTGACTTGCAAGACTTCCGGACTGGGTGGTTATGGAGCTTCTCTCCTTCTCTGTCCCAGCTCAAAATTCGATCTACTGGCGCTTGTCTCCTCCGCATTTCTCCCAAGTCCTCCTTCCATATAAATTCGGATGACTCACTTGGATGTTCTCTTTCTATCTAAGGGTGAACGGAAGACTGTGACCAAAAAAGGAATGGTGAAAACCCCTTGCCAAGCTCCAGGCTGCGATGCTTCCAGAGATGTAGGACACTGTAAGAACAATGATAGCTCAGAATGATAACTGGAAAAAATGGATGATACGGCGCATCAACTTTAATGGGTTTTTAACTTAATTACAACAGTGCTTTTTGAGGTTTTATTTAGCTCGACTCTTGCATGTTTCAGTAAGAATATCTTGCAAATTATGCTTATTGATTCAACATTTTCTATTTTTACCACCCATTCCTTCTATTGGTCAGCGGGATTTATCCAGTCGCAATGAAGTATTTTCTGAACAAAGTAATAGATGACTAGGAGATCAAGATTTTATAAAGAAAGTTCCTGTCACGTAAATGATTGCTTCTTGGTTTGAGATTGGAGTGAGGACTTTTGCGAGGAGTTTTATTTTATTTTTTCTATTCTTATACAGTTTTACTATTTTTACTCTGTTTTATGGCTGTTATTTTTATGTGTAGTACATTAGAAATAGCTATGTTGGATGAACTGCAAACAAGAACCCACCTCTATGTTAGAGCTAAATTGTATGTCAGGTTATAAAAATATAAAGGCAACTTTGCCAAACTTTCTGAAGCACTTTTGGAGACGGCTTATGAAGAAATGAACATTTATTTCAAAAATTTGACCGGAAACAAAAACAAAGTCTTATCTTCATACCTGAGAATTATACATTACAGGAGATTGACTTTAACCCTCTTGTAACATTGTTCCCTCATCAAAAACACAGTTGTAGTTTTGTCTGTGAGATACTATACTTTGCTCCTGAGCCTCCGTTTTATGTGCATAAACTATCAGGACTTGTTTTGAGCATTTTTGCTACATTAGCATATCAGGCAAGATCGGTTGAATTATTTTCCCAAATTAATTTGGTTTGTTGACAGTACATAAGCTGTAAGACAATTACTGATGTGGAAAATATGACTGTCATGTGTGCTTTAGTTCATTTCTAACGATATTTGACTGGAAAAAGACTTTAAAACAGTTCTACTTGTGTTCAAGTCTCTCCATGGCCGAGCACCAAAGTAGATCCCTGACATGTTAGTGCCTTTTCAAAGCATCTCGGACTCTGAGGACTTCAAGGACTGGCCTCCAACTGGTGCCAGAGTCAGGAATAAACATAAACCGGTCTCCTGCTGGTGTCAGAGTCAGGACTAAACATGGAATGACCTCCTGCTGGTGCAAGAGTCAGAACTAAACATGGGTAATCAGTGTTTCAGTTTTATGCAGCTATGATCTGGAACAGTCTTTCTGAATAGAAGATGTAAAACAAGCTTCTACAGTACTCTTTTGATTTTCCAGTTATTTTGTGTATAAATACAAATAAAACTTGCCTTAAATTGCCTAAGATTCCAAGGTGAAGGTTCAAGCATGTTTAAAAGACAAGAAAAATGAATATAATACATATTTGTCCTTAGATGCACGATTTCATTCTCTCTTTTTAATGATTTGTATAGAATCTGTCCTGTGAAAGTTGTTTTCATAATGTACTTCACAAAACCAAAACTGATTCATTCATCGATACAAGTGTTGCCTTTATATTTTTGTTCAATGTACATATAACAGCACAACACTGCTGCATGGCCAAATATAGCTTCGACATCCAACACTGTATTTTTAGGTCAGCCGGATTTACATTCACTATCTAACAAACCGATCACGTCCACAAGATGTTGTCAGCTGAAGGTGCTGCTAAAGAAGAACAGGGTGACCAGTTTTCTCTCTGTCAGTGTCAGTCTGACATAGATCTAACGTGACCACAGATAATCAGCTCCACGTGGGATACCAAGTTAGGGAGAACTTAAAAGAGTACAAAAGCCCGGGACACAAAGAACTGCTTCGCACGAGCTATTGAGACGAAACACAGCTTAATAACTGTCACGCAATGGAAGAAGAGAGGCATGCGTGGATCTGTATTTTTGGGCGGAATAGTACGGTGTTTGAAATGAGGCTTCTTGAGTACATTGAACGGGGAATTGTGAGCGAATGGGGTCAAATATAATGGTTAAGATGATTTACAATGTTTTGGCGATAAATAGGGTTTAATTGGAGCAATAATGTGGTTAGAAAAAAGTGCTTGTCTCCATGGCGACGTTCTAGCAGCTTGATTTTCTCGAGGATCAGATTTTTTGAAGGTGCATCTTGCAGAACCACTATTAGCATAGTTCAGGGTCTTACAAAATATCCACAACACTAAATCTGTGAGTGGGGCTGCAACTAACGATTGGTAATCGATCAGTTGAGCGATTATTCTTTCAATTTTTCAATTAGTTGTTTAGAACATAAAAATCACAAGATGACAAGATTTTTAGAAATTACAGTTTGAGTTTGTAAACGATTTTTACTACCTTAAAAAAGTTTTGCAAATAAAACAATTACACAAAGGTATCGCTTTTATTAAAATGGAGGACAATAATTTTCACTTTTGAAAACAGTCAAAATTAGGGCTGGTCAATACCGTATCGTATATCATATATCGCAATATTCATGTGGACAAGCTTAACTTTAAATATCGTGATATGATTGCACTTTCACCACAGCTCTTTTTGCACCCGAGGCAAACAAAACCAAAACAATCATTACTTAAGACTTAAAGGGGCACTGTGTAAGAAAAAATAAATAAACAAAGTGAGACAAGTATTGTCCACTTTTGAACACCAGGGGGAGCATTTCCAGTGCATTTTGCCTATCTACCATGCTGACATCTAGCATCAATATTCACATTCCGGCCCGTAATAAAACATTTCAAATAAGTATAAATGTATCACAATTGATGTGGATTGGTTAACAGTGCTCTCTTAAGTATTCATGTTGTAAAGAATAAATATGATTTAAATGTTTGTGGACTATATGTGAGAATTAAAATTCCTCTCAATCTTACACAGTGCCCCTTTAATAACACATTTTGTGCTTCATACCTCAGTCATTAGTGCGGATATTTTTGTGGATCAAACTTGGAAAAAAACGCTAAAATTCACAATCCTTGACTGTCAAAATTCATATGCAACTTTCCAAATAAAGAAGCCCAAAATTCCTGTAAAGATGCATCTGATCTCTCTAAAACCTTGAACAAAAGTAACCTATGGCCTGACAGGCTATGCAGATTCTAAAAACAGATCATATAAAAAGTAAAACATGGTGTTTGAAAGGGGAACATACACTGTCACTAAAATAGCCTGAAACACATAATTTTACCAGTGATAAATGTTATAGTATAGTATATGTTATATATTGTCAACCTTGTTAAACAGTGATAAACTTTTTAGGCCATATTGCCCTGCCATAGTCAAAATAGCTACCGTACTTAGTTCTATTGGCAAATTTAATTTGCAGAGTTTCAGAATCACTCGACTTTAGTCACATTTACTCAAATCAAGATCAAATGTGTGGTTACTAATAACACTGACATACTTGAGATTGTGTTGGGGGGTTTCTAGAAAAAGCAACAAATTCACTAGCAAGGACCACACTTTCAGAACTTGTAAGCAAACCTTAATTGAATAGATGTAAGCTCGAACAAACGGAGATGTACCCAGTTTGGCGCTTCCCTCATGGCTGGCTGCAGGCTCCCTAGCCTCATGTGTCCAAGGCGGTTAAATAGCGTAGCCACCGGAAGGGATGTAGGAGAGGTGTGGTCCTAATCCTTAACTTAAGATAACAAACTTATCTTCATTTGACACCTCCCGCACACTGACTACGAGGCGAGTTCGGTTTGGGCGAGTTTCTTGCGAAGTCCACCAGCTGCAATCCACTGCAGTCCATATTTGTCGAAAGTCAAGCAAATTCATGTGGATTCCTGTGAGAATGCTTGTATTATGACTTGAGATCTCTCATGAGATTGTTTCTGCACACTAGCGCAACTCTCATAAGTGCGCTTGCACTGCTTTAAGCTTTGTGAACAAGGGCACATTGGTTTAGTTCTAAGTCTTGCGTGACTTGCACAAAACTCGCACTCAGTGTATGACAGGGGTTACACATTTTTAATGTCAATGCTGAACAACTGGTGTTATAAAAATTCTTTATTTAGTTCTTGCATGTTTATTAACCTATTAGTTGACGATTAATTCAATAATTGATTAGTTGCAATTAATCGATTCACTTGTTACACCCCTAAAGTAGAGAGCAGAAAATCCATATTCTGTAAAACTCAATTACGTAGATGTTTTTCATAATTGACACAGCCAGAGTACAAAATGTCAATTCAATAACAAGGTGTGAATAAAAGAGAGAGGTCTGTAAAAGCTTCTCAAAGCACGGCTGATTATGCAAATTAGTGTCATTATTACTGTTTTTAGAAAACTCGGGAGCCTGTCTATTTTTACTCCCCTCTGATTAGAGCATGTCAGTGTTCCATAGACCTAATTTTCCATTCATGCTACTCAACATTCCGACTGAGTGGCAGAACTATAGCTATTCATACGCGCAACATTCTCCGTCTCTACTCATTTCTCAAACTCCAGACTTGCGTCAAGTTCATTCACATGCAAATGAAATACAATCCTGGTTTTTAAAGTGTATCAAGCTTTTATTTTATCGTAGGTTTGTCATTTGTCTGCTCTCCTTACATGTAAAAGAGGATGTTTAATAGATGCTACAGAAGAAAACTGTTCTTAACCCATTTGCGAATTCTTGAAACCAATGAAATATTCTACATTACAAAAAAATCAAGTCTTATCCAATTAAAACAGCTCCAATCTGGATTAAAATTTTGATTCCATGACATTTTAAGTAGATACATAGTTTTTGCAGTGCAGAAGAACTTGGAAGAACTTATAAAAACATAATGAGAACAGGAACTTCTTACTCAGAGGCAAGAGCGACTACTTATGTGTGGCAAGACGAGCGGACATGGGAGCTAAGCCACGCTCGTGGAGAGACCAACAACGCCATGGGCATAACGCCCAAATTAACAGAACTAAGGCACACAGGGTAAGCTAAACTGACTGGACGAAGGCAAAGTTAACAATTAATGTTGACATTTATTTTACAAAAGGGACAGTTTGTCACACATTCATGTGGTTTCTTTCAGTCCAAGTTTCACATTTCTTTCAGTCCAAGTTTCACATTTCTTTCAGTCCAAGTTTCACATTTCTTTCAGTCCAATTTCACTTTTGTGTCGTTTCTTCATTTACAATCAGCATTACAAAGCATCACATCAGTTTCACAGTACTGACTGGAGTGAAGGGCCATCTAGAGGAGGAGGCGGGCACGCCGTGAGGACCCTGGAAAACGTTATTTTATTACTAATTGACCCGGCTTAGCGTTGGGTGCGCACATTTCGTAGTACACCTACCGAAAAGCAATGCGTAGCGCTCTCCGCACCATACCGAGACCCCGAGCCTCTGACCATGCTGAGCTATGCAGCAGCCGGACCAACGCTGGCAAAGCTACAACAATAGTAGGAATATTAACCACGCAGCCACACAAAGACGCACAAACACATGGCGAAACAGGCTTACCAGCAAAGCACGAAAGTTGTACTCAACCCAGTTGCTGGCGTTAAGCCACACAGTCGCCGGCTTGACGCTCCGACACAACCCAAACAACTCCACCAACTTCATGCTGCGCCCGAGTACCCATCCGCGGATGTGACGTTCGAGGGGGGAGAGGTCAGGTAGGCCAAACAACCCCCCCTTTTATAGTGCGCCCTCTAGCTTCAATCAGTCGAAAACAAGGTCTGTTACGCCAGTTCACTACATTCCACCCCCTCTCTCTGAATCGTCGCCCCGACGATTACCCGAAAACAACAGCCAGCCAATTTAATAACTGCGCCACAGAAGGAGCTAGTATTAACACGCATTCTCCAGTTTAAAACCAAACTATGACCAGTATACTATGGTGCTGTCCCCTCCCCAACACCACATCAACCCTTACCCTACCTCCTCCTCTAGATGTACGCCAAAGACCTCCGACTGTTAAATACTCGATTTTTCCTTTCTCGATTTACTCATTCGTACTGGATGGTTTCCTTCTGCAAATACAAAAGTAATTTAAAAATATACATATACCCACATTACTGTGATGGCCCTTCACTTTACAATATACAGTTTACACACATACCCACCAAAAGGTGTGGGATAGGTGACAAAAAGCAGGAGCACATTAGCATATCACCTTACAGAAAGAATTCACATCACCTCCTTAGTCCAACAAAACTGTATAAACACAGCAACAAACCAAAAACATGCAAATACATTTCTGCAAATAAATACAATTTTAAAACACAGAACAGGATAGGTCCGTTGATTCCTCTGAAAAGCTAAGCGTAGTAGCCACTGCAGTCAGCTGCCATCCAGCCCAACCACATATTACTTTAAACATTTTTGGATTGTAACAATGCCATAGTCCTTATGCAATTTATCCTGCCAGCAAGAGCCAAAATGTGGCAAGACGAGCGGACATGGGAGCTAAGCCACGCTCGTGGAGAGACCAACAACGCCATGGGCATAATGCCCAAATTAACAGAACTAAGGCACACAGGTAAGCTAAACTGACTGGACGAAGGCAAAGTTAACAATTAATGTTGACATTTATTTTACAAAAGGGACAGTTTGTCACACATTCATGTGGTTTCTTTCAGTCCAAGTTTCACATTTCTTTCAGTCCAAGTTTCACATTTCTTTCAGTCCAAGTTTCACATTTCTTTCAGTCCAATTTCACTTTTGTGTCGTTTCTTCATTTACAATCAGCATTACAAAGCATCACATCAGTTTCACAGTACTGACTGGAGTGAAGGGCCATCTAGAGGAGGAGGCGGGCACGCCGTGAGGACCCTGGAAAACGTTATTTTATTACTAATTGACCCGGCTTAGCGTTGGGTGGGCACATTTCGTAGTACACCTACCGAAAAGCAATGCGTAGCGCTCTCCGTACCATACCGAGACCCGAGCCTCTGACCATGCTCAGCTATGCGGCAGCCGGACCAACGCTGGCAAAGCTACAACAATAGTAGGAATATTAACCACGCAGCCACACAAAGACGCACAAACACATGGCGAAACAGACTTACCAGCAAAGCACGAAAGTTGTACTCAACCCAGTTGCTGGCGTTAAGCCACACAGTCGCCGGCTTGACGCTCCGACACGACCCAAACAACTCCACCAACTTCATGCTGCGCCCGAGTACCCATCCGCGGATGTGACGTTCGAGGGGGGAGAGGTCAGGTAGGCCAAACAACCCCCCCTTTTATAGTGCGCCCTCTAGCTTCAATCAGTCGAAAACAAGGTCTGTTACGCCAGTTCACTACATATGCAATATGTTTTTATGATCACAACAACCAACAATTGCAATGACAGAATAAGGTTCTATCTGGTAATTCCTGGTTTCTCACCGCACTCGTCAAGCAAAAAGCTTATAATCTTATAAACATCTCCTCTCTTTCAGACAGAATCCAAAGTGCAGCTTCTGAACAATGGTCTTGTTATAAGTTAGCGCACCTCCTCTCCACAAGGCCTTACGTAAGTCGAAGATCTTTCGTTGTGATTTTGTCTGCGACGTGTGTTACTAAAGTCAAATTTGAACAAATCCACTGATAAAACTCATCACAAGGCCGTCATGCAGAAACATCAAAATCGGAGCGTGTAATCGCTTTGAAGTTCCAAAAATCTGATCGTGAAAAAAGTACATGACGCAACAAAATGTGCATTGTAGTCTCGTGTCTATTCAAGGTTCGAAATAGGTCACCCAGGAAATTATTTACATGAAGCATTTGCAGGTGCTAATAATACTACGCGAAAATGATGGTATGATTCATTTTGCTAATTGGATGCAGTTCTTTTTTTCCGTATACATGACCTAATAGTGCTGTCAAAACATTGTGCAATTCATGAATGAAAAACAGACGGAAATGGAAGGAATTATGCAACAAATTGAAGCAATGGCTGAAAATATTCCACCGTTTGGAACTGATTTGGTTTTTATGTGACTAAATGATTGAGAACATTAAATGATTGAATATTTTGGGCTTTTTAACCTTTGCTTTCAATAAATCAGTTTGCAAAATTTGAGTTTTGTCCATGAAAAATTGAACTTGTGCATTGTATTTTTCAGTTTCTTAGAGTTTGTCCATTGTAAAACACAAAACTGATCTAAAACGGACGGACCCAGGTGATCAAATATGGCGGGCGCTGGGCATCAATGGCTTTTGCTCACTGGCGTTCATTGACGTATTGGCCGTTAGCTTTAGACTTTTGCTAGGTGCTCCACATAGACATATAATTAGTAGCCACGCAGTTTGATGCTATAGAACTCCGGAGCAAAATACGCAAGTTATGAAATATGCAGAGAGTGTCAGTTGATACAAACCTACCGACCACATTTAGCAGAGGTCAAAAGTCACAGCATTGAGTTCCTCCGAGGTCTCCCATCCAAATACTGTCCAACCCTGCTTAGCTTCTGAGATCTGACGGGATCAGGCTTTGGCAAGCTGGTATGGCCACTTAAAAAAGCTGTTTTATACAAAACTAAAACCTTTTGAACCAGAAAAAAGTTTATGATGTGAAACTAGGTAAGAATTGTCACAAGATCTGACAGTTTTCAAAGATGTTTTTGCCGAACACAAGCAGGTTTTTCTCGCTGCAGCACCAATAGAGCGGCAAGCTAAAACAGCTTCAAGCTAGCAATGTCCTATCCAGATAATACGATCTATGAAAACCGGTCCAGTGATTTCTTGTACAAAACTGCAGAACTGATTAGCTCCTGTTCTTCACGTTCACAGTAACAAGCAGCAATTTTTAATTTACGTATTTTTTCTTGTTGAAAAGTTGTGGAAACATTTTTTTTTTTATAAGTAGGGCCTAGTGGGTGGGGAAAAGTGGGTGAAAATAGAAATTTACTTAGAGCATAATGTTCATTGTAAAACACAAAATTAATCTAAAACGGCTTAGAAACAGAAACGGATCCATTGACTTCTTGTTCAAAACTGCTGAATTTATAATCGAATTGTAACATTTTACTTTAATAGGCCACACTTTTTAAATTATTTGTCTTTGTTGTTGGATAGTGGCTACATGACAGTTTTGTACTTTACGTGTTTTACTCTGATTCTTGTTTTTTGACTAATTGCCAGTAAATACAGACTACTGGGCAGGATGCTTTTTCTTCATTCACTGATCAATACAAAAACGTAATATTCCTGGAAATGAAAGAACTAAAAGAGCCGTGAATCAGATCAGGAGTTGTTTTTTTAACATATTTGATGGAGGATGTTCAGTTGTTTGTCCCTGATTCGATGAAGAGCTTCGACCGGTGTCTCATTAGTGAATCAGTTCCTTTTTTTTGTTTGAGTTGTGAAGTTTTCTGACCCCGAGGTCTACTTCTGTATTCTCCAGAGTGAATCATGAAGAGTCTGAGATTTTTTCTTTTTTCTCCATGAAAATGAGTGAGAATGAGAGTTTGCTTACAAATCTCTGCATCGTGTCTAGTTTTAAAGTATTTACAGTATCTGCTTTGGGAATTGTGCGAATGGAAAAACGTCTTATGAGACTGATACATGAAGGACTTGATTTTAAAGGGCCCACATATTGATTGACTGAACCTAACTGAAATTTGCTGAGGTTTTAACATGTTACAATAATGTTTGCCAGGTATACACCATATTAACTCTTTCAGTGCCAGCCCTATTCTCACTTTGACCCTCCTTCCCTGCCAGGCCTTTTTGCTAATTTGAAGTATTCACAGCTCCAGAAAAAAACTTTGAGCAACTGGAATGTTGACATGACATGTTGTACATCAAATAAGAAAAAGTTCATTTAAAAAAGAATTCTGATTCAACATGAATCCGTTCACTTTTTATAGGCATTTGAAATTTCTTCTTTTCTTTTTTCAGTGTCTGACGAGAAACTTTTGACATAACGTCCTTAGTATTTTCACACTGCTCTTTATGTTAAATACAAGTGTCCTAGGAATAAGTTATTTTTCAGCTCAATGGTTTCAGTCTTCAGGTTCAGAAGTGTAAAAAAATATTTGGCGACATTCTTCATTTTATTCATGCATCTTGAGTTGCAAACATACAAACATAATTATGTAACAGTTGCTACATAATATGATTATGTTTATATGCTTGTTCTTGTGCTCCAACTGACCTCCACATAAAAACGTCCAGTTTTGTGAGAGTTAAAATCCCAGAGGTCTCTGCTTCCATTTTTAAATCCATGAATCATCAACAAACTCATTCTTTGGTAATATTACAACATTCTACAAAACAATTATCCCTTTTCCTGTTTGCTGTTGGACAATCTGCTTCTGCATTTTTGACCAATGACTGTTTCTGATTTTCTGATTGACTGTTTTGTTGGGTTACCATGTCTAAGTTCTCTTTTGTCAATACACAAACTCATTGGTTTTCACTACATCAGTATAAAATGAAAAAAAAAAAAAAAAAAATACTCAGATGATCACACAATGAACAGTGACTTGTGGTAAATGTTTCTGAAAACATGTAAAAAACTTCACCAAAGATATAAACACATATACAGTATGAGTTTATTAGTGAAGTATTTTGACCTGATTTGTAAAATCTTTAACATGTTTTTAGAGACTTCCACCACAACTCACTGTTCACTGTCTGATCTTCCAACTAATTATTTGTTTTAGACTGATTTAGTGAAAACCCCATTGAAATGAACTGAACAGAAAATGCTCATAACTACATAAGCTTTTTTCAATATAAACAAGTCAACTGGTGTTCTGTATCTATTAAATATTCCCCCAATTTAAGTGAAGTCATAAGCAAATGTGTCAAATTTGCTCTGAATTGTGTTACAGTTATTATACCTGTTCCACTTTACCTTTTGTCTAAACATCAAAAATGTCAAATGCGCGCTCACGTTCGGCCGTCGCAATCAGCGCTTCGGGTGTAATTACTCTCAGCAGGTGCAGGAGGAAGTGATGGCGTTTGCTCCTGAGCCTTTGTGAAATAACGCACCTTTCATCCCAGGATATGTAGGCCACAGACATGCTCCGAAGGTCCCGCGGAGGCATCCCACTGAGCTCAGGTGTGACGAGGCGCCCAGGTCAGAGGAGGTCCCATCGAGAGTTCTGGAGGCTGTCAGCGGGATGTGGCCTCGTTCCAACAATCGGGTCATTGTGCCATGGCGTTCGGTGACACAATAACCTCATGGCCCCGCTGAGGTTGGAAATGGAACATCAAAAACATTTTTTATTTTTTTTTCTGATACACATATGCTCATATGTCTTGCTGTGTTTCTGTCTCGGAAAGGTACATCTCGTTCAGTGCTGATGCAAAGTATGCTTCCGTTTGTTCAAGAGGTTGTGTTTTGTGCGATTCTGACGCCGTTCGCAGACATTATTAAAGGAGAGGACAGATACTTTTCACCGATTTTTGAGCTATTACAGAACAGGTTATTATTAATCTCAATCACTGACTTGCAGATTTTAAATGATAGGTTTGTAAACCAATCAGGTGCCGGTAGGATTTCCAAGACGTGACTTACACTTGAATCAGACTTGAGTCACTATTTCGATGACTTGACTTGGGATTCAAAATTTCAATTGTGTAATTTTGCATTAACAAACTTGAAACAGGTCCTTTCTTAATTTTGTTTGGACCAGAAAAATATTTTAGATGGGAAAATGCATAAAACTCAATGGAACTGTAGAAATAAAAGATGTATTTAGTAATTTAATATAAAGACTTTAGACCGACCCGTGGGACACTGATTGGGGAATTGACTTAGACTTGTCTCTGTTTGACTTGGGACTTGACTTGGACTTGTTTCTCTTTGACTTGGGACTTGACTTGGACTTGTCTCTCTTTGACTTGGGACTTGACTTGGACTTGTCTCTCTTTGACTTGGGACTTGACTTGGACTTGTCTCTCTTTGACTTTGAACTTAACCTGGACTTAAGACCAAAAAGACTTGCTTGAGACTTGCACATCCCTGACTTGGTTCAATATTTCGATCAAGTGTTTCGTCGCAATACTTGATCATACACAATTGTGATAGGTTTGTGCTGCTGACTGAATCCAAAAATCTAAAATGATCAATATGGGGTTAAAAAAAATCACAACTTTTTTTTTTTCATCCCAGATCACCACAGAAGGTGTCATGAGGTTATGTTGGAAAGCAGTATTTAATAAAATTGAGGAAGTTTGAACCGTAATAAACATATGATCTGAAAAAAGACAAAAAATAAAACCAAATCGGATATTTTTTACACCGTGCTTGTTGAGTTCCTGGGCTCCCAAGATTTTTTTTTTTTTGCTGCAATACTAATGAACTAGCCAAGTGTTGAAGCAAACCATACCCAATCCAGATATTTTATGAGATCCATGGTTCCATTTCTGAACCATAATATTGTGGATATTGCAATGAACAAAATGTGAAAACTTTGCCTACTTCTTCAGTTGTTACAAGCTGAAAGATCTTGAGGCACAGAAAGTGAAGTGAGATTGTATTTCTCCTTCACTCCTTCTATGAGCCATGTGCCCGTCTGTCTCATATCTCTTGTGTTTTCCAGACCAATCCTCTTCAATGAAGCACAATGTTTGAAGAGGAACAAAGTTTGTTATCATTAGGCTTACTGTATTGAGTAACATGTTCAGACTTATAGAGCTGTGGTCAACCAAAGACAGGCCCTGTTGATCGATTACTCACCTAAAATAAAAAATTAAAAATCATACTTTACATTTTTTTCTTGGCAGGACTCCCTGGAAGAAGAGATATTGTATCTCAATGGGACCTTTCTGGCTAAATAAAGGATAAATAAAATAAAAAATAAATAATATTGTGATTAGGGCCGACCAATTTATCGGTAAATCTGCCATTATTGTAGTCTCACGAGTCATTGGTAATCTGCAAGAATGTTGCCGATTGGCGCAGATGAATTTCATTATTCATCATCCATTCATTCATTTCTTTTCATCAATGCATGGGATGTACAGTATTTAAATTACCCTATGACTTTATGGAAATGTCAGACAGTTTGATTTATGACAATAATTAATTAAAGATGGCAGCATTTCTTTTGTTTTAGGTTTGTTTTATGGTGACTTAGCTATGTGATCTGTAGCAGCGTAAATGTGGCTCATTGTTGCACTGTTGCCATGGGCAATCACAATCGCATCCACAGGACCATACTTCTCTCTTTTAATCCATTTACACTGATAAAGTCCCTTTACCCAAACTTTCCAAGCATGTCTTTACTTTCCTAAACACCGTCGATTGGAGAATGATCCATGGTGAATAGTAATAATAATTTAGATCAAATCTGAAGGTAAAATTCCCATAAAGTAATTTTTAATCAATCTACCTTTCTGGGGTTCTTTAAATCGGGCAGAGAGCATTTTAGTCTGAAGCTATGAGTTTGCACCAAGAACAGGATTCACTGAGAAAAAAAAATGAAAATCTGACTTTATGTTTACTATTGTAAGCATAATCTTAAAAACGTGCCTTCTCCAATATCAACGTATTGTGATAAATATCGTATCTTGGGCTTCATATAAAAAATATCGTATTGTTAAACTAGCATATCGTTACATCCAGCAACTAGATCACAGAACTGTAGACGATTCTCAAAAACCAGGAAACACAAATACAATGCACATTTTGATGCGCCCAGCAAGGTTTGCACGTTCACACGTTCAGTGGACGATATGCATGAAAGAAGTGAATTTTAGCATTTTTTCTGGTTTTATTTGGGAAAATATATACATTTAAGACTGAAACATGGAATTTTATGTACATATTCTTGCCTCAAAGTAATTATTGTTGAAAATTGTCAAAAACTTGTTTCGCAGAGACGCACGATGTTCAGTGGACAAAGCGAAGTAGATGCTCCAACCTGCGTCGGATGCTTTTGGACGCCTGAGTTGGGCAATGCTGAACTTCCAATGCGTCCTGGAAGAGAAGCTTCACTTCTCCTCCAGGACCTGATAGTTGTGCTATCAGGTATGCAATTCCTTAATGCAGCAAAGCCTTGCGCCCTCTCGCTTTCTTTCTTGTCTAAACGCATCATTATTTAGAACTAGTTTTTGTATGTTTCATTCTGAAGTTCACCTCTCAGAAACATCAAGAATCGCTCTACTTTTATGCTCTCCTTTCTGAACTACACACCGATATTGGCAAAAACAAAAAAGTTTGTCAGAAGCATCTTTAGGGTTACTAAAAAGTCTGCAATAAAAAAAAAAAAAAACGTTCAAATTTCTGCTTCTGTCCTATAGAGGGATTTTTTGTTTATCAACACGGGCGATGCGCGCGCACCCCGCCTGTAGAAAGAGCCTCCGCACATAGACACAAACAGTGGAAACAAGTCAAAAAAGCTCCGTTGTCAGCCAACGTCAAGAGTTTATCACTTTGCGAAAACAAAAGCTATGCTGCTAAGCTAACATTTATGGATGAAATTTGATCCTACGACCCTTAGAAGTTACTTTCAGGTAAGTGAGAAAAACGGCGAGAAAAACGCTGACTCAAGCTTCAGGGGACAGACGTCTATCATACCGGTTCATACCTGATGAAAGCAGCTAGCTGTCGTCCCGTTTCGTTGTTTAATTGGAACAAGTTTCCAAATGTAAACAAATTGAGAGGCGCGCTTTCTGCAGGACGCAAGCGCAGTAGGGCGAAGAGTGACGTCGACCCAAAATCCTCTATATAAATCTGAATAATCTAGTTAAAAGAATTAGTTGACATATCTCGATTACGATATTCGGACGATAGTTCAAATCAAGCATCAAGCATATGTCTTTAAATGTATTAGTTGAAGGTTAAAGATCAGACAAATTAGGCTTGACTGGTTTGACAATAAACTTAAGACAGGTGCTACCAATCGATGAGTTGACTAAAAGCAAAACTAGCAAGTGTCTCAATGATCTGACCAAATATCTGACCCAAACAGCAATCACAAGACCATAAGATATAAAGATATTCATAAAAAAACAAAACAAGTTAAATCAGATTTTCAGAAAAAGTTTGTAATGTACTTTCTAACTCTGACAAATTTTCATCGACTGAGAGACCAATGAGTGACCAATTGACTGAAATATCACAGTTTAACTCACTGTTCATTTGGCTAAAGGCGCTTTGAGTCCGCCAGTTCTGCCAAACAAAACTCGCTGAGCTGAGCCAAGAACAAGTGGCAAGAACTGTCCAACAGCAGCTGTAAGAACAAAACGAAAATGAAAAACAACCTTCATACAAGTGATAAACTGCCCAGTGGTTGTTGCAAGAGTACAATGTCTTCGGGTTTGTTTTCGTTCTCGATGAAAAACAGGTAAAACCTTCTACTTCTGAACATAAATTAAAAATAAAATATCGAAACACCAATGCTAAAATAAATTCCAGACGCAAACTTTACAGAAATATTATTGTTGTGTCTACAGATGCATAGCCCACACAGGTCACAGTGTCCTGGACATCTCTAGAGTTTGATTATAGCTTTGGTGGATTGTTTGGGTCAAAATAACCGTCTCGTGTTACTGAGCTGACGGGGCATCGTGTACTTTAAATGACCTGCCGGCTACGTATAACCGAAGAAGAAATTTAAAAAAACTTCCAAATTCCCTCCTTCCTGCACACTATTCTTAGGAGAGGTCAGCGCAGTGGGAGGACGGAGGTAGAAACGTGACAGAGGCAAACTCGAAGAAATGCCAAAGATAGACTGCTGACTCCAGTGTCCTATATAACCCATCTGGAGAAGAAAATTGCACCTGGACAAAAAGATCTTCACAATCTTGTAGCAGAAAAGGGTCATTTGATGTTGTTGATGTTGTAAAAGCAATATAAAGTAGAGCATAAGATATAGTAATGTAATGTTCACTTGACATTACAACATTCTAGGGGTCAGTAAGATTTAATACAGATGCTTGGCAAAGATTTGTTTAGATGTGTTTTTTGTTGTAAAACTGAATGTCATCACAGAAAGTGCTGCAAGTTAAAACACAAGATAAGGTGGAGGGGCTACAAACCGAACGCAACCACGCTAACGATTACAATGTTTAAGCTAAGTGAAGGGGTTTTGACGCATGATCAAAGTGGCGCGGTGCGAATTATGTTGGCGGACGGGAATGTCTGGAAAATCCTGGAATCAATCTCACATCCATGCGATCTGCTCATGTCAGTCAAGCACAGTACCCACTACACCACCCAACAGCAGAGATCCCTAGATATTCAACAAAAGTCACTGATATGGACTTGCACAAACATGCGGCGGTTAACACTTGAATGCTAAATATTGGTCATGAGACCAATATCAAATGTTCACGTGTCATGCGTTCTGGCAACCAGCGCTGGGCGACTGGTACAAATTGACACCTCTTGTGTGTTAGCACCTATCCGGTAAAAAATGTTGTGAATTTATCTCAGGTTAAATAAGGCTGCATCTTGATATTGGCTTTGTAAACGGCAGGTTTTTAAGTAAAATGCCCACTCATTCAGTGGCAGCTCCTGACTAATTTCTTTGGAGGTGCTATGGTCAATAATACATAGCCAGTTATCAAAGCCTAATGCCCACAATAATTTTAAATTTCCTAATTATTATAATATAATTTTATACCAGTAGGTGGCATTAACATGCAGTGTGTCAATAAAATCATAAAACCAGTAATAAGCATAAGCAGGCTTCACATTTATAGTAACATATTTATTTGTGGGTTTTTAAGACAATAAAACCAGCATAAGAGCCACAGTAAAAATGGACATGGTTACAGCCTTGTACATGTGAGTCGTTACGGACATGTACGCGACTGCAGAGCGTCGTCACGCAGATGTACGTGACGGCCTTGTACGTGTGCGTCGTCACGCACATATACGTGACAGCGGAGTATTGTCACGTACATCTTCAACGACACGCACATGTACATGACAGCCTTGCGTCGTCACATAGCGTTGTCATGCACATGTACATGACAGCAGAGCATCGTCACGCACAAGTATGGGGTGGTAGAACGTTGTTACGCACATGTACGCAGTGGCAGAGCGTTATCACGCATAAGTACATGACAGCAGAGCATCGTCACGCACAAGTATGTGGCGGCAGAACGTCGTTACGCACATGTACGCAGTGGCAGAGCGTTGTCACGCATAAGTACATGACGGCAGAGCATTGCCATGTAAGTCCCATTAATTTGCAATGTAAGGCTGAAACTTAGTGACAAGCTACCTCCTGCAATTATTGCTTTTGCGCCAATTTTCAAGAAAGCTACGAAAGCTACGAGAGCTACGAAAAATTGGACTGATGGCCACATTTGATCCTGAGCAAGAGCTTGAACATGCCTGGTTGAGATATTAAAGCACAATTTGCAAACCTAGCTCCTGCACAACTTCTCGACTAAGGACGTTATCATATTCTAAAAAATGAACGCAGCTTAGCCATCACAAATCCTGAACAAAGAGTTTGTCCTTGCAACCTCAGCTCAGCACAGTCATGCCACACATCAGTCTAAAATGACTGAAGGAAATAGGCACATTATAGCAAACATCATGACTGAAAAGTGACACGTGACTACAAATGGTCTAGAAGTCTACAAAAGTATGTTCCGTGTCAATTCAGTCTTTAAGTAAAAAAAAAAAAAAAAATTGCATTACACAAGCTGTTCCAAATGTGACTGTCAGAGGTTCAAACTTTGCAGGTGGTTGCTGCTGCTGATGATGGAAGCAGCCTCTTTGAACTCTCTTACACCAGACTCCTGAGAGCGAGAAGTAGAAATGAAGCGCCGTGGATCATTTTCTCTGTGATTACAAAGTTCTGTTCTAATCTAGTGGAGACAGTCTATAATATCATACTGTATGAGTCACTGCACAAGGTTAGCCAGTGTGCAGCCACTGCTCAAAAGTGACTCACCAGCAAAGTCTAGAAGTCCAACATTAAATGGTTCATATGTATTTTCCAAGGTAATAAAGTAAATATTGTTTTTCGACTACTTTGATTTTCACTATTCTTTGAAGTCTTTTAGTCGCTTTCGTTAATTTAAAAGTGATTTGTTTGTTTTTGCATTTTAATTCCATGTTCTACAAATGTATTCGTGACATAATACTTTTTAGTGATAGTTCAATACAATTTTAATAAAAATCAGATTGAGTTTGTTTTTGATCTGTTCCAACAATTTGACAACAATCTCAAAAGTGTAGCAGCTAGCCTAAATACGAAATCAAAACTAGGACATCAATCATAATTTACGTTGTCTTTTTCTCATTTTGGACCCTCTTGAAAATGAGATGGTCCATATTAGCTGCGGAGCTGCTTAAAATAGAGCATGTTCATCATATATTGTCTCAAAATTAATGAAATTACATGATTTTCTATCAAAACTTCCTGGGGGCAACCTTCAGGCCCCCCATGCCTACAAGAGAAAGTCAGCCTGCTACACGTCAAAGCACATCAGGGAATCTGTCACTTTAAAACTAAATGATTGTAACCAGTGGAAAGGTTACAATAGCGTTATTGTCATTTTTTGATTAGATATCACCTTTTTTTTGATAATTTTGGACCTTGGTATGCTCAGAAAGCTGCATACTGCACTGATATCACACAAATATTTGCCCTCCAAGGACTTTGAAAGAGTTATTTACGCATTTATTACAACTGGCCTTGATTATTGTAACACTTTGCGTTCCAGTATGGACTTGGCCTGCAGCTGGTCCAAAATGCGTCTGCTCGTCTGCTCACAAGTACAAGGTGTCAACTACACCAATCAGTCCTTGCATCACTGAACTGGCTCTCAGTTGCTCAGAGAATTCATTATAAAATGGTGAAAAGTAGAGGGACAGAGGTTTTTCTGGCAGGTCCAGGTTAGGAACAGCCTGCCCTTGGATGTCAGAGCTGCAGAGTCACTAGAGTAGTGTTTCCCAACTAGGGCTGTAAAGCAATAAAAAATGTAATCGCAAGATTGTCTTGAGTTAACTTGCGATTAATCTTATTTAATTAAATATTTGTATTTATTATTTTTAAAATGTATTTTACTTTCTAATAAAAAAATAGCTTTTACCTCTGTTTATTATTCCTTTAATTGTAGAATGTGTTACTCTCTTAAAGTGTAAAATAATGTTTTATAGGTTTTCCCAAAACATTAGGCAAAATTGTGGTATTGACTTGTCTCACTCATAATAAGCATTTAATACACTGCTCTTTCACAATAAAATGCTTTCTGCAGCTAGAGATTATGAAGCTTTTATTGTGTAAGAGTCACAGGAAGTTTTAGTTATAACTAGCGCAGCCAAAAGTAGAACTTTGAAAGTTTTTATCGAAGTTGTGAAAGCCTATTGTGGATAGTGGATATTTTCAACAACTTGAATGGACAAACATTGTATTTAGTGACCAGTGACCGTGACTTTATCGAGACACGAGAAGGTGAAAACACGCAAAGTCTCAAAGAAACAGCCTCCTCATCAGCTGATCGAACTGGTAAACAAACACACATCCCCACTTAAGACAGTTGTGCGATCGAGTGGAAAAGTTACTAGAAACTACAAAAGTGAGCCAGCAGAGCCTTGTCTGGGCCTCTTTCCGTTTGTGCACTGTGTTTTCTATGAACCTCGCGTCATTGGAGCGTTTCAATGGCGAAAAATAAGCATGAGATTCATTTGCATCAAAAAAAATGTCGCCAAATAGTTTAAAATTTGTTTTGCGTTAACGCAATAAAAACACGATAAAACTGATAGCCCTTTTCCTAACCTTTTTTGAGTCGTACAAAAATACATGATATATTTCATCTTCATAGTGACTCAACTTTTTGGTTGAAAAGTTGCATAATTCAGCCATACAATATTTTTTTTTAATTGGTAAATTGTAGGACTGAAGTTCTTTAGTCGTTTAGTTGATTAATCGGCATCTTAGTCAACCAAAATTTGTATTAGTCGACTAATTCTTTTTAGATAGATTATAAGGTTTTATCTTAAACAGGAACAAAAATGTGTGATTTTGTAAAGATTTGGAACCGAATTATTGGTGTATTCTGCCGTTTTATACATAAATACCATGTTATCTATTAATGTTGGGCATAAATAGTGTTTTTTGCATGAACTCCAATAGATTTTTAGTATTTATGTTTTGGTCAAATAAATAAAAATCAAAGTTTTAGCCATATCCTTTTTTTCGATTAATCGGTCGATGGGACTTACCTTTAGTCAACCTACAATTTCTTTGATCGACCACTGCCCTAGTAAACTGGGCTAGTTTTACTTTACTGAAAAAGTTGTTCAAGGCACATCATGCACCTTTATGCACCGACACTGACCACCTATGCAAATATCTCTGCCTCTTTCTGAGCTGTTATGCAGACACAGAACGCTTACATAACCGCATTATTCAGCATCTAGTCGAAAAATACAAATTGAGTTCTTAGGTAACACGATTGGGCACTTACGACATTCCAGAAGAGAGGATTGAAGATGATGGCAGCGACAGCCAGACAAAAGGTTGGCTCGGCGAAGTCAATTAGCTTGAGAAGCCCTCGCATCGGTGCCAGGTCCATCTAAAAAAGAGACACCGCAGATTTACAAAGTGCTCCAAAACACAGCTCGTAAATGGAACTCAAAAAAATACTTGACAGACATTTGAAGTGGCAACAAAAAGCCTGTGTATAATTTGTGCGTTTATGTATTAAAAATAGGTCTTGTTATGAAAGTGAAGTCTTTTATGTGGCGAGGATGGTTTTACAGTTTAGGCCCAGTGACGTTAGTGTTGGTGAGAAACAGTGTTTGTTTATAAAGCTAATGACTTATGTCTAATCCAGAGTCTATATTTTGACCTAAAGCTAACAAGGTCACTGTAGGTTATAAGGAAACAAACGCACCTTATGTTACTGTAGACTGTTTTTACGTCATCGGTAGAAAATAAAAAATATATCAAGCATTTCAAAGGATGAAAAGATTGAAATTATGAAAGATGTGTAATTTGTCTGGTGATAATTATATTTGTTTTTTATTGACTTTGCAATGAAGCATGTGTCGTTTCTTCAAAAACACTGCCAAAAAAAAAAAAGGAAATGTTGATAAATTTAAGATCTATGTACATGTATCTAGTTAGCAGATGTTTTACCTGGCAGAGCAAAATGTATTCTGTTGAAGAGTGCCGAGAGCTAAACATTATTTTGTTTTGCATTTAAAAAGTTTTTGGTGTGAAGACATGATGAAATCTTTTTGAGAATACATCTGATTTGGTGTCTTTTTACCAGGGGCCACAAGCTGAATCTCAGACTAAATGGAGGGCTGAGGCCATAGAAAAGTGAACATACAGTGACATATTCCAATTTGGTGCATTAGGAACAGGTTAAACTGAGCCGTAATACATTTATTCAGGCCTAAAACATCAATAGTAATTACTAAAAACGCTTGATACTGGGTTTTAAAGAGAAAAGTTTTAAAACGGAGGTGATTGAGGTCTCTCTCAGGCCCAACATAAATTGTTCCAAGGACAACATTTGGCCCCTGGCTGTAGTTTGGACATGCTTGATCTAAATTATCCTTGCTTCAAACTGTTTCTAATGTTTTTTAAAACATTGCATCTTAGTTGAGTCCACATGATTTGCCAATTACTGTACTGAACATTTTCAATACTAACCCAGTTTGCAAATGTATTTTGCTGTTTCTCTCATAGCCCCCAGAAATGCTTTGAAACCAGTGAAATATTATCCCAGTATGTAAAGCAAATAAATCTTCTCTATTATAAAACGACTCATAATAAAATTCTAGATCAAAGTAATTTTAAGCAAGGCATAGTTTTTGCTGTTTTGTTAAAATGTAGAATTTGTTACACTAATCGCAGTTCAGCTCACTTGTCTGGATTTGAATCTTGGCGCTCAGGAGAAAATAGTTGCCCACACTGAATCATTGTGCATGGATTCAACTGCAGGTGTTTTATTGTAATAATGATCTGGTCATGTGGCATAGCTGATGTATATGTAAAAACAGAATAGTTGGCTTCCGTGCTAGGATGACTTTTTTCCAAGGGTGTGGTAGGTAACCACACCGCAAAATACACACATTACTCAGGTTGCTTGCTGCTTTCTACCTGACCTTAACATCTGAGGTCACCTGCTGCGTGGAGACTGACAAAAATTCAGCTAGTAATTATTATAATCGTTTGAGCTTATTGACTAAAAAGACTGCATCTGGAAGTTTCCTGCTAGTCTTTTACATCATGAGAGCACCACCAAACAATTAATGCATCAATAAAGGTCTCATTACTGTGTAACTAATATAATTAATTATCAGCTAACTAAATTAGGTAAAGTAACTGAAACATCTAACAACGTTAGTATGATACAGACTAACAACTTACTGTAGTTAAATTGCAAGAGGCAATGAGGTGCAGTGTCTTCTGTTTTTGAAAGTAAACACAAAATGTAGCCTCAATGCTAACAACAAGCAGATTTTACAAAAAAAAATTTTAGTGTGGGAAAAAAAACTATACATAGATGTAACCACAACACTGTACGTTACCTTAATAGAGATACATTATCAATCCAAAAAACAAAAAAAGTTTTAAGTTATAGGCTATATATTTTTAAAAAAGTGCATTTTCATAGTTTTTTTCATAATTATTATTAAGAGTAAAAATAATTTCATTTATAGCATCTTAATAACTTTGTATTTGGTTTTAACTGTTTAAATACTATCGAAAAATAATCAGACTGAATCTGCTAAACTTGGTGCTAGATTTAAAATAAATAAATAAATACAATCACTTGAAATGAAAACGTGCGCGTGCGATGCTTTTATTCTGACACGCCACTTCCGGGTCCCAGCTAGCATAACACAGCTGTTAGCTCCAGTTCATTCAAAGCAGGGAAGCGTGAGTACGAAGCGGACTAAACCGTGAAGCGTCCCGTCTTTTTCCACACACGTTTACCTGGGAGTAGTCCACGTTGTTGAGTCCTCCGCAGCACACCAGAACACGCGGGGTTTCGTTCTCTCCGTTACGTACGCTGTCCTCGCGCATAAATAACGTAACCTCCAGGAAAAAAAGAGACGCACGAGCAGACTTTGGCCGCTGTTATCTGGGCTTTGGAGCTGAAAGTCCACTAAACGTTGATAGCGCCCCAATGCTTCGTGGGAAATGTCATTAGTCTAACATTACGCACTCATTATAACGTCGTATTTGAAATCACGAAGTCACAAATCATAAAAGAAGCGTGCAGGTTTGTTTACTAGCCTTCTTCGCCGTCGGAACGTGCCCGCGTGCGAGTTAAAGCGCCATCTATTGACATTTACAGTTGTAAAACACATAAATGACAAACTTACAAAAACAATTCATTTCAATAGACACAATTTCATTTTAAAGCCTATGGTATTGATATATAAATGATTTTACTTACTAATACTATTATTATTTATTTAGGCCATTTATGTATTTATTATTATTATTATTATTATTATTATTATTATTATTATTATTTTTCACTTAAATGTATCATCAAAATTACAATTTAAAAAAGCTAATTTCACTATTGCAAAGTTTTAGAGAAATTACATATTTATGAATGTGAATTATTTTAATACAGCTTGCCAGAGTTTAGTTGAGTTTTCGGCATCACTTCATAATTTTATTTATTTATTTATTTTTTTTTTTCTAGGATAGCCCCTTAAATTCTTAAATTGTCACAATATTTTTTTATTGAGCCATATAAGAATTTACATTTAAAAGGTGCAGAAGAGTTCAACATATATTGTTTTCTTTTTTTTAACAAAGAACAAAAAAAAAACAAAATAAATAATAATAAAATAATAATCACAATTTAAAAATTGTTGCTTGGCAATAATTTAGGGAGGTATATAAATGTATCTTAAGTTGTCACATAGACGCAGACTTCAAAAAGTTAATAAACTATTGCCACACTTTTTAAAATGACAGCAGTTTGTCTTTTAACAGATATAAGATTCTTTCATAAACGGTTTATAAATAAGTTTCTAATGTTTGCACATAGTCACATTTGTAGATGACTTGTAACTTAAGGGGAAAAAAGGAATATAACCAGAATTGTGAGTAATAATAATTTTGAATATTATTAATATTATTTATTTGCTAAGCACCTTTCATGCCAACGCAATTCAAAGTGCTTCACAACATTAAAATACATTAAAGTACTACTGTCATTAAGCTACTTATTAACTATCTTCAGTAGCCATGCAAGTCATAAATGCTTGTAAAGATTTCCTGAGGTCTAGGTCTAGTTATTTCCTATGCAAATAACAAGTGACACTTTTCTTTTTTTTAATTTGTCATTTAAAATGTTACAGAATGTCGAGATGGAGGGGAGCGAAAATGAATATTGTTTAATTAGATATTTTTGGTGGCAAGTTTAATCATTTTCTTCAAATGACGTTGTATAAATTGAGTAAAAAACTCTTTTTCGCTTTATTGTATTGTGACAAAAAACAAGTAACACAAGTGCATGTTTTGTGTAGTTTTCTTTTTGCACATTTATAATAATGCTTTAGGCAACATTTTGGTCAAAACATGAGCTCGCCTGAAGAAAGCAAATAACAAGTATTGCAAATATTTATCTTCAATGAAAATACATCTAAAAAACATTTGCATCAAGGCCTTTTATAACAAAGACTATCAGAACCAATTAAAAATGAATTAAAGCATGCATTGTTTCAGTTTATTTGTAGTTTCAGTCACACACACATCAATTTCATCAAACAAATCAAAAACATTACTTATACTACATGTATACATGTGTGCCAATGCAGCAAAAATGAATTAAACCGATCTTGCCTGATATGCTAATGCTGCAGAATGCTTTGGTTAGTGTAACTTTTTACCTCCAAAAGTTGTTGTTTGTTTGGATGTATTTCTTGGACTAAATAACTATATATAAAATGTCTTTCATTCTTCCATGTGGATGCCTTCCCTTGTTCTGGGCAATATTGACACAAATGAATATCTCAGTAATTTTTTTAGATATCTCGATTACTATATTCAGACGATATAATGTCAGTCTAACAGGAAAATGTCAAAGCATGACTTAAACATATTAGTTAAAGTTTAATTATCAAACATGACTGTATCGGACTTAAGACACGTTCTGATTGGTTAGTCCAACTAAAAAATATCCCCCAAACTGAAACATTTGACCAACAAAAATACTAGCTAGTGAATAACCATTTATTCAGATAAGAAAAAAATCACCAAGTTAAATCCAAGATTTTTGACTATATCAAAAAAGTTTCTAATCCTTTGTATCTCATTAAAATATTATATATGATCATACAGTATTAATTGGTGGTTTTCAAATGGGAGTCAAGACCCTTCAGGGGCCGCGAAGCAAAATCTGGAGGTTGTAAGTACAATGTTCAAGAATGCTAAGGTATATGTATTTATATATTTGTTTTTTTTTTTTACATGTTTGGCTGGTTAGATAAAGCTATAAACTATAAAATAAACAAAAATATATTTTCCAACTTGAAATAATTACAGAAAATGTATTTTGTTTTGCTGTGGGGGCCACGAGTTGGATACATGATTATTTTAGGAGTTCTGGAACCCCTGAACAAAATTAAAGAAAAAATATAAAAATATAAAAGACTGAAAATATTGCTCGATATTTAATTTGTGCCTATCTTCAGAACAACATTCGCGATAATATCTAAAATTCGATATATCTTCCAGCTCTACCTATAGTTGTGTTTCTGACAGCTAAAATACTACGCCATAAAAATAAAAGTATCTGCAGTTCTTTTAACTGTTTGAATGCGCTCATACACTTGATTTTCAGCCTCCAGATAGTTACACATTTTGACTTTTGGAACAGTACAAATGGGGAACAGAAAGCACCTCACAACACAATTTCATCTGTGTTTTTGATGAGAAAGCAATGTTCAACAAGATTTTACTTTACTTCGTTGATAATGTGTTTAAAACTTCAACGTGCAATCAAAACACACACTAAAATAATTTGTTTTTCCTGCTTGTACCTTCGCATCCCTGATCCTCTTCTCTTGTGTTCTCCTCTGTCTCTATAGCGATGTGTTTGGACTCCACGACGGAAGCCCCCATGCGGAGACTGGACCCGGCGACTCCCTGCCCCTGCATGTGGATCTCTCATCAGCTTTACAGCGCCTGAGATCCCGCCTCGTCACGGAGCCGCAAATAACAGCCAGACAGCAGGTATACAGTAGATTAACGCCGCCAAATACGCAGTGTCCTGTCGGCTGCAGACAAAAACACGGATGAGAAGGCAGCATTTGTAGGATATTATCAGCAAAAAAGTGTCTACCAGTACACTGAAGGCAAATATATCATGTATTTGAGAGGTTAAAGCTTGGGTTCCTGACATTTTGGATTTTAAATTAGTAAACTTCCCAGCAAATAGTGTATTGTAAATGCAGCACTTTGTGACAAAATCAGACTGCTGTGTACTAAAATATAGTTCTCATCATGTTGCAACACAGAACTTGTCTGGGATCCAGATGCCAAGCTTCAGCAAATTGTGGAGAGTGGGTCTGGTCACCACGCCCCCCGCCTGCGTTTCAGATCAACTCCACAACATACTGGCCAATCAGATAATTTTTTTGCGTGACGCAGATAAAACAGAGGAGCTGTAATTTTCACCAAAATCTAACTTCACTCACCTCACATCAAAATCCTTTTTTGTTTCGCTCATTAATTCTGCAGAAATCCACAATGTTTTTCAGTTGCATGTAATATTTTTTCAAATTATTATTTTTTTTGTTGTGAACCTGCCATGTTGGTTTTCATACAGAAGACGATGTGCGTCCCTGATTAGCTAATTTGTCAATCACAGTCACTGAAATTTGAAAGAGGGACACGGTGGCCAGACGATATACAGTATGTTTTAGATATTGTCTGGATTTTTCAGGCAAAGACAGAACTGCGACTGAGCGGTGAACCAAGCTTTTAATGTAGAGAAAACACAACACAACATGAGAGGTGACAAAAAGGCTATGGGTGGAATATTTTTTGAAGTACAGTATTGATATTTTTTTATAGACATGTGCCGCCTCACAAAGTGAGTTCAAATCTCTCATGCAGTGCGAGAATATGAATGTATGCGATCATCACTCTTTGTAGAGTGCACACCTTTGTCATGACATCAGGCATTTCTCACAGACAATTCACAGTATTAAGAACCTATCCACACAAAACTAAGCTCAGGCATTTCAGAATAAATATCTGACCTAAACCACACATCTACATGAAGAAGGAGTTTCAGGACACTGAAAACAAATATTTCTGAAACCAGGTCCCAGAGTGAAAAGATTTCCAAACTCCAATCTGGACTTTTTTATTTCCAATGACATCACTGCCCAAAGTCACGTAGTCTCGTCTCATGAAGTACTACCTGTTTATGATGTGATCCCAGTGAAAATCTGCAACTCATTTCACCGTAAACCACAGAAGGCATGGAAATATTAAATAAATCCACTGCAATCTCCATTTAATCTGTTTTGTCAAAATATTACAAAGAATCTGAAGCATAATTCCACTTTCTGTGTCTCTTCTGTAGCTTTCAGATTCACGTTGTCTGCATTTTCAGTAATGTTTTGTCCAAGTTTAAAGAGTTGTTCAAATGTTTGCTCTCCGCTAAGTTTCTTTTAGATTCAGCAAACTTTCCATCACGTCTTTCTCTCGTTTTATGACTTTCTGATCAGTGTCAAGCAACACTGCTTCACTCTAAACTGCTCCATGTTTATGCACTTGTTTTTTTAAATTATCCTCGTTTTGTCTCACATATTAGCCCAATACATTCATCAGCCTAATATGTTCCTCCAGGAGACACTACTTATGCATGTGAGGAGCTGTGTGTGTGTGAACAGAGAACCAGCACATGCTCTGGGCTGGAAAAGTCAACATCATCAGCTGGGCCAATGTTTCACCGTGACCTGAGCTGCCTGGATGTGCCACCGATTGGACCAGCTGGATCACATGTGCACTCTTTACGATGAGCGGAGCATATGGGTGAGATAAGGCCAGGTAAGTATGATTCATCGCAATCAATTTACTTGTGTTTGTTTGTTGAATTGTGGTTTGTCAAGGAGCAAGACTGTGTCTAGTCCTTATGAGGCAGAGGCTCCTTCTACCTTAGCTTAATTAATTCCTTTTTGTTCACCATCTAATTAAAATAGACTATCAAGGTAAAGTTGAAACCCTCTTATTTACGGTCAAATGAACCACTTTACTACACAATCTCTAAACATATTTTAATGAAAATAGCTTCAACTTTGAAACTGAAATGTGTCAAATGTGAAAAATACATGACAACGAAAATCACTTACGATTCAAGAGGTACATTTCAGACTAGTAACATCACTTGCAGTAGCTGTACTGCGTGTTCTTGCCAGTTTTAAATGAAGTAGATATGAAAACATGGTAGATATTGTAGTTCTTGACTCTAATTGAGTATACGATTCAACAAGTCATATCATCAAGGAGGTTCTTAGAGCACACAAACTACAAAGCTTCTCATTGGCTTCAAGGTAGAAAGCCAGCCATTTGAGAGACAGAAGACTAGTAGAGAGAGAGAGAGGAGAGAGAGAGAGAGAGAGAGAGAGAGATCTGTCATTCTAGTAGAGCAACTGGAGGAAAGATGGATATAATGAGAATATAATGATAATTGGAAACTGTGAGTCGGTTTTGAGTCACTATTTTGATGACTTGAGACTTGACTTGATCAAATAATTTGGGCAAGAAGGACAGTGACATGGGAGCTTACATTTGGAGCTCTGACTTCAGATGACTTGGGCTGACACTGTGGGAGCAGCGACGCTGTTTGACCTCAAAGCACTAATGAAGGATCCAAGGGGTTCAACTCCCGTGCCCCCGGGTCTTTCTATGTGGAGTTTGCATGTTCTACCCATACCTGCTACAGGGATATCTGCTTGTCAAAGCCTGATCCCGTCAGATCTAAGCAAGTTATGGCCTGGTTAGTACTTGGATGGGGGACCGCTGGAACACCGCCACAGTGGGATGACAAAGACTTAACCCACATTGCAGTGTCTGCACACACTGGTGAGTGGATATAATAGAGACCAAATAGACACCACTTACCCATGTCTGCATAGGTTTCCTCCAGGTACTAAAAACATGTCCAATGTGCCTCCCCTCTCCCCCCAGGACTACAGATGGAAATTAGCTGTAAAACACAGCATCTTTGCCTTTGTGTTTCATGTAATTGTACATTGTCCACACAATAAACATTACCTTCTCTTAAAAAATAGGTGTAATTTACGTGTACATTTTAAACACATATCAAATTGACAAATTGTAATACTCTCTCCTCACAAAGGCTAAAATAACTTTATTTTAAATGGCTAATTTATAAAATAAATTGAAATTGTATGTGTATTGTATTTGGTAATTTGATACAAAAACGTCATAAAACTTTTAGAAAACTTGGACCTCTATTGCACTGATTTGGAACATGATTTGGAACTGGACTTGGACTTGTCTCTCTTTGACTTAGGACCTGACTTGCATTTGTTTCACTACGACTTGGGTCTTGACTTGGACCTGTCTCTCTTTGCCTTGAGACTTGACTTGGACCTGTCTTTCTTTGCCTTGAGACTTGACTTGGACCTGTCTTTCTTTGCCTTGAGACTTGACTTGGACCTGCCTCTTTTTGCCTTGAGACTTGACTTGGACCTGCTTTCTTTGACTTGAGACTTGACTTGGACCTGCTCTCTTTGCCTTGAGACTTGACTTGGACCTGTCTCTCTTTGCCTTGAGACTTGACTTGGACCTGCCTCTCTTTGCCTTGAGACTTGCAGGACAGTGACGTGCTCCCACCTCTTCCTCGTGTTTCTCTCTCAAAGTGGGTGTGTACATTATGCAGCACTATATTATCCCACAAACTAGAACAAGACGTGCCAAAGTCAACAAGGTGGGGAGGGAGTCATTGCTTTGATTAATTTACAGGACAGTGGCCTGGGCGCGTGAACGTAAACATACATTACGTTTAATCACACCGCAGCACACACCCACAGTCACATGCTGTTCTTTAAGAGGAAAACATTATCAATGAAAACAGAAACACTACAGAAATCACGGCTGATGACGAACGGACAATTATTTTTCCTATTATACACAAATACTTCTGCATCATTAGACTGTGTACTTCTCTTGAACTGAAAACATACAATTGTGATGTCACTAGGTAATAATACAAAGTTCTTTGACGACTAAAAAAAAGCCAAAAAAAAATATATATATATATATTAAAACTATTCAAGAAGGTGACAATTTAGGGTTATTAGAATGAATTGTGTGTAAAGAGAAACAAGTTAGTATAGCTCAACTTTGGAAATACTTTCAGTGAGGTTACAATATTATAAAATTACAATGACTCAAACGCCACCAGTCTCCCATCCAAACACTGACCAGGCTCTGTACTGCTTAGCTTCTATGATCTGACTGGATCAGGCTTTAAAACTAGACATCGCAAAAGGTTTTTCTTCTCATAATGTGCTTTGTAGAGTTTTTGTTTTTGAATTTTAATGTGTGTTTTTGAATTATAAAGCTTGTGTTTTAAATTATGGTTTGAGTTTTTGCATTTGTGTTTTCAAATATCAGTGTGTGTTTTTGATTTTTGATGCATGTTTTTGAATTTGTGTTTCTGAATTTGAATTTTTGTTTTTAAATTTCGGTGCGCAATTTTGAATTTACGTTTGCGTTTTCTGAATTTGCATTTGTGTTTTTAGATTTTAGTGCGTGTTTTTTAATCCTGGTGCATGTTTTTGAATGTGCGTTCTTGTTTTTGAATTTTGGTGCATATTTTTGAACTTGTAGTGTTTTTTTTTTTTTTTTTTTTGCTGCGCAACTTTTAATTTGCATTTGTGTTTTCTAAATTTGCGTGTTTGTCTTCCAAATTTAGTGCGCGCTTTTGAATTTTGATGCGTGTTTTTTTAAAATGTGCATTAATATTTTTGAATTTTTGTGTTTGAAAATTTGTGTTGTGTTTTTGGAATACTGGTGTTTGTTTGTTTTTTATTTGGAGTGCGTGTTTTTAAATTTGTGTTTTTTAATCTTTCTGCGTGTTTTTAAATTTGCATTTTTTTTTTTTCAATTTTGGTGCACAATTATAAATTAATGTCCCTGTTTTGTGAATTTGCATATGTGTTTTTTTATGGTGTTTGAATTTTGGTGCATGTTTTTGCATTTGATGTGCGTGTTTTTAAGTTTGTGTTTTATTTTTAGTTTAGCCTGTTTTTAAATTTGGTGCATGGTTTTGAATTTTAGTGTGTGGTTTTTGAATTTTGGTGTGGTTTTAGATTTTGGTGTGGTTTTAGATTTGGTGTGAGAGTTTTTAAGTTTGTGTTTTTTTTATTTTGGTGCACGTTTTTTGGGGGGGTTTTAGGCGAGTTTTTGAATTTTGGCACGTGTTTTAAAATTAGCATTTCTGTTGCTGAATTTCGGTTTGTTTGGAATTTGCATTCGTGTTTTGGGAATTTTGGTTTGGTTTTTCGTTTTTTAGTTTGTTTGTTTTTTGCCCCTTAGAAAAATAAGTCTACAATCTCACTAAAGTTTGTCCAGATCTGCACCAATACGACCCTCACAGTGAGAACATAAAGTGACTAAGAGGCAGCATGTGCATACTTCAATTCATAGACACTCACAATAACAGACATCAAACTACCTCATTTCAATCATTGCATAAGCGTTCCGACAATAACATCAATGAACCGGGATTATGAATAGGTTTGCATCAGGATTCCAGTCGTGTCCTTCAAACTATTATGACACAAAGTCGGAGGAAAACGCCTACTGTACCTTTCTACCTCGATTCCGTTTGTGATGGTGCAAATAATGTTTAAAAATGATAAATACTGTTATGTAATTCGGAGGTAGGTTGGGAAGTACATCACAACAGTTATTGGAAATCAAATGACAAAGGTACAAGGTTGGTGTGCAAATGGATGTACTTTTGCAGTTTCTGGGCGAACTTTAGATCGAGAACATGCAAATCACGCGGAGCAAACGCTTTCCTAATGCATTCAGTAAACTTGTGAAATAGTACATACATACAGCTATAAAAAACAATGTTTTTGTTGGACCAAAAAAAATGGGTATTTGCTTTTTGCAAGGTTACAATGGGAGAAAATATACTAATTTTGTCTGCATAAATGTGGATCTTTGTCTCATTTTGTAGTGCTGTCCGAATGTCCAGCAGGTCAAAAAGTAGTACACTCAAAATGTCCCTCAATGCATCTGGAAATGTAGTGAGCATCGGTGGTCACTAGAACGGTCAATATGGACCACAATTCTTTGCGAGAATCAGGAATAATAATGCGGACAGAGGTCTTTCACTAGAAACATGACAGAATGAATGATGATGAAAGAATCGCGTAAACTCACTGTTGAAAAATAAATTATTCAGTTCGTTAGAGCGTTAGATGTATTGTCCAAGTTAAACAAGACAAGATTATGATCCATAAATATGCACGTGTCAGAATTACAAAAGTTTTTTTATCGGACTTTTGACGTTACCGGTATTTTTAACTCAAGTGGGGCGGGGGGATGCACTAGGGTCAATATAGTAACTGAGTGGATAGGGTCAGTATTTTCACCTTTTTTGTTCATTTCTCAGGGAATGCACTTCCGCTATGGCTCATGCCAGATGGTCCTGTGTTGAATCAAGCTGATTGGGTGGCCTACCGTATTTGTGCTTATCACAGCAATGAATCGTAATGGCCTATCCAATGTCTGCATTGGATAGAACACGTGTCACGCGCTGCTCAAATGTGACCTAACATATTTAAAAAGTAAATGATAAACATAGCATATTCTATGTTGTTTGTCCTCGTAGGTGTTGCCGTAGTCAAACACTAACATTTATGCGCCTGCGCACAAGCTTCTGGTCATGTGCACATTTGACTCAAATTCGGCACTGACTTCAATTTAATTTTTTTTTTTGAAAAGCTAACTTCTGTACTTATCTTCATTTCCTGGTAGCATACATTTAGACACCAACACGTCTCTTTTTAAACACACAAGTGTCCTATAGTGAAATATTCCTCTGAACTGTAAAGACTTTAACGAGTTTTGAGTAACATTCACCACAAGTCACTGTCACTGTCTGATCGTGTGTGGTGAAAACCTCATAGAAATGAACGGAACAGGAAATGAAGTACAGAATTTACTTTTTTGAACATAAACAAGCCAACTGAAGTTCCGTGCACAGAGCCAATTAGAGAAAGTTTTACCAAATTTATTATGGTTGGTGTTTATGAGCAGGAAGTAATTTTTAATCCAAAAAAATGGCTAAACTGGAATGAAATATTTGTATTATCTTAAACATAATGATCTTACGCGTAGTTTTAGTGATTATGAGCAGGTCAACCTGTTGAATAATTAAGCTCATAATCGTTAACG
>CM076401.1:250898-291167 GCA_038363315.1 Mugilogobius chulae
GGCCCACAGTAGTTTGTAGTAGCACACATTGGCACAGTAGTTTATAGTAGCACACTTTAGCACAGTAGTTGTAGTAGCACACATTGGCCCACATTGTTTGTAGTAGCACACTTTGGCACAGTAGTTTATATTAGCACACTTTGGCACAGTAGTTTGTAGTAGCACACATTGGCACAGTAGTTGTAGTAGCACACATTGGCACTGTTGTTTGTAGTAGCACACATTGGCACAGTTACTTTTGAGTAGGCACACATTGGCACAGTTAGTTTGTAGTAGCACACATTGGCACAGTTTTGTAGTAGCACACATTGGCACAGTAGTTTGTAGTAGCACACATTGGTACTGTTTATAATAGCACACTTTGGCACTGTTGAATTTTTAAAGCTAGAGTGCTACTTGGATTGAAGTGAAGTATAAACCTAGTCTTCTTGGTGCTCTTCAGTGCAGGGACAGGTAACAGTTTTAACATCAGAACACTAATAAACTGTAACACCACATACTGGTTTATCGACTCCAGTGTCCATGTGGTCGTTTTTACATTGGCCGAACAAAGCACAAACTTAAAAACAGACTGGCTGAGCACAAACAGGCCACAAGAACAAGTAACCCACTATACCCCATGGCTATGCACTATAAAGAGGCTAACCATGAGAGTTGTAATTCTCTAAAAATATGTGGGATTGAACATATTCAAGAAACAATAAGAGGAGGAATGGATTAATAAAGCTTCTTCAAAGAGAATCCTATTGGATCTACACCCTCAAAGACATGCAGTTTCCAGGTCTCAATGGAGAGTTAGATTTTTCCCCCTTTCTTTAAAAAACTTGTCTCTTGTATTGTACAACATTATTGATAAATGTGATTATTGTTGTTATTAATATTGATCTGTTTTTATCAAACTGTTTATGTACATAATGTCCTTTATATTACTGATGCTTAATGTAATATTTAATGTAATTGCTTGACTGTTTTGTAAATTTCCATGACATCATGCATCATCAGGTGACTCTGTGCCTGCCCACTTGGGACATGTGATTGGAGTTTAAATTTGCTCTGGGACAGTCATCTCAAGTTTGCCCTGATGAAGGCTGAAGGGCCGAAACGCGTTGGCGTTATTTTATTCTTTTTTACCATGATGTAATAAAGGCTTTTAGCTTTCTTAATTTTTTGAGTGTCTCACTATTCACAAGTCTACATTGTCACAGTAGTTTGTAATAGCACACATTGGCACTGTTGTTTATAGTAGTACGGTGGCTGAGCGGTTAGCGCTCTTGCCTCACAGCAAGAAGGTTGCGAGTTCGATTCCCGCACAGGCAGGGCCTTTCTGGGTGGAGTTTGCATGTTTCTCCCCGTGTCTGGGTGGGTTTCCCCACCAACCAATAACATGCATGTTAGGGTAATATCCTCCAGCTACGGTAGTCCTGACCAAGCCTAGCAACAACATCTGGAGATGGGTCCCCGAGCGCTGCACTGCGGCGATCACTGCTCCTGAGGAGATGCTCCAGAGGCATTGAAGGATGGGTCAAATGCAGAGGATAAATTTCCCTACAGGGACAATAAAGTGTACCTTACCTTACCTTACACTTTTTAAATATACTTTATTAAAGTTTAAACATTACAAATTACAGTCACATACTTATATACATAACAGACATATACATTTACAATTTTAACAAGTACCACGGTAGGTCCTTATTTATCTTCTTCTTTCTTAAAAGTTCCGTGCAGATTTGTTTGTATGTGGTATTGCCGTCGATGTAGATTTGTTGGGTTGTGAGCTTAGTCTGTGTTTTCCATATTTGAACTGTTGTGATGGAGATGATGAGTTGATATAACTGTAGCTGTTTTTGGTGGTAATTGTTCTTGCAAAAGTCCATATACGACTGATTTATAATTAATATTAAAATGAGTCCGAGTCCATGCATCTTATTCCATATTGTTTTGTTCTGGGACAGTCTAAAAGCAGGTGGACAGGGTTTCGTCGTCGGCACATGAGTTCATGGACACTTTTTCGTCTTTACAAAACAGCTCCATTTCACAATTGCTCTTACAGGAAGTCTGTTTACAGCCATCAACCATCTCACATCTTTAATGTTCTGAACAGTTGTGGAATTTAACAATTTTATGATTTGTTCATTTTCTTCTTCGTTTTTAATTTCTTTAAAATCAATCTTTCCATTATATATTTTATTTGTTATTGTGAATAGATCATTTTGTTTGTTAGACCGTTCCAGTCAACAGGATGCTGCTTTTTAAAGTCGCCATAAACTAAATAAAAATATGGTCCGCTTCGTGCTTTTCCCTTCTTATGTTCCCATTTATTTACATTTCCCACCCACAGAGCGTCTCGAGCGATGGCCAGTGATGTGGTTTTAACGAATATTGATTTTAATTTTAAATTCAAATCAATTGCCCCTAGCCCTCCTGATTTTTTACTTTTGTAAATTAATTCTTTTTGTAACTTCACGGGTTGTACCCCAGATGAAGTTGACACATAGTTTGTTATTTTGATCATTAGTTTGTGAGGAGGTGGAAGGATATGACTTAAAAACACTAAATTAGATAAAATACATGTTTTAATTATATTAATTCTAAGAGCATCATTTGTTTTCTTATTTTCCCATTTACTTATTTCATCTTTAATTTCTGTACATTTAATTTCCCAGTTTTTACTTTCACATCTTCATTTGTAAATATCACTCCTAAAACTTTGATTTGATCTTTAATTTGAATGTTTAGTTGAGTAATTGTCTCTTTTTCTCTGATCCACACTCCTTCAGTTTATTATGATTAACATGGCTCCTGTTGCTTTTTCATATAGGTTTAAATGTGTCAGTAAAATATTCATTTCATTCTGGTCTTTGATTATAACCGTCACATCGTCGGCATAAGCCATTACAGAAATCTTTTTAATTGACCAATAGACGTCCCAGTAATATGATTATCATTTTTGATTAAAGTAATTAATGGATTAATCGCAATTATGTACAGAGCGGCGCTTAATGGACAACCTGTTTAACTCCGCGACACACAGAGAAAATATCACTTAAACACCATTTACATTTACACGAATATTAGAATTTAAATACATACATTTAATCATATTTACAAACTCTTCAGGAAATCCTATTTTCATTAACAAGGCCATAAATAGTCTCTGGTTACATAATCAAAGGCTTTTCTTTGATCTAGACTAATAATAAAGAAATTTTGATCTTTTTTATATATTATTCTCTTAACGTACTTAAGTTGTCCCACATAAGTCTTCCTTTATTGCACAAGTTTGTTCATTTTCTATTAAACATCTAAAATTTCCGTTAGTCTGTTCATAATCACCTTTGCAAATATTTTATAATCTGTGTTCATTATAGTTAAATGTCTGTAATTATTTAAATCACTTTTGTCACCTTTTTGTGTAATAAGTTAAGTACACCATCATAAAAGCTTTTTCCCATTGAACCATTTGAGATTCCTTCATTGTAAACTTTAGTTAAAATGTCAATAAATCTTCCACAAATATTTGATAAAACTCAGACGGCAGGCCGTCAGGACCTGGACATTTACCAATATTTAGTTGTTTTATGGCTTGTATTACTTCGTCTTAGTTATTTCTCCTAAGAGTGGTTTAAAGTCTAAATGGTTATAAGGTTTTACAGTTTCTAATAATGATTCAAGATCACATTTATCAGGAATAATTTCTTTATAAGCTTCAGCACAGAGTTTTCTTATTACTTCTCGTTTTTCTTTTTCATTTGAGACTATAGATCCATCAGAATCTTTTATAGCTGCTATAAACTTATCTTTTAGGTCTTTTTTATTATTCTTGATTGCTTGATTTACGTTTCCATTTTTATTGATATTTGCTTTTTGCATTATATTAAATAATAATTCAGAATTAACATCATTTATTTGTGCTTTTAAATCTTTTAGTTTGATGTCATCTTCATTTGTTTTATCTTTTGTTTGTTTTAATGCAACAAAATCATCAACAAGTTGAACATATTTTGCATTTTTGATTTGTTTAAATGTTTACTTTTATTTATTAAAAACAGTCTAATTCTGGATTTTAGAATTTCCCAAAGCTCTGTGTTTGATTTTGTTAAACAACGTAAATCAGTTATTATCTTAATTTCATGTTTTGTTTCGTTTAATATTTCAGAGTTTTGGAAACACTGTTTATTAAGTTTCCAATAACCTTTTTGTTCTGTGGGACCATGAGAGAGAGAGGCCTGAACGATTAAGTGATCTGAATATTCAGTCAATATGTTTTATAATTTAAAGCTTTTATATTTGGAGAAACATAGATTCTATCAATTCTTGTTTTAGTTTTGTGATCGTAACGCGTAAAGTCAATTCCATTTGGATGAATCGCTCTATAAACATCTACAAGATCTTCTGTGACTTCTTTTAACAGTTTTCCTTCTGGGCTTATTTGAATTGGGTTAGCTGCTATTCTGTCTTTACATCGGTCACTGTATTAAAATCTCCACACACAATAATATTATAACTCACAAGTAAACATTCATTAAGTTTGCGAAACACTTTGTACTTTTGAGCTTTCGAGGGAGCTGTGTAAACATTAATAATTCTGTATTTATTATTCTTATAAAAGCAGTCAACTAAGCACACATTGGCACTGTTGTTTATAGTAGTACGGTGGCTGAGCGGTTAGCGCTCTTGCCTCACAGCAAGAAGGTTGCGAGTTCGATTCCCGCACAGGCAGGGCCTTTCTGGGTGGAGTTTGCATGTTTCTCCCCGTGTCTGGGTGGGTTTCCCCACCAACCAATAACATGCATGTTAGGGTAATATCCTCCAGCTACGGTAGTCCTGACCAAGCCTAGCAACAACATCTGGAGATGGGTCCCCGAGCGCTGCACTGCGGCGATCACTGCTCCTGAGGAGATGCCCAGAGGCATTGAAGGATGGGTCAAATGCAGAGGATAAATTTCCCTACAGGGACAATAAAGTGTACCTTACCTTACCTTACCTTACCTTACCTTAGTACAAAAACAAATGAAACATCCTAGCCTGTTACAATTGAAACATCCAACCATCCTTCACTGCAAGCGGTCCACAGACCGTCACCCCCACTTCAGCTCGCCGGACAGTCGTAAAGAGAACGTGGAACCAAAGAGAGGTCAAAGCCGTGGAAAAGCACTTGATGCACTTCATAAACTCGTGTCGAGTTCCGGGCAAAGCAGACTGTGACAAGTGCCTTCGGCTTGAGAAAGTCGCCCTCAAACGGAGGGATTGGTTAGCAGTGAAATATTATGTAAAGAATCGAATCACAGCTCTTAAAAGAACATTTTAATAATTATAATTTAATTTACTGTATGTTAATAAAGATTTAGTTGTATTTGTTTTTGTGTGTCATTATTTCCTAAAAATTCATTCCAATAACCAGTGTACATGGTTGGGTCTCATAACTATCTCTATCCCTGAAATGGCCCCAGAAGATTTTAATTGAAAACATGTTTTTTGAAGTCTAATTACTGCTAAGGAACTTTAGAGAACCATAACATATTTTTTGGGCTCCGGTAGAACCAGCAGAAAGGGACGTTCCCATAAGGCATGTTCTAGTCATGTGTCCCTACAATAAGTTAAAGACATGTATGTGTGAACAAGTGTGTGTGTGTAATGTGTCCAGGTGTCAGTCAATGGAATAACTGAGCCTTGAACTTTACATGTACATGTATTTTACAGCCTAAGTTTCTTGATACATCATTAATTCTAATAATAAACACATATAAAATGTCCACTCTGTTTCCCTCAAATGTTGTTCTTTTTCTCTCATTCAGGATTCTGTTTTAATAAAAGTTCTGCTTTTCCAATAAGGAGATTGTGGGTTTGATTCTGGGGCTGGACCAAAATTCCACAAGGACAGACGTGTCCAATCTTTCTCCAGAAAAGTTCCTTTTGCAAAACAAAAATGAAGGTGAGTCACTACTTGTCGTCATCACAAGAACAGAAGTAAATGGGACACAGTTAGAACTGGACAAAGACACATCTACAACAAAAACAAGTATTTATTCAATCAATCTGAGTGATACATGTTTTACCCTGGTACTCTTTCTTTCACTGAGTCACTGAGTTTACTAAGAAGAAAGAAGTGAGTGCGTCTACAGGCCAAAAATCAGATCTGCAGGTGCTCTTCAAGGATCAAGCGGCAAAACTTACAACAAGTAGACGTAAAGGAGATCCGAGGCACACAGACTAAAATAAAAGTCCTTTATTTGAGCTTACATCCATCTCCTTTTGTCACTGAGTTTACTGTTCAACACAAGTTTTAATTTCACTTAGAAATGCTTTGTTTGTTTGTTTACAACTCAGGTTTTCTTTGCCCATAAGTTGATCAATACACCGTGCTGTTTATTATAATTTTAATTATATTTGGAATAATGTACAAGTTCATACAGACGTTTTATTTTCTGTGTACTTGAACTAAGGTGTCCAAACGTCCCCATTTGGGTGGGTCGCCGCATATGCCTTTTTTTGCTGCTGTTCCTCATTTCAGCCAGAGCCCATTGTTAACAGAAGAATTGTCTAATCAACAAACTAATGAGCCACTGACTAGATCAAAGCCACGAGAGAATGATCCAATCTCCAATACTTTGTAAATCATGTGATCTTCTCCACTAAATACAGAATGAGTTGTGCTACAGGTGCAGACCATATACTGTATGTGCTGCTGCTTCAAACTTGGATGATGAATATCCGATGCACAAGTTTTGAAGCAGGAGATGAAGTCATAATGCAGCTTCTTCGGGACAGGGCGACTTAGGGGGAAGATGGGACAGCTGTCTTTGTGTTTGTACGTCAGGACTACAAGAGTAAGACTTTGACAGACGAAGAAAGGGTGAGTCAGTGAAAAGCTTCACTCGACTGGCCAAGGCGGTGGTGGAGAGTTTTATTACGCTTATGAATCGCTGGAGAGCAAATGGTCTGATGTTCATAATTAAAGCCAATGTGCACTCTTCTGCACTGATCCACAAGGGAAACTGACTGTAATAATAAAGACCTTCTATTGACTCAGTTGGCTTGATTATTTTTAAAATGCTAACATCTTGCAGGCTTATTTCTATGGTGTTTTACTGCCTCAGTCTAAAAAGAAGAATCACTTTAAGATCCAGCAGTGAACAGTGAGTTTCTGGTAGTTTTCTCAGACAACACGTGAGAGACTTTACAAATCAGGAGAAAACTTCACCAAAGGACCAAAGTGTGTTTAGAAAAAGATGTGTTTGTGTGTCAATGCTAACGCTAACGCTTAAATACTAAAAGAAACAGTTGACATGCACACAGTCAATTGTATGGAGCACATTCTAGGAGTTTGGCCAACGACATTTCTAATGTTACCTGACTGTTAAAGATGCATCTTGTCTTGGACACATTTGGATTCATTAGAACTCAGAGTTAGCTTACCTTGTGCATAATCTGATGTCATCTTATCTGCAGTGATCCCTCTGAATATTTATCATCCACTTTGTTTAATGCTCCGTTTTTTGAATAAATGCAATGCTAGACTTTCCCTACACAAGATGGCTGCCAGACTTGGGTTACAATGGCTACGCCGTTACTCATTACAAAAACTCATTTATCTTTATCTCTTCAGTTCAGAATTTCCAAAAGTTCTATAGCCTAGAGAAGCACATTGATTCAGTCATTTTATCATTTAAAATGGTTTCATAAGGAAATACATTTGAAGCAGTTGTAGTTTTTATTTTTTTATAATTTGTCAAAATGAATGAGATCATCTCCATTTGGGAATATATTTCTGTGACTATCAGACAGATTATCTGAAGCTAATGATAAAACTGCATGATGCAGTTCTGGTCTTGAAATGAGCACATAATATTGTATTAACATCTACTGCATACACTGTCGCTTTGAATTAAGAATTCAAATCAATAAGACTTATATTACAGAGGCTTCATTAGCTGCTTTAATAGAGGATAAAAAGGTTTCTTTGTCCTTTTCCCTCCAAATATTCCAGTGAAAATACTCCTCCCCTCCTGAGCGCAGAGACACTCCACCAATCACAGCGCAGACACGGCCCACTGGAGCTGCGGATGCCGCTAGAAAAGCCGCTGCTGCGCTGCTTCAAGTCACTTCATCTGAGAAGACAAACATGCCTGAACCAGTCAAGTCCGCGCCCAAGAAGGGCTCCAAGAAAGCCGTGACCAAGACCGCCGGCAAAGGCGGCAAGAAGAAGAGAAAGACCAGGAAGGAGAGTTACGCCATCTACGTGTACAAGGTGCTGAAGCAGGTCCACCCCGACACCGGCATCTCCTCCAAGGCCATGAGCATCATGAACTCTTTTGTCAACGACATCTTTGAGCGCATCGGCGGAGAGGCCTCCCGCCTGGCGCACTACAACAAGCGCTCCACCATCACCTCCAGGGAGATCCAGACCGCCGTGCGCCTCCTGCTGCCCGGAGAGCTGGCCAAGCACGCCGTGTCCGAGGGCACCAAGGCCGTCACCAAGTACACCAGCTCCAAGTAAACTGCCTTTACTCCTGAACACACAACGGTCCTTTTCAGGACCACCCACTTACATGGAGGAGCAAACTTCTACTTGTACTTTTCATTCTGTCTTGTAAACTGTTGAGATAAAGTTCAATCAGTCACAATATGAGTGTATGTTCATCCATATTTCAACAAAGATACATATGCATTAATTACTTTAAGTTCTCTGATGTATGAGAATTCAGTCTATGTATGGGAGGGTTGGTACTTGATTGGATGATGGCAAATAAATAATGAATGTAGTTTTATTAAAGCAGTGTTTAAGTGACACTGTAACTCTGGGCGGGATTGGTTTTGGACATTTGTCAGTTTGATAATGTAAAACGTCACAATCAAGAGATGAGTCGTACCATTACACGCCCACACTGGTCCTATCGGTTTATGCTCACATCCTAGTCCAGTGTAGAGCATTAAAAGAAGTCTTCTCCTGTTTTCTTTGACCCCTGGACCACATGGAGGGTGTAACTTCATTTGGTTGTTACAAAAGACTCATTTAGTAGTTTTCTGAATGAATGTAAACATTTGAAATGTTTATTGTTTAAATGTAATTGTTCATGTGCTAGATGATTATTCATTATATTTTTCCACAGTGTTATGCAAATTGAGTTCCGTGTTTTCCAAATATTTGTAATGACTTTTTTGGCCAAAATCAATGCAACAAATAAGGTTTCTCTTTCTGGAGACTGGATTTCAATTTCAGACAAATCGCCCAGTAAACATAGAGACGGTGTAGCTGGAATGTGGCAGTGTAATGATGATGTGGATTACACTTTGACTGAACATTCCCAAAACGCAGCCTTTCAATAAGGCCCATTTTATACAACCTTTCATCTGTCTAGTGTTTCCTATGGAGGCTTTTGTATTGTGTTATTGTGTACTTTTGTTTATTGTTAAACCAAAAATATTTTACATATTTACATCTGTTGTTGAACAAAGATCTCGTTCCCACTTACTACAGGTAAAGAAATTGATGTTCCTACAGTTGAAATCTTGAAATAAACATGTCAGTAGTTGTGTTTGTGTTATTGTGTTTACGTTTGAGAAGGAGAAACAACTGCCACGAGTTCTCTAAGCTTCTGCTTTAGCTTTGGTATTAAAGAGACAACTGTGAGTGAATCTTCTTTATTCTGTTCTATCAACTACTTATGTGGCAAATGTATTTGTTTTACTTCAACTGAACTGTACATTATGTAAGTCTAATTTATTCTCTTCAACACAGAGATTTTATTTGTCTCACAAAGTCAATGTTCTATATTATAATAACTGTGTCCAATGTATGAAGTGATCTGCAGTAAAACAGACAAATGAAAGTCAATGTTGGACTATTACAGACACAACAGCTGGAACAAGGGCCACAATCATTTAGTTCAGTTTAAATGTCATTAATAGAACATGAGTGTTTGTAATATTACACAAAGTATTTGTAGTTACTTAAACTTGTATTTATTTGAAGTCAAGGCTGTGTCCCACCAAAGTGGGCTAGCCGGGTGAGAGCCTATCCCAGTGACTTTGGGCCTTAGGCGGGGAACACCCTGGACGTGGACAACTCGTCGTAAGGTAAAACATGACAATATATTCACTCTCTCATTCATTCACTAATCACAGTGATGTAATGAACCTAAACATGCATGTTTAGTTTAAGTAACTAAATACAAATAAGTGTCTAATAAATGACTTTCATTTACTCAAGTAGAAATGAGTTAAAGCGAATTAATTTTAATAAAATAATTATGTATGTTTTATCTTTAAGACAAAAGAAGAAACAAACATCAGAAGACCAAATAAAATCTACAAATAATCAATGTTCAGTTGATTCCAACTAAACACTGAACCACCTCATGATTCTCATCAGTGAATTGACCCTTTGACATCTCTTTTACTGATCTAAATACAAAGAGTTTGTCTTTTCTCACAGTTGACGCTGATTTCAAGTGAAATGTGTGAAAAAGTGTGAGCTGCGTGCCTCACTTGTGCGGACATGGTCAGGGTTTGAGAGCTTGTCATTCAAAAAGCAGGACTGTGTGCGTCTGTGAAGGATTGAAACAACAAGATGTGACTGTGTTCTAAAGGTTGATGTCAAACACTGAAGGACAAACAAGTCCCATTTGTACATTTGGAACTGTAAAGTGTGAAGAGAAAACACAGAGCGGACACACCGGCGTTCAGCAGAGCGGCTTGAGTCTCTACGGTTCTCATGGGAGTTACAAGTATCCTCCACGTGCGCGCCCCGGCACCAGACACAAGTCTAACCCACGCGAACCACCTCCGTGAAGTTGGCCCCCATTAAACGCACATCGACACAAAAACTATGTCAATCGTTTGTGCTTCGTTTGTGCTGTTTTGTGCTGCAAAAAGTTTCGTTTGTGCTGCTTTAGTTTTGAGATATTAACGATTCTTTTATAGGTCAAATTAGGGTCAGCCAGCCCCCCATTTAGCTTAAATAAGCACCAAAACAGCTCAAAATGGTGTCATTCGTTAGTGCTTCGTTTGTGCTGGTTTGTGCCGTTAAAAGTTTCGTTTGTGCTGTTATGGTTTTAAAAATATGAGCAATTATATTTTCGGCCGATGACGTCATTCAGCCTTCAGAATAATAAATATCGCTCAAAAAACACCAACAAACTATATAATCATTTGTTTTTCGTTTGTACTGTTTTGTGCTGGGCGTTTTTAATTTTTTATTAGCAAATTTAAAAAATAAATAAACATATTTTTTGCGGCAATGGTGGGACGTCACTTCCGGCTGCAGCAGCGCGAGGAAAAGGCTAGATAGTAGGGTCCAGAGGGACGACAAATAAGTTTAGAAGAACGGTTAAGTTTAGGAAAAGGGTTAGGGTGATGGGTAAGTTTAGAAAATAGGTTTGGGTTAAGGTTAAAACTAAAAAATCTATAACAATTTAGGCCCGATTAGCAACAGAAATAAACTCATTACCATGGCAACCAGCTCACTTACGTCCCTCCGGACCAGACTATCTGCACTAACCCGAGGAAAACTTGTGGAAATCTCACTCAATGCTGCGGTATAAATCAAAAACGGTAATATAAGTCTGGTACATACTTTTAGTTCATCTGTGATGGTCACACTTGTTGTTTTGCTTAGATTTCCACGAGTTTTCCTCACGTTGCTGCGAACAGCTGGCCGGAAGTGACGTCTTACTATCGCCGCAAAAAATATATTTATTTTTTAAATAAGCTAATAAAAAGTAAATATGCACAGTACAAACGAAAAACAATTGATTTATATATTTTTTTGCTATTTTTGAGAGATATTTAACATTCTGGAGGCTGAATGACGTCATCGGCCGAAAATATAATTGCTCATATTTTTAAAACCATAACAGCACAAACGAAACTTTTAACGGCACAAACCAGCACAAACGAAGCACTAACGATTGACACCATTTTGAGTTGTTTTGGTGCTTATTTAAGCTAAATGGGGGGCTGGCTGACCCTAATTTGACCTATAAAAGAATCGTTAATATCTCAAAAACTAAAGCAGCACAAACGAAACTTTTTGCAGCACAAAACAGCACAAACGAAGCACAAACGATTGACATAGTTTTTGTGTATATTTGCGTTTAATGGGGGGCCAACTTCACGCAGGTACACGAACCATGGCAGAAGAGAGCGCTCCCGCAGCAGCCCCCGCTCCGGCCAAAGCCAAGGCCCCCAAGAAGAAGGCCGCGGCCAAGAAGAAGGACGCAGGTCCCGGCCTGCAGAAGCTCATCACCGCCGTGATCGCCGAGTCCAAGGAGCGCAAAGGCGTTTCCGCGGCCGCGGTGAAGAAGGCGCTGGCGGCGAAGGGCGTCGATGTGGCCAAATCCAACAAGCGCATCAACACCGCTCTGGTGAAGATGGTGAGTTCAGGCGCCGTGAGCCAGACCAAGGGCACGGGCGCCTCCGGCTCCTTCAAACTGGCCAAGAAGGAGGCCAAGCCCAAGAAGGCCGCCGCTAAAGCCAAGAAGCCCGCGGGGAAGAAAGCCAGCACCCCCAAGAAGAAGGCGGTGAAGAAGCCCAAGTCCCCGGCCAAGAAAGCAGCCAAGAAGCCCGCCAAAAGCCCCAAGAAAGCGGCCAAGAAGCCCGCCAAAAGCCCCAAGAAAGCGGCCAAGAAGCCCGCCAAAGCCCCAAGAAAGCGGCCAAGAAGCCGCCAAAAGCCCCAAGAAAGCGACGGTGAAGAAGCCCAAGGCCGTGAAGAAGAGCCCCAAGAAGGCCCCGGCAAAGAAGGCAGCGCCCAAGAAGGCCAAGAAGTAAAGGCAGACTTTCCTCTTTGTCACAAAGGCTCTTTTCAGAGCCACCACTTTATCTAAAGAGCTCACTCTTCTCTCTCCTGTTCTACAGCCTCACCACAAACAAACAAACACACAAACAAACAAACAAACAGGAGTGTTTGTCTTGTTTTCCCAATCAGACAAAGAATCGTTCCCACGTTCAATGTTGTCCTTTGGTTTCATATTAGCAGATTTTTAATGACCATAAAAATAAAAGATCAAAAGATGTGTAGGTTATGCAGTGTAACGTCTCAGAACTTGTAGTAAAAATAAAATTTAAAGGAGACTTTCACTTGTTGTTATAAAACTTTAACTACTCCTTATACTAATTATAACTATAGGTTATTATAAATAAACATATGAAAAATATAAAATAAATAATATAAATTTTAATATTTGTTGATGAATAATTAGTATTTTGTTCATAGTTAAACACAAGTCTGGTCTAATATGAGCAGGTTAAATCAACACAACTGTGAGTAAACTAATGATGACAGAACACTGTTCAGATCTTGCAGAATACATCTTTAACTTAGTCACATTCATTCATTCCATTTGAAATGAACATAGAGGGAATTGTTCCACTTCAGACTATTTCTGATGAAGATATCCATGAGTTTTACTGAATGAACAGAAGACGTAAGTGACGCACGGGACAGAGGCGTGGTTAATGTGAGAATGCAGAGCCAATCAGCTTCGTCCTGGCTTCTAGAAAAAGCCGCTGCCTCCGACTGAAGCACAGTTGAGTTTTCACACTGATCACTCAGAGCAGAAGAAATGGCCAGAACCAAGCAGACCGCCCGTAAGTCCACCGGAGGAAAGGCTCCGAGGAAGCAGCTCGCCACAAAGGCAGCACGTAAGAGCGCTCCCGCCACCGGAGGCGTGAAGAAGCCTCACCGTTACAGGCCCGGCACCGTGGCTCTGAGAGAGATCCGTCGTTACCAGAAGTCCACCGAGCTGCTGATCCGCAAGCTGCCCTTCCAGCGCCTGGTGAGGGAGATCGCCCAGGACTTCAAGACCGACCTGCGCTTCCAGAGCTCCGCCGTCATGGCTCTGCAGGAGGCCAGCGAGGCTTACCTGGTGGGTCTGTTCGAGGACACTAACCTGTGCGCCATCCACGCCAAGAGAGTGACCATCATGCCCAAGGACATCCAGCTGGCCCGCCGCATCCGCGGAGAGAGGGCTTAAAGTGACCCGGCTTAGACACAAAGACACAACGGCTCTTTTAAGAGCCACACACCAACAACTAAGAGTTGACTTCTGTGACAGTTATTACACCTTAATGACACAAGTTTATTATTAAAGTATTCTTAGAGTCAAAGACAGGTTGAACTACTCATTTCACTAAAAGATCAGAATAAAAGTACTTTCTGTTCATAGATGATGTCACGTTGGGGAGTTACAAACCTAATGATAAAAATAAACTGGACAAAGCTGCTCCAAGATTTTACTTTAAAACATAAAAACAGTAGGACACTGTGGTTTTGAAACTGGAGATTGATACAGTTTGTTGAACATATTGATCCTATTTTATCCCGCCCACTTTTCTAGGAAGTGTACTTCCTGTTTAGCTGCATTTAGCCTGTAGACTTCAGACATGGTTTTATTTTAACTGTCATTACATATCTTTAAAATTGCCCCACGAGACAGACAAACATGTAAACTAACTTAACAGAGCTAAACAGGAAGTACAAATACTAGAAGTGGGCGGGACAAAATAGGATCAATAAAGAAATGTAACACCCAAACAGCCCAGGCTCCGTGAAAAGTCTTACTCTCCAACCTGATTGATTTGTCTTCAGTAGATTTATGTTTTTGCTTCAATAAAGAAAACACACAATGTCTGATCATGTTGTTTTTTCACTAAAACTCTGGAGAAAAATAGAGTTTGTTTGTTTTGATCAAGTTTATAATAGTTTGTTTCTGCAAATATTCCATATGTAAACATAATTTCACAACTGTTACCTAGCAATCACAACATTCACATAAATAACACAAATCTGATTGGACAAATGCTATTACTTTGTAACACTAAAATGAATGTTTAAAGGAAACTGTCTGTGGGTGTCTCATTGACATGAGGTGATTTTGAATTAGGGACAATTCACTGAAGTCATGATTCGATTCAGTTTTCTATTTTGTAGCCACGATTCAAACAGTCAACAGTCATATTTAGTGTCTATATTTAGAGTCGTTAACTCAACATAATAAAACACATTCAGTCAGGTCTGGCACAAGTTCAGGCACTGTTTTTGTATTATTGTGTGTATTATACAAATACAGAGTGTGTGTAGGTCAGTGGCTGCATGAAAAAACTGATCGATTCTAATCTGGCCTTATGATTCGATTTTTGTGAACTGCGATCGGATTTCGATGTTTTCGATCGATTTTCCCTCCCTAGTTTGAATGTTAATTTGTTATGTATTTATACTTTTCATGAATTGTAATTTTGCAGCTGTTTAAAATGATAAATATATGATTTAAGTGCTGCACTTTTGACTTTGTCTTAAGCAGCTTCATGATCTTTGACTTTGGTTCTGACAGAATCATTCCTCCTTTAAACTCTTCCTTTTGTGAACGTTGCTGTTTTGTTTTCTGTTAAGGGGAAAGAAAAGCGCGCTCAAAGTGTGAGTCTGTGTGTTTTGTCATTGGAGGATTGTCTCCCCGACAGACCAATCAGCGAGCAGCAGGGTCTATATAAGTTGAGTTCAGCGGCTCGGAGCTCATAGTTGATTCTTCGCAGACTCACTCTAAACTCTCACGATGTCTGGTCGCGGAAAAGGTGCCGGTAAAGCCAGAGCTAAGGCCAAGTCTCGCTCCTCCAGAGCCGGGCTGCAGTTCCCCGTGGGCCGTGTGCACAGGCTGCTCCGTAAAGGCAACTACGCCGAGCGCGTCGGAGCCGGAGCTCCCGTGTACTTGGCCGCGGTGCTCGAGTATCTGACCGCTGAGATCCTGGAGTTGGCCGGTAACGCCGCCAGAGACAACAAGAAGACCCGTATCATCCCCCGCCACCTGCAGCTGGCCGTCCGCAACGACGAGGAGCTCAACAAACTGTTGGGAGGAGTGACCATCGCTCAGGGAGGAGTGCTGCCCAACATCCAGGCTGTGCTGCTGCCCAAGAAGACCGAGAAGGCCAAGTAAAGTCTGAAGTGAAAGCGACTCAACACAACGGCTCTTTTAAGAGCCACACACAAACAACAAAGACATCAACTCTAATTTATTTTTCTATCATACACTGTTATGGCTGAGCACAGAATATTTATGACAAGATTAATTAATAACGTGTTAGTTTAGATCTGTGAACTTGAAATTTTAAGAATGAAAGATTAATTTATGAAACAGTTACACAGAAACATTTCTCCTGAAGTGCTCCCACACCACCAGATAAAACACTCAAAGATAAAAGTGAAATCTAAAACCAGTTAAAGGTAGCTAACTTATTAACTTTCAGATTAGCATACTTTTGTCAGATTTAAAACCTAAATCATGTTTGCAGTGTGAAAATCAGCTTCACCATCTTTAATCAAAAGAACAGATAACAGTGTAAATCTGAACCTTTTACCTGTAAATGTGATAAATACATATAATATACAATATGAACCATGTGTTGAAGGGTTTGAGAGGAAGAAGTGACATTTAAAACCTGTAATACACTCACACAATCTTATTCTATAAATACTAAACTCATCAGCTGCCAACACAAAGTAAACATTAACATTTTGAGTTTGTGAAACAATTGGACTGTTTGAGGTGATTCTTTTCTGTCTTTGGTCTTTCACAAACATGTGACTGGACAATTGAAACGATAGAGAGTAAATACTTTACATGTACAATATGTTTGTTTGAAGACGTGTCTGTCTGAGCATTTTTAACAAATGACACAACTGGTCACTAATGATCATTTGTGTTCCAATACATGACATTTAGTTTTGATCTCAGGATGTTTCTACACTGATTTAGTCAAACATGAGCTTTAGAGAAAGTATCAATACAAATATAACACAAATGAAAGAATACAGGAGAAGAGATCTGAGAAACGGACAAACGCTCCTCCCACAAGTTTAGAAGTAATGAAGCCCCGCCCCCTGTTTTCACTCAGGTCCGCATAAGCTGCATAATAACGCGGAGCAGCCGCTTCAGATTCATTCTGTTCATCTACCACTGAACTGTGACGATGTCTGGTCGGGGAAAAGGAGGAAAAGGACTCGGGAAAGGAGGCGCCAAGCGTCACCGTAAAGTTCTCCGTGACAATATCCAGGGCATCACCAAGCCCGCTATCCGCCGTCTGGCTCGCCGCGGCGGTGTCAAGCGTATCTCCGGTCTGATCTACGAGGAGACCCGCGGAGTGCTGAAGGTTTTCCTGGAGAACGTGATCCGTGACGCCGTCACGTACACCGAGCACGCCAAGAGAAAGACCGTGACCGCCATGGACGTGGTGTACGCTCTGAAGAGACAGGGCCGCACTCTCTACGGATTCGGAGGTTAAACTCTGCTCTGAGAACAGCTGACACACAACGGCCCTTTTAAGGCCACACACATCTGTGAAAAGAGAACGACTTAAAATTAAATACAAACTAGAAACGTTTGAATAAATATTGGTTTTTCAAACTGTAGGTTGATTAGTGATGAACAAGGGTGATAATCACCTGAAATCACTGATTTGATTTGAGACATGCCCAGGCGTTGGGATCAACAAAAAAATTGTTGTAAAAAAAAAAATAATGGCTCATTTACACTTTTTAAATATACTTTATTAAAGTTGTACACACAAGGTTACAATCACATACATAATATACATACATATAGATATACACTGGGTTCGTACAGTCATGGAAATAAAAATCAAATTTCCAGGTCCTGGAAAAGTTTTGGAATTTTACTAGATTTAGTTTGGAGTTTTGGAAAATGACAACAAACAGGGCTCGAGACTAACGACTTCCCACGAATGCTTATTTTAAATCGGTAAACTGCGTCTCTCTCTCCTCAGCAGAGCGGAGGGAGGAGGCTGATGTTGTTAATGCTGCTGATGTGCGTGTTCTGTCTCCTGTCTGTACTTTGGCCGAAAGCGCTCCACGCCTCTGATCTAACAATTATCTGCAATTCATCTAATTTTGTTCACATTCTAGTTTTTAAGAAAAGGCATTACACGTGGCACCGCTAGTCCAATGCGATGTTATATAGCCCAGGTCACAGAAAGGTGGACTCCAGTATGGATGTTGGACCCAAGCGCTCGCTGAAAGGCTGGAGAATGTAGACGCTGTGCAGACTGAGCGCATGAACAGAAGCGCGCGCACATCGTCGTTGTGACTCGTTCTTCTCACGTTTGGCACAGCGCCAAAGACAGAAGCGCGGTTCATGTCGGTGTGGGGCTGTCTCTGGGTCTGCAGAATCATATTTGTATTTAGAGAACACCAGTGCACGAGTGTGCGCATGTAATGAACGCAATGAGTAAAGTCTGGAAGGATTATCGCGTGTGTCCTATCACTAATCAGCCAATCACATGGCTTCATTCAGTCACTGCTTTGGCCAGTGGGACAGAGAGACAGACTTGGGAAAGAACAGGGTGCTGTTAAATACAAATGAAATGTTTTTTTTAGGACTCTAGATTAAGTTAGTTCAGTAGATAACAACACATTTTATTCAAATGCCTTTAATTAGGTATCAAGATGTCACAGAAATGTCAAAAAAAAAAGTAATTAACAGTTATTGAAGCCTTATTTAGAAGGGTTCTATAAACTGTAGCTATGTTAAAAGAAAAGTTATTTTCAATCTGTTTTGAAAATGACTTTCAGAAACACTGTCCAGATGAAACTTTGAAGACTTCTACTATGGATCACTCCTGGATGAATGAGGGACTACACCGTCTTGATTTGTTATCCAAGTTTATAAATCTGTGAAATGAATATATTTAGGACTTGATGTGTGAATAAGTTGTGTGAAGTGGAAAAGTGGAAAAGTCATGGAAAATCATCAAATACGATCTGTACGAACTCTGTATACATTTACAATTTCAAGAAGCGCCATGGTGAGTCCTTATGAATTTTCATCTATCTATCTATCTAATAGTGATGGGTGAAATGAAAAAACGCTTCGGTACACGCTTGGAGCTTTTCCTGGTTGGAGTGAAGCTTGTACCGGAGCTTGTGTTGTTTTCAGGGAGTGACGTCATCAGAGCGTAATGAAGCGCCGTTTGGCTGAAATGGTTCAGAAAGTGGTTCATTTGGGCCGAGCTGTGTTGAAGCAAAAGGACGTCTCGTGATCCACAGCAGAGCCTGGATCTCGGACACTTTATAGACCTGGATCTGGGACACTTATAGCGGATGGGACACTTTATAGACTGATCTGGGACACTTTATAGACCTGGATCTGGGACACTTTATAGACCTGGATCTGGGACACTTTATAGACCTGGGCTGGTTTATGTTGGACCTGGTTTTAACAATTAAATACTCTCAATGAAAAATTAAGCTTAGACCCGTTTATCAATTAAAGAAAAACTTCTGGTGTGTATGTAGGATGAATAGATTTTGGATAGAAGCAACACGAGTGATACTATAGCTCAACGCGCTGAGAGTCTGCTTGGAGTGCGGCAGGTTAAGAGTTTGAGCCAACTGAAGATGACATTTTTTGTACTTTGTGTCTGGATTTGGATTGGATTATTTTAGAAATGAAAAATAACAGATGAAATGCAAACATTTATACAGTTAAGCTACTAAATACAGTATTGTTGGTTAATTATTATTGGTTATATTATTATTGGTTAATTTTCAATAATATCAGTGTTTATTTGTTCATGACACGGTTTCATTTTACATGCAGACATGTATTTGACCACAAGATGGCGCCAAAGAGCAAACAAACCACTTCTGTGAAGCTCCGGCTCATGTTTCGGTTCACCTGGCTAATGGTTCGAGTATACAATGAAGCACCATTTACCCATTACTACTATCTAATTTAGTGAAATGAACCAATGAAGCCTCACAGTCAAACTCCCCCAAAGCTTCAACAAAGTGAAGCTTCATAATACTGCCCTCACCTGGAGAGATCCATGTATTACAAAGAACATAACATTTCTTTTAATGACCTTCTTTAACGTTTATGTACTTTTATCAATATTATTATTAATAGCAACAATATAGCATTTATGCATTTACAATATAGCATTTTGTGCTCACATAGTCAGTGTTTTACTTGATTTTATTCATTTTTCACAAACTGAAGCTTCAGTCATGTGACTTCTTTGCTCCTGAACCATGGTTCATTTCAAGGCTTCACTGGACACGCCCACTTTTACTCGGCACAGGCTTCGAAGTCTTGCTTCATTTTGCCCATCCATCCATCCATCCATCCATAATCTATCTATCTATCTATCTATCTATCTATCTATCTATCTATCTATCTATCTATCTATCTATCTATCTATCTATCTATCTATCTATCTATCTATTATCTATCTATCTATCTATTATCTATCTATCTATCTATCTATCTATCTATCCATCCATCCATCCATCCATCCATCCATCCATCCATCCATCCATCTTAATTTTTGCTTAAATCTGTTAATCCCTTGTTTTTTTGGACTTAAAGGGAACATATTGTGTTTTTTTATATATGAAGTAATAAACTAGAACATGTGCAGATCAGTAATTTACCTTTTGTTCATTGTTAAACACGAAGTTTATCTAAAACAACTTAAAAATAGAAACATCTTCATTTTAAAATGTAACTGTAAAAGCAACAGATTTTTAAAAACTAATTTTTGTTGTTGGAAAGTGAATATGGGACAGTTTTGAACCATTTATGCTTCACTTTGAGTTTTAATCTTTTGAATTATAACAAGTAAATCCAGACAAGTGGGAGGGGATAGGTGGTAGGTGAGAACAGGGATTTCTGAACAGTTGAGCTTCAATTGAAGAACAATATAAGATTACTCCAACATGCAGGAATCCATTCAAATATAACTTTGAGGATTTTTGGTGGTTCTTCATCTAGGTTTTTATTGTTGAGCTGTTTAATATGTGCTTTTGTTTCATTGTCATTGAACTATAACATTTACAGTTTTTTTCTATAGGTTTGGCTCATTTCTTGAAACTGAGATGACATTCTCAAAACTGCAGATCATTTGGTCAAACAATTTGACACTTCGTCACAACATGACAGATCACCAGCAAAAGCACATTTCTCTTCCAAAACTGTTTGTATATGTTTCATCAGTAAGTTACTTTTCCATGTAAAGAGTCAGTTCCATCAAAATCACAAAGATCCTTCTCAGTTGCTTTGGATCTTTTTCATTCACTTAGTCACTTTGTCTAAATAACCTGGATGTTTCAGCACAACACCATGGATCAGCTGCACAAGCTCATTTCTCTCCCAAAACACTTTAGATATGAGTCCAAACCAGATCTCTTTGTCATGTGAATCGTCATTGCTCCTAAAACACATGGTCCCTTTGGTCTTGTGTGACTCTGACAGTCACAATGTTTAGATGTTTTCTCACTGTGGCAGAAGTCCAGCTAACAGAATAGAATTATACACTAGATACACTAAAGCTTTTCTCCATTGGTTTGGCTTAGTTATTTTTACATCTTTAAAATCATTTGGACAAAAGATTTTACATTTCTGTGCAACATTACAGCTCAATATCGAAAGCTCATCTATTTACCAAAACTGTTCATACAAGCTTCAAAACTCAAAGTCTTTCTCATCTAAACAGTCAGAACAGAATGAGTGTATTTGTGTTTTACTTACAAATGTAAAGCATCACTGCAGTGACTGGAGAATGACCCTAAACTGGATCAGTCATTTCTGATTCTGTATTTTGTTTGTCATGTTTATAGTCTGATTATTTGTCATTTCTATAGTATCATTCTTTCATATTGTAACATCAGAATAAGTCACATCTTGAGAAGATATTACAGTGTTTATTGTATTTTATTCTTGACTAACTTTGACAAATGAACAGAGTCTTTTGCTCATGAGGACTTACACAGTGAAATCCTGCTGACATGTTTTGGACATAACAACCATTACACTGAAAAACAGCTCATCAGTTTGATCTGAAAGATCTTTTGATTTGAAAAATGTGCTAAATGAGGATCATTGTCCTGTCTGTAGGAGACTTGTACAGAAACATGTGCAAAGCTGTACTGAGCCATTGAGACATGGTCTATGACACTGGAAGTTTGATGAAAGCAACGAGAAATGACATTCAGTTGTGAGTAACTCCAGCTTGGTTTGGAGATTTGTCCTTGTGATTCTGAGAATGTCATCTCGGCTTCAAGAAATGAGCCAAACCTATAGAAAAAACTGTAAAAATAGAAACATCTTCATTTTAAAATGTAACTGTAAAAAGCAACAGATTTTTAAAAAACTAATTTTTGTTGTTGGAAAGTGAATATGGGACAGTTTTGAACCATTTATGCTTCACTTTGAGTTTTAATCTTTTGAATTATAACAAGTAAATCCAGACAAGTGGGAGGGGATAGGTGGTAGGTGAGAACAGGGATTTCTGAGCACTTGAGCTTCAATTGAAGAACAATATAAGATTACTCAAACATGTATGAATCCATTCAAATATAACTTTGAGGATATTTTTGGTGGTAACAATGAGAATGAAACTATAGTTCTTCATCTAGGTTTTTATTGTTGAGCTGTTTAATATGTGCTTTTGTTCCATTGTCATTGAACTATAACATTTAAATAAGGCACAATACATTATTCATTAACATAGAAGATAAGCCATTTCAATCATATTTGTGCTCTACATACAGTCATTTGTATTCTGGTCCATTATCAGCTCTACTAATTCTTATTTATATATATATGTTTGTCTTTTTCCCTCCAAATGTTTCAGTAAAATACCCCTCCCCCTGTCTGTAATGATGGGCAGTTTGAAACGCGTGACCTCTGACCTCTGCGGCTCATGAACCGCTGCTGTTACAGAAACGTTTCACTAGGGGGCTTCTGGCTCAAATCTAACTTTAGCTGATCGGGCTGGTGACGAATCACAAAACAGCATGAGCGGTTTCAAACCACGCCCCAAAGTTTAAAGACACTTTGAGGCGAGAGTTGGGCCTATAGCGATGTTGAGAGATTTGACAGTGATTTCATTTGAATTTGCATTTAGTTAGAAAGTTAGTCAGTTAGCTTGATTGTTTGGAAATGAAGTAGCCTACAATATACACATAGTTCATTTAGAAACACAATACTGACACAGCATCACGCAGTAGGCATTATTTGTGAGGTAGGTGTTTGTGCTAAAACCATCAACGGCAGATAAATTATATTCTTGAATACAAATCTAAGTAGGCCTATGTAAACTCAACTTTTGTTTGATTCAGACTTCAGTTTTCAAACAGAATACAAGGCTTAGGCCTATTTGTTCCACAGTAATAGTAATGAGAACTCTTTATTTTGACTCCACTTCTGTACTTTATTATTGTATGTAGAGACACAACAGTAGTTTGTAGTTTGTTCATTTTCACCACCAGAGGGCAGGGGCGGACTTAGCCATTTGGGGGCTCAAGGCAAAATTTTGTGAAGGGGCCCTCCATCACGAGTACCATATGTGACTCGAAAAACATCATCTACCGGCTGCTCATCATCTCCAGTTCTGACCACGGTCGAGGGTGTCGACGCTGGTCAGTTTAGGATGCTTTACTAGAGCCTTGCTTATTTGCTGTTGTCTTTTGTGTTTTTCTGCGCCGCTAGGATAAATCTAGAAATGCTCCGATCAAGATTTTTGAGGCCGATCACTGATACAGATAATTTGGAATTTTGATTGGCCAATACCGATCATGGACAATATTGATCAAATTGTTTTGTAGCTTCTTTAAAATGGGGTAGCTGATTTTCACACTGCAAACACAGTTTTAAATTTGACAACTTCCTCTCATAAATCCTTCGACACATGGTTATTATAGACATGTATCCATTTTTGGTGGCAACTGTGACTTAAATACCACTTTTTGAAACTGGAGAGGACCACCCAAGCTCAGCCAATCAGAACGCAGCATTTGGCTCCTGATTAGAACCAAAAACATTTTTATTATTTAGTTCAGACAATACTCAGTGGTCTCATTTTTACACAAAGTGCTGCATTTATCATCATTAGTGAAAAACACAAACACAAAAAATCAGCTACCCCACCTTTAATATATATATATTTTATTACTATGACCAGGTCAAATTACATTTATTATAGCAAATTACAAACATTTGTTGTCAATTTTTAAACAACAAACATCTTTTGCATTAATAGCCTGATACAGTTTAAATCTAACATGTATCACATTATCCAACCAACCCAACTAAACTATATGTCTTCACTTCATTATATTATTTTAAATAAATATTAAACTGATGTGCTTAAATGCTGCTCTGTACATAAACATAGTCACACTTTTACCTCATATTTATTACTGGTTATTTATTCTGTTCATCTGCTGCAGTTGTACGTAATCATAGTCATATATTGTACATAATACTATATACTATATACTGATGCCACTTTATTTATCCTGTCATATCCTGCACTGTGCCATAGCAAACATTTATTGTAAATAAGAGTCTTTTAACTATTGTATCTTTATATATATTTAAGTCTATTTTATTTCTATTATCTTGTTTGATTGCATGTCTCTATTTTCAATGCTGTTCTTAAAATGTGCGTTGCAACACTGGAATTTCCCCATTGTGGGAGAAATAAAGGATATCTTATCCTATCTCTGTTCAGTCTGTGTAGCTCTAGCTCCGCCCCCTTTCCCTCACACAAGAGCGCTGCTGCTGCGCTGACAGAGAGACAAGAGGAGTGTGAGTTTCTTTGGCTGGAGTCATAGTCATGAAATAAACCTCAATACCATTTTGAGGACTCTATATAACAACGTTTAATTGTGAAAAACTTTCCGCTGGACTGCGGTGTTCTCGAACGCGCGTGTAGGACTAGATTTCTCCGCAATCAACTTTTAAAGTGTTTAGAACTAATTATCTCCGCCAATATTGATCCTATCAATACGAAATAAAAACTGGGACAGAGTTTAGACTGTTCTCTCTCAGAATATGTCCGCAAGTCTGTGTGTGGACAAGACATTTTACTACAGCTGTTCAAAGTTACGTAACTTATGGAGAGCTCGTGCGTTCTGTGGCTGCGGGGGAAACCATTTGGCACAGTCTGAGCACGCGTCACTTCATTCATTCCCTAGATTGCATAATTAGAGCAGGGATTTTGGGGGCCCTACAATTTGGGGGCTCAAGGCAAGTGCGACCCTTTGCCTTATGGTAAGTCCGCCATTGCCAGAGGGCAGTATTCATGTGTTTCAAAACGCAATTCGAAGTTCCGACCTATTTTGTTCATATGGTTCAAAGTTTCACTACCTGTTTGTCTTTACCAATATTCACCATAAGTATAAGGGTGAATATTGGTCATTTTAGGGGCTACCCCAGCAACTTTTATGAAGGAAAAAGAGTCTATAGGCCTTTTCCCACTGTAGGAACTTTTTTCTGGTCCTAGTACTTTTTTAGTTCCTGTCCCCATTTTGGAAGCATTCACACAGAGCAGGAACTATGGACTGGGGTCACACTTTAGGGACTTTTTTAGCTCCTGCTCTGAGGCAGGTACTTTCAGTCAGACCAGGAACCTTTTGGTGACACAAGCAAATTTACAACAGTAACTTTTTTGGAAACATGTTTTACACATTCTGACATTCAGATAAATTTTCCTTATCCTTTAGAAAAAATAATTTGAAGGCAGTAAAAAGTTAAAATGTATTTATTTAATATGTAAATAGTAGCCTATAGGACTATTATTAGGAATTACAGTTAATCATTTTGTTTTATTGTTATTTTCAGTGGTGTTTTTTAAGTTTTGCACATTATAGTTTTATGTGGAATCAAAAAAAACACAACTTTTGTTTTCCTAACACACTTAATAACTTATTTAAATGTCCCAATCTTTCCAGATGCTAATGCTGAAGCTAGTTAGACCCATTTTTAGAAACTGCTGCTGTGTGAACACAAACATGGGGACAGGGTAGTTCCTCTGACTAAACAGGGACTGGAGAAATGAGGGGAGTAGTTCTTGGTACTTTCATGTGGGAAAACGCCTTATGTGCCTCTTTGTCCTTTTCCCTCCAAAAGTCCCCTCCCCCTCTCTGCCTCACCTCCTCCTGAGCGCAGAGACACTCCACCAATCACAGCGCAGACACAGCACAGTGGATCTGCACGAGGCCGCTATAAAAGCCGCTGCTGCGCAGTTCCTCAACACTTCTACGTCAGAGAACACTGAGGAGAGGATCATGCCTGAACCAGCCAAGTCCGCGCCCAAGAAGGGCTCCAAGAAAGCCGTGACCAAGACCGCCGGCAAAGCGGCAAGAAGAGAGAAAGACCAGGAAGGAGAGCTACGCCATCTACGTGTACAAGGTGCTGAAGCAGGTCCACCCCGACACCGGCATCTCCTCCAAGGCCATGAGCATCATGAACTCTTTTGTCAACGACATCTTTGAGCGCATCGGCGGAGAGGCCTCCCGCCTGGCGCACTACAACAAGCGCTCCACCATCACCTCCAGGGAGATCCAGACCGCCGTGCGCCTCTGCTGCCCGGAGAGCTGGCCAAGCACGCCGTGTCCGAGGGCACCAAGGCCGTCACCAAGTACACCAGCTCCAAGTAAACTGCCTTTACTCCTGAACACACAACGGTCCTTTTCAGGACCACCCACTTACATGGAGGAGCAAACTTCTAATCTGTATGCTTTTCATATTGACTCATAAACCACTGAGATAAAGTTCAATCAAGAACTGTATGGAAAGATATTTATCCATTATTCACAATCTGACAAACACTGTAAGTCCTCGTGCACAATCATCTGTTCAGTGTCAAAATGAGTCAACAACAACACCACCAACACTAGAATATCTCCTCGATATTCATGTCCACTTTCTCTGTGTAATGTTACATTATGATCCTATTAAAAATGTTCAATAAATGATCCAGTTGTGAGTGGGGCTCAGTCAGTGCAGTGATGCATCACAACTGTAAGTAAAATAGTATTACATTAATAACTCATTCTGTACTGACTGTTTAGATGAGAAAGACGTTTAATTTGAAGCTTGTATAAGTTTATTAGATTTTACTAGTGAGCTGTTAAGTTGAACAGAAATGTAAATCTGTTTAACCAAATTAGTTTACAGAAGTTATAGATCGAGAAAAGCTGTCATGTATTTTATAGTAGAACTGTATTCAGCGGACTACTGCCATTGTGAGAAAACATTTTGACTTGGATAGGCCCATCTTTTGTCCACCCAAACACTGATCTGAATGTCCCTGATCTGTGATGTCATAGGTAGATCTCTGACATCTTCTGCATTGTTTAGAAGTTCATAAAGAATCCAGACTAGGGTGTAATAATCACTATATAGTTCACTATTCAGTGTCCGAGTGTCCACAGGTCAAAAGTAGTGCACTCAAATGTCCCACAATGCATCTGGAAAAGTGGTGAGCATAGATCACAATTCATTGGGAGAATCAGAAAACAACGCGGGCAGTGTCAGGTGTTGAACTAGAAACAACACCACTGAGGTCAAGAGAAGGAGCAGCTTAAACTCACTGTTGAGCCGAGAGAAGAAACAAAACACTCAAACTGAAGCTGTTAGCCAGAAGATGACACTTCACACACAACACTGCTTTCATTCACTTTCATTCACATTGCATTATTAATCACTTCACAATTACATGTTCATTTTCAGACCATGGCCTGTTTGACTTTCGTGCATCTTGTGGCTGAGGTAAAGGTCAAAGCTGAGCTGTGGTGAAGCGACAGGCTCTGGTCTGGAGCAGGACACAATTATGTTTGAACTTGTTGAATATTTAAGTATTCTTGGAAATCCAAGCTTCATTTGAATCTTCACTTTCAATTCAGGTTTGTAGCCTGACTTATGCATTTAAACAAGAATGGGTAAATCCTAAAAGAACAAGTGCTTGAGTCGTAGCTTCTGTGTAGTGTGAACGTTTCTCATGGTGAAGGTTGGAAGTTTGAGGCTTATTGAAAACTGAATAATGTAAAAGTGAAATACTTTATGAGTTATAGACCTAATGCATAATGAATGAATATACATGAAAACCTACAGTTGATATTTATTCAAACGTTTCTAGTTTGAATTAAATTTTGAGTCGTTCTCTTTTCTCAGATGTGTGTGGCCCTTAAAAGGGCCGTTGTGTGTCAGCTGTTCTCAGAGCAGAGTTTAACCTCCGAATCCGTAGAGAGTGCGGCCCTGTCTCTTCAGAGCGTACACCACGTCCATGGCGGTCACGGTCTTTCTCTTGGCGTGCTCGGTGTACGTGACGGCGTCACGGATCACGTTCTCCAGGAAAACCTTCAGCACTCCGCGGGTCTCCTCGTAGATCAGACCGGAGATACGCTTGACACCGCCGCGGCGAGCCAGACGGCGGATAGCGGGCTTGGTGATGCCCTGGATGTTGTCACGGAGAACTTACGGTGACGCTTGCGCCTCCTTTCCCGAGTCCTTTTCCTCCTTTTCCCCGACCAGACATCGTCACAGTTTAATGGTAGATGAACAGAATGAGTCTGAAGCGGCTGCTCCGCGTTATTATCCAGCTTATGCGACCTGAGTGAAAACACGGGGCGGGGCTTCATTACTTCTAAACTTGTGGGAGGAGCGTTTGTCCGTTTCTCAGATCTCTTCTCCTGTATTCTTTCATTTGTGTTATATTTGTATTGATACTTTCTCTAAAGCTCATGTTTGACTAAATCAGTGTAGAAACATCCTGAGATCAAAACTAAATGTCATGTATTGGAACACAAATGATCATTAGTGACCAGTTGTGTCATTTGTTAAAAAATGCTCAGACAGACACGTCTTCAAACAAAACATATGTACATGTAAATATTTACTCTCTATCGTTTCAATTGTCCAGTCACATGTTTGTGAAAGACCAAAGACAGAAAGAATCACCTCAAACAGTCCAATTGTTTCACAAACTCAAAATGTAATGTTTACTTGTGTTGGCAGCTGATGAGTTTAGTATTTATAGAATAAGATTGTGTGGTGTATTACAGGTTTTAAATGTCACTTCTTCCTCTCAAACCCTTCAACACATGGTTCATATTGTATATTATATGTATTTATCACATTTACAGGTAAAAGGTTCAGATTTACACTGTTATCTGTTCTTTTGATTAAAGATGGTGAAGCTGATTTTCACACTGCAAACATGATTTAGGTTTTAAATCTGACAAAGTATGCTAATCTGAAAGTTAATAATTAGCTACAACACCTTTAACTGGTTTTAGATTTCACTTTTTCGATGAGTGTTTTGTCACGGTGGTGTGGGAGCACTTCAGAGAAATGTTCTGTGTAACTGTTACATAAATTAATCTTTCATTCTTAAATTTCAAGTTCACAGATCTAAACGAACACGTTATTAATTAATCTTGTCATAAATATTCTGTGCTCAGCCATAACAGTGTATGATACATAGATAAATTAAAGTTCATGTCTTTGTGGTTGTGTGTGGCTCTTAAAAGAGCCGTTGTGTTGAGTCGCTTTCACTTCAGACTTTACTTGGCCTTCTCGGTCTTCTTGGGCAGCAGCACAGCCTGGATGTTGGGCAGCACTCCTCCCTGAGCGATGGTCACTCCTCCCAACAGTTTGTTGAGCTCCTCGTCGTTGCGGACGGCCAGCTGCAGGTGGCGGGGGATGATACGGGTCTTCTTGTTGTCTCTGGCGGCGTTACCGGCCAACTCCAGGATCTCAGCGGTCAGATACTCGAGCACCGCGGCCAAGTACACGGGAGCTCCGGCTCCGACGCGCTCGGCGTAGTTGCCTTTACGGAGCAGCCTGTGCACACGGCCCACGGGGAACTGCAGCCCGGCTCTGGAGGAGCGAGACTTGGCCTTAGCTCTGGCTTTACCGGCACCTTTTCACTTTTTAAATATACTTTATTAAAGTTTAAACATTACAAATTACAGTCACATACTTATATACATAACAGACATATACATTTACATTTTAACAAGTACCACGGTAGGTCCTTATTTATCTTCTTCTTTCTTAAAAGTTCCGTGCAGATTTGTTTGTATGTGGTATTGCCGTCGATGTAGATTTGTTGGGTTGTGAGCTTAGTCTGTGTTTTCCATATTTGAACTGTTGTGATGGAGATGATGAGTTGATATAACTGTAGCTGTTTTGGTGGTAATTGTTCTTGCAAAAGTCCATATACGACTGATTTATAATTAATATTAAAGTGAGTCCGAGTCCATGCATCTTATTCCATATTGTTTTTGTTCTGGGACAGTCTAAAAGCAGGTGGGACAGGGTTTCGTCGTCGGCACATGAGTTCATTGGACACTTTTTCGTCTTTACAAAACAGCTCCATTTCACAATTGCTCTTACAGGAAGTCTGTTTACAGCCATCAACCATCTCACATCTTTAATGTTCTGAAAAGTTGTGGAATTTAACAACTTTATGATTTGTTCATTTTCTTCTTCGTTTTTAATTTCTTTAAAATCAATCTTTCCATTATATATTTTATTTGTTATTTGTGAATAGATCATTTTGTTTGTTAGACCGTTCCAGTCAACAGGATGCTGCTTTTTAAAGTCGCCATAATCTAAATAAAATATGGTCCGCTTCGTGCTTTCCCTTCTTATGTTCCCATTTGTTCACATCTCCCACCCACAGAGCGTCTCGAGCGATGGCCAGTGATGTGGTTTTAACGAATATTGATTTTAATTTTAAATTCAAATCAATCGCCCCTAGCCCTCCTGATTTTTTACTTTTGTAAATTAATTCTCTTTTTGCGACTTCACGGGTTGTACCCCAGATGAAGTTTACACATAGTTTGTTTATTTTGATCATTAGTTTGTGAGGAGGTGGAAGGATATGACTTAAAAACACTAGTTTAGATAAAACACATGCTTTAATTATATTAATTCTAAGAGCATCATTTGTTTTCTTATTTTCCCATTTACTTATTTCATCTTTAATTTCTGTACATTTAATTTCCCAGTTTTTAATTTCACAATTTCATTTGTAAATATCACTCCTAAAACTTTGATTTGATCTTTAATTTGAATGTTTAGTTGAGTAATTGTCTCTTTTTCTCTGATCCACACTCCTTCAGTTTTATTATGATTTAACATGGCTCCTGTTGCTTTTTCATATAGGTTTAAATGTGTCAGTAAAATATTCATTTCATTCTGGTCTTTGATAATAACCGTCACATCATCGGCATAAGCCATTACAGAAATCTTTTTTAATTGACCAATAGACGTCCCAGTAATATGATTATCATTTTTGATTAAAGTAATTAAAGGATTAATCGCAATTATGTACAGAGCGGCACTCAGAGGACAACCCTGTTTAACTCCGCGACACACAGAGAAAATATCACTTAAAACACCATTTACATTTACACGAATATTAGAATTTAAATACATACATTTAATCATATTTACAAACTCTTCAGGAAATCCTATTTTCATTAACAAGGCCCATAAATAGTCTCTGGTAACATAATCAAAGGCTTTTCTTTGATCCAGACTAACAATAAAGAAGTTTTGATCAGTTTTGTTTTTATATATTATTTCTCTTAACGTGCTTAAGTTGTCCCACATAAGTCTTCCTTTGATGGCACAAGTTGTTCATTTTCTATTAAAACATCTAAAATTTCAGTTAATCTATTCATAATCACTTTTGCAAATATTTTATAATCTGTGTTCATTATAGTTAAATGTCTGTAATTATTTAAATCACTTTTGTCACCTTTTTTGTGTAATAAGTTAAGTACACCATCATAAAAGCTTTTTCCCATTGAACCATTTGAGATTCCTTCATTGTAAACTTTAGTTAAAATGTCACATAAATCATCTACATATATTTGATAAAACTCAGACGGCAGGCCGTCAGGACCTGGACATTTACCAATATTTAATTGTTTTATAGCTTGTATTACTTCGTCTTTAGTTATTTCTCCTAAGAGTGGTTTAAAGTCTAAATGGTTATAAGGTTTTACAGTTTCTAATAATGAGTCGAGGTCACATTTATCAGGAATAATTTCTTTATAAGCTTCAGCACAGAGTTTTCTTATTACTTCTCGTTTTTCTTTTTCATTTGAGACTATAGATCCATCAGAATCTTTTATAGCTGCTATAAACTTATCTTTTAGGTCTTTTTTATTATTTTTGATTGCTTGATTTACGTTTCCATTTTTATTGATATTTGCTTTTTGCATTATATTGAATAATAATTCAGAATTTATATCGTTTATTTGTACTTTTAAATCTTTTAATTTTATGTCATCTTCATTTGTTTTATCTTTTGTTTGTTTTAATGCAACAAAATCATCAACAAGTTGAACATATTTTGTATTTTTGATTTTGTTTAAATGTTTACTTTTATTTATTAAAAACAGTCTAATTCTGGATTTTAGAATTTCCCAAAGCTCTGTGTTTGATTTGTTAAACAACGTAAATCAGTTATTATCTTAATTTCTTGTTTGTTTCGTTTAATATTTCAGAGTTTGGAAACATTGTTTATTAAGTTTCCAATAACCTTTTGTTCTGTGGGACCATGAGAGAGCGAGGCCTGAACGATTAAATGATCAGAATATTCAGTCAATATTGTTTTATAATTTAAAGCTTTTATATTTGGAGAAACATAGGCTTTACCGGCACCTTTTCTTTTTTTTTTTTTTTTTTTAAAAACTTTTATTTACTATTTTTTCAAATTATACAAACATATGCATACAACAAGAACAATAAACAGAAAAAACATCACAAATTTAAAATGTCCCAGGAAAGTGAATTGTCCGTGCTTTTTCTTCTTTTTAGTTCAGTTATGATTTGTTTAAAAAGCGTATTACTGTCAATGTAAGTTTGTGAAGTTGCCATTTTAGTCCGTGTCCTCCAGATTTTACTGTAGTGATGGAAATGATGAGCTGGAATAATTCAGTCTGTTTTGGAGTGAAGGGTTCTTGAAATAGTCCATATACCACTGAAGGGTAAGTAACAGTAAAAGTGAGTCCAACAGATTGTAAACGGGTCCAGAGTTCTATTGATCTATAACAGTGTAATAGTAAATGTCCCAAAGTTTCATCATCTGAACAGTTTGGCATCGGGCATTTTTTTGTTTTCACATAGCAGCTCCACGACACCACAGCACGGACAGGCAGCCTGTTTATTGCCATTAACCACCTTAAATCTTTAATTGATTGGTCATATTTATTTAGTGTTTTTATAATTGTTGTTGATTCTTGTTCATTTAAATCTTTAAAAACTATGATGTCTCCATATATTTTTCCTATAATTTGGTTATATAACATTTTATTTGTCAAGCCATTATAATCAAGAGTGTGTTTACTTTTAAAATCGCCATATAAAAGTCGATATGCTGGCCCTGATCTCGCTCTCCCAACTCGTTTTTTCCATTTGTTTAGATCCCCCACCCAAGGAGCTGATCTGGCTATAGCGAGAGAAGTGTTTTTATAAACGCTATGATAAGTTTCATTTCTAAATCGACAGCTCCTAAACCGCCCAGAGTTTTGCTTTGAATAATAAGTTTCTTTTGGCACTTCTCTTGTTGTCCCCAGATAAAATTTACACATAATTTATTTAGTTTTTTTATACAATCTTTTGAAGGTGGGAAAACAGTTGCTAGGAACAGCAATTTTGAAAGGACAAAAGTTTTAATTATGTTTATTCTTAGTTGGTAATTAGTTTTTTATTCTCCCATATTTTGAGTTCCTCTTTTACTTGTTCTATTTTAAATTCCAGTTTCTTTCATTTGTATTATTTGATATAATTACTCCTAAAATTTTCATTTCTTCTTGTGTAATAATATTAAGAGGAACTTTCTGGGTCTCATCCCCGATCCAAACAGCTTCAGTTTTATTATGATTTAAAACAGCACCAGAGGCTTTTTCATAAAGATTTAAAATAGAGATTAAACTATTCAATTCTGTTGTTTTTTAATTATTACTGTGACGTCGTCAGCATAAGCCATAGATTTTACATTGTTGGACTCCAAGTAAACACCATCAATTTCAGACATTTGTTAATATTACTTATTAAAGGATTAATAGCTAAAATATATAAAGCTGCACTTAACGGGCACCCTTGTTTTACTCCGCGGTTACTATTAAATGATTCTGTTATTACACCATTCACATTTATATGTACAGTAGATTTAAAATAGAACATTTGATCATATTAATAAAATCATTAGGAAAACCATATTTAGTCAGAACTGTCCATAAGTAATCTCTTGAAACAAAATCAAAGGCTTTCTTTTGATCCAGTCCTAAAATATAAAAGTTCTGTTGTTCTTTAGGTTTGTGCAGCAGTTCTCTTAACGTGCACATATTGTCCCACATAAGACGGCCTTTAATGGCACATGTTTGTTCTTTATCAATAATAAGTTCTAATACATTATTCATACGATTCATTATTATTTTAGCTAATATTTTATAATCAGTATTCATAATTGTTAAATGTCTATAATTATTAATATCGGCTTTGTCGCCTTTTTTATAGAGTAGACACATCACTCCTTTATAAAACGAGTCTCCCAGCTGACCTTTTTGTAGACCTTCATTATAATAATCAGTAAGTAATTCAATGATATCGTTTATATAGAGTTGATAGAATTCTGTTGGTAGTCCATCAGGACCTGGACTTTTTCCACTGTTTAGTTGTTTAATAGCATCAAAAACTTCATTTTAGTGATTGGACCTAATAAAGATTTAAAATCACAGTCGGGTGGAGAGACATGTGAAAGCAGTGAGTTTACAGCTGTTGTGTCGATTTGAATATTGTCATAAGCTTCACTACACAGTTTTCTAATAAGATCTCGTTTTTCTCGTTCATTTGAAATCATGTTACCATCTTTATCTTTGATTGATTCAATACATTTATTTTGTAATTTTTCTTTATTCGTTTTTAAGGCCTGAGTTACATTTCCTGTATTGTCTATTTGTGCACTTTTAAAGACATTAAACAATATTTCACAATTAATAGTATTTATTTCGTTTTTAAGTTCTTTCATTCTGTCTTCATCTGTAAAGGATTTGTCTTTAAGTTGTTTCAATATTATATATTCTTTGACAAGATTATCATACGTGTCATTTTTTATTTTATTTAGTTCTTTACATGTGAATTTGAAGAATTTTGTAATTCTAGATTTCAGTAATTCCCAGAGTTCAGTGTTAGATTTTGTTAGAACTTTTAGTTGAACAATGCGATGAATTTCATCTTTTAATTCGTTAATAATTTCTGGACTTTTCAGACATTGTACATTTAATTTCCAGAAACCTTTTTGTTCAACACGTTCTACAGATATATTTGAGCACACAATGAAATGGTCTGAGAAATCACTAAAGACAGTTTTATAAGTTAGTATTTTCATTTTGGAAGATGTGTAGATTCGATCAATACGAGTTTTTACTTTGGAGTCAAACCTTGTAAAGCCGTAATCATTTGGGTGTAAAGCTCGAAAAGCGTCTATTAAACAATGGTCTTGACTAATATTTTGTAAAAGTTTTCCTTCTTTACGCAGATTAAAAGGTGTATTACCTATTCGATCACGTTCATCTGTAATTACATTAAAATCCCCACATACAATCATGTTAAAACCCACACTCATTATTTCATTTAGTTTTCTAAGTACTTTACATTTTTTATGAAATTGTTGTGCTGTGTAAACATTAATTAGACGTAACTTATGATTCTTATACACACAATCGATCATTACAATCTTCCAGGTACAATTTCTCTTTTTTTTATGATGGTGACAGAATTACTAAAGAAGATCCCGACTCCGTCTGCACTATCTTCACCAATAGAAATGACACTGTCTCCTTTAGACCAGAGATCAGACACATTTTCAACATCAGAATATGTTTTGAGTCTCAATTCCTGAATGAATAATATATCATAGTTTACTTTTAGTAAGAAATCTAATTTCTTTTGTCTAATGCTAAAGATTGGCACCTTTTCCGCGACCAGACATCGTGAGAGTTTAGAGTGAGTCTGCGAAGAATCAACTATGAGCTCCAAGCCGCTGAACTCAAGTTATATAGACCCTGCTGCTCGCTGATTGGTCTGTCGGGGAGACAATCCTCCAATGACAAAACACACAGACTCACACTTTGAGCGCGCTTTTCTTTCCCCTTAACAGAAAACAAAACAGCAACGTTCACAAAAGGAAGAGTTTAAAGGAGGAATGATTCTGTCAGAACCAAAGTCAAAGATCATGAAGCTGCTTAAGACAAAGTCAAAAGTGCAGCACTTAAATCATATATTTATCATTTAAAACAGCTGCGAAATTACAATTCATGAAAAGTATAAATACATAACAAATTAACATTCAAACTAGGGATGGAAAATCGATCGAAAACATTGAAATCCGATCGAAGTTCGCAAAAATCGAATCATAAGGCCAGATTAGAATCGATCAGTTTTTTTCATGCAGCCACTGACCTACACACACTCTGTATTTGTATAATACACACAATAATACAAAAACAGTGCCTGAACTTGTGCCAGACCTGACTGAATGTGTTTTATTATGTTGAGTTAACGACTCTAAATATAGACACTAAATATGACTGTTGACTGTTTTGAATCGTGGCTACAAAATAGAAAACTGAATCGAATCATGACTTCAGTGAATTGTCCCTAATTCAAAATCACCTCATGTCAATGAGACACACACAGACAGTTTCCTTTAAACAGTCATTTTAGTGTTACAAAGTAATAGCATTTGTCAAATCAGATTTGTGTTATTTATGTGAATGTTGTGATTGCTAGGTAACAGTTGTGAAATGTTATGTTTACATATGGAATATTTGCAGAAACAAACTATTATAAACCTGATCAAAACAAACAAACTCTATTTTTCTCCAGAGTTTTAGTGAAAAAACAACATGATCAGACATTGTGTGTTTTCTTTATTGAATCAAAAACATAAATCTACTGAAGACAAATCAATCAGGTTGGAGAGTAAGACTTTTCACGGAGCCTGGGCTGTTTGGGTGTTACATTTCTTTATTGATCCTATTTTGTTCCGCCCACTTCTAGTATTTGCACTTCCTGTTTAGCTCTGTTAAGTTAGTTTACATGTTTGTCTGTCTCGTGGGGCAATTTTAAAGATATGTAATAACAGTTAAAATAAAACCATGTCTGAAGTCTACAGGCTAAATGCAGCTAAACAGGAAGTACACTTCCTAGAAAAGTGGGCGGGATAAAATAGGATCCAATGGCGGACTTACCATAAGGCAAAGGGTCGCACTTGCCTTGAGCCCCCAAATTGTAGGGGCCCCCAAAATCCCTGCTCTAATTATGCCATCTAGGGAGTGAATGAAGTGACGCGCGCTCAGGTTGTGCCAAATGGTTTCCTCCGCAGCCACAGGACGCACGAGCTCTCCATAAGTTACGTAACTTTGAACAGCTGTAGTAAAATGTCTCGTCCACACACAGACTTGTAGCGGACATATTCTGAGAGAGAACAGTCTAAACTCTGTCCCAGTTTTTATTTCGTGTTGATAGGATCAATATTGGCGGAGATAATTAGTTCTAAACACTTTAAAAGTTGATCGCGGAAAAATCTAATCTTATACACGCGTTCGAGAACACCGCAGTCCAGCGGAGAGTTTTTCACAATTAAACGTTGTTAAATAGTGTCCACAAAATGGTATTAAGGTTTATTTTATGTAAGTCTCAGGCCAAAGGAAGAAGACACTCCTCTTGTCTCTCTGTGTCAGCGCAGCAGCAGCAGCAGTGTGAGAGGGAAAGGGGCGGAGCTAGAGCTACACAGACTGATCAGAGAAGCACATCAGTTTAATATTTATTTGAAATAATACGAGTGAAGTGTATGCATATTGAATAATAAGTATAGTGTGGTTTGGTTGGTTGGATAATGTGATACATGTTAGATTTAAACTGCATCAGGCTCATAATGCAAAATATTGATTGTTGTTTAAAAAATGACAATAAATGTTTGTAATTTGCTATAATAAATGTAAATTGACCTGGCCATAGTAATAAAAATATATATTCAAGGTGGGGTAGCTGATTTTTTTGTTGTAAATTTTGTGTTTTCCACTAAAATGCAGATGATAAATGCAGCACTTTGTGTAAAAATGAGACCACTGAGTATTGTCTGAACTAAATAATAAAAATGTTTTTGTTCTAATCAGGAGCCGAATGCTGCGTTCTGATTGGCTGAGCTTGGGTGGTCCTCTCCAGTTTTAAAAAGTGGTATTTAAAGGTGGGGTAGCTGATTTTCACACTGCAAACATTATTTAGATTTTAAATCTGACAAAATTCTCTCATAACTCATTCAACTCATGGCTAATATCAACATGTACTCAATTTCAGTTGCAGTTCTGGTTTATAAACTTCTTTTTACAAACAACAAAGTGAAACTGGAGGGGGTCACTCAAGCACAACCAATCAGAGAGCTGCATTTGCTCATGATTAGAACTGAAACTCTTTATTATTCAAACTCAGTAGTCTAATTTTTTCACAAAGTGCTGCATTTATCATCTACTTTTTAGTGGAAAACAAAAAAATGCTAATCTGAAAGTAAAAAAGTTAGTTACCCCACCTTTAAGTCACAGTAGCCACCAAAAATGGATACATGTCTATAATAACCATGTGTCGAAGGGTTTATGAGAGGAAGTTGTCAGATTAAAAACCTAAATTGTGTTTGCAGAGTGAAAATCAGCTACCCACCTTTTAAAGAAGCTACAAACAATTTGATCAATATTGTCCATGATCGGTATTGGCCAATCAAAAATTCAAAGTTATCTGTATCAGTGATCGGCCTCAAAAATCTTGATCGGAGCATTTCTAGATTTATCCTAGCGGCGCAGAAAAACACAAAAGATGACAGCAAATAAGCAAGGCTCTAGTAAAGCATCCTAACTGACCACCTTTGATGATGAGCAGCCGGTAGATGATGTTTTTCAAGTCACATATGGTACCCGTGATGGCGGGCCCCTTCACAAATTTTGCCTTGAGCCCCCAAATGGCTAAGTCCGCCCCTGATAGGATCAATATGTTCAACAAATTGTATCAATATTACACGTGTCTTGTGTTATTATCACAGAAGTAAACTCTCCAGTTTCAAAATCACAGAGTCCTACTGTTTTTATGTTTTAAAGTAAAATCTTGGAGCAGCTTTGTCCAGTTTATTTTTATCATTAGGTTTGTAACTCCCCAACGTGACATCATCTATGAACAGAAAGTACTTTTATTCTGACCGTAACTTTTAGTGAAATGAGTAGTTCAACCTGTCTCTGACATTGTAATAATACTTTAATAATAAACTTGTGTCATTAAGGTGTAATAACTGTCACAGAAGTCAACTCTTAGTTGTTGGTGTGTGGCTCTTAAAAGAGCCGTTGTGTCTTTGTGTCTAAGCCGGGTCACTTTAAGCCCTCTCTCCGCGGATGCGGCGGGCCAGCTGGATGTCCTTGGGCATGATGGTCACTCTCTTGGCGTGGATGGGCGCACAGGTTAGTGTCCTCGACAGACCCACCAGGTAAGCCTCGCTGGCCTCCTGCAGAGCCATGACGGCGGAGCTCTGGAAGCGCAGGTCGGTCTTGAAGTCCTGGGCGATCTCCCTCACCAGGCGCTGGAAGGGCAGCTTGCGGATCAGCAGCTCGGTGGACTTCTGGTAACGACCGGATCTCTCTCAGAGCCACGGTGCCGGGCCTGTAACGGTGAGGCTTCTTCACGCCTCCGGTGGCGGGAGCGCTCTTACGTGCTGCCTTTGTGGCGAGCCTGCTTCCTCGGAGCCTTTCCTCCGGTGGACTTACGGGCGGTCTGCTTGGTTCTGGCCATTTCTTCTGCTCTGAGTGATCAGTGTGAAAACTCAACTGTGCTTCAGTCGGAGGCAGCGGCTTTTTCTAGAAGCCAGGACGAAGCTGATTGGCTCTGCATTCTCACATTAACCACGCCTCTGTCCCGTGCGTCACTTACGTCTTCTGTTCATTCAGTAAAACTCATGGATATCTTCAATCAGAAATAGTCTGAAGTGGAACAATTCCCTCTATGTTCATTTCAAATGGAATGAATGAATGTGATCTGAACAGTGTTCTGTCATCATTAGTTTACTCACAGTTGTGTTGATTTAACCTGCTCATATTAGACCAGTCTTGTGTTTAACTATGAACACAATACTAATTATTCATCAACAAATTTATTTATATTGTTTATTTTATATTTTTCATATTTTATTTTAATAGCCTATAGTTATAATTAGTATAAGGAGTAGTTAAAGTTTTATAAATATGACAACAAGTGAAAGTCTCCTTTAAAATTTATTTTTACTACAAGTTCTGAGACGTTACTGCATAACCTACACGATCTTTTATTTTATGGTCATTAAAAACTGCTAATATGAAACCAAAGGACAACGTTGAACGTGGAAAGATTCTTTGTCTGATTGGGAAAACAGGAC
>CM076401.1:292167-344978 GCA_038363315.1 Mugilogobius chulae
AATCTGGGTTTAGTCTCAGCTGTGGGTTTAGTCTCAGCTGTGGGTTTAGTCTGTGTTTGTCCCCGACACACTCACCGCTGCCGCCTTCCTCCGCCGGGCCTCGGCGGGGAGGGCGAGGGCGGTGGGCAGTAGTCCATGTTGGAGGGTGGAGTCACTCTTCTGGGCGTGGTTAGTGTCGGTGTGGGAGGGCATCAGGGTAACAGGGGCACTCCTCCTCTGGGCTGTTTGTACCGAGCGAACTGCAGAGCGTCTGTGAGCCAGCGGAAGTCTCTGCGCATCTCGTCCAACTGCTGCAGGAGACAAAAGACGACGGTCAAAGAGAGACAGACGATGCATCTCGTCCAACTGCTGCAGAGACAAAAGACAAAGAGAGACAGACCGATGCATTCGTCCAACTGCTGCAGAGACTAAAGACAAAGAGAGACAGATCAGTGCATCTCGTCCAACTGCTGCAGAGACAAAGACGACGGTCAAAGAGAGACAGACCGATGCATCTCGTCCAACTGCTGCAGAGACAAAAGACAAAGAGAGACAGACCCGATGCATCTCGTCAACTGCTGCAGAGACAAAAGACAAAGAGAACAGACCGATGCATCTCGTCCACTGCTGCAGGAACAAAAGACAAAGAGAGACAGACCGATGCATCTCGTCAACTGCTGCAGAGACAAAAGACAAAGAGAGACAGACCAATGCATCTCGTCCAACTGCTGCAGAGACAAAGACAAAGAGAGACAGACCAATGCATCTCGTCCAACTGCTTGCAGAGACAAAAGACAACGTCAAAAGAGGAAGACCATACGTGACAGAGACAGACCGATGATCTCGTCCAACTGCTGCAGAGAAAGACAAAGAGAGACAGACAATGCATCTCGTCCAACTGCTGCAGAGACAAAAGACAAACGGTCAAAGAGAGACAGACCGATACGTGACAGAGACAGACCGATGCATCTCGTCCAACTGCTGCAGAGACAAAAGACAAAGAGAGACAGACCAATGCATCTCGTCCAACTGCTGCAGGAACGAAAGACGACGTCAGACAGAGACAGACCGATACGTGACAGATTTATGAGGCTGATATTTAGATTTTTCTGCATATTGGGTGTTATTTGAGCAGGTATCAGGACGTAGCTCCCAGGTAGTTTTGGATAGAAACAGTAAGACTTGTTATAGTGCTCTCTATTCCTACGTCTGCAGCTGTAAATTTTGTTTTTGTTCTTTGACTTTGGCTGCAGCACAAGCTTTAATAAGTGCTGTTTGTTTGTCAGTGACTAATGTATTTTAACACAGAGAAAGCTTGTGGCTGCAGTGGGTATAAAGTGTGATGAAGAAACATTTTTGTGTCACTGTGAGTTGAAAAGAAGCACTTACATGAATTGCTATGTAAAAATGTTCAGTGATGAGCATAAACAAGTTTTATTCAGGAAACCACGAGACATAATACTGCCTTACAAAAGAATTGTGCAGTAACTGTTTGAAATCATCGGAGTCAGACTTGAGTCACTATTTTTATGACTTGGACTTGACTTAATAAAATGGACTCAGGATTTGAACGTTGCAAGAGATACTTCAAAAATAAATGGTTTGTTTGTTCATTTACAAACTAAAACATGTCCAGCCTCGTTTCTTTTTGTGACCAATGTTGTTCTAAATGGATCATTTATAAAAGTCCGTGAAGTTGTAGAAATATCAGATGTATTTGGTAGTTTGATTTATTAACTTGAAAAGACTTGAAACTAAAAGCAGAGACTTAGACTTGTCTCTCTTTGACTTGAGACTTGTTTTGTTTGACAGTGTTTGTACATGTACGTAGTTGAGAACAGTGTTTGTACCTGTACGTAGTTGAACAGTGTTTGTACATGTACGTAGTTGAACCAGTGTTTGTACCTGTACGTAGTTGAACAGTGTTTGTACCTGTATGTAGTTGAACAGTGTTTGTACCTGTACGTAGTTGAACAGTGTTTGTACCTGTACGTAGTTGAACAGTTTGTACCTGTACGTATTGAACAGTGTTTATAACCTGTACGTAGTTGAGAACAGTCTGGTGTGTGTTTTATACCTGTACGTAGTTGAGAACAGTCTGGTGTGTGTTTTATACCTGTACATAGTTGAGAACAGTCTGGTGTCTCTCTTTGGCGCTGCAAACCTCCGTATCAGTGATGGCTTCTCTCAGACTCTGCTGTGTGACCAGAGAATCCAGCTCCAGGACCGACGAGAGGCGACAGTACAGACTGATGAGACGCTCTTTGTACAGCACAGGTGAACTGAAGAGAGAGAGAGAAGGTTTATACAAGAACACAAACTGTATTTAAGTAGAGTACAGACTGATGAGACGCTCCTTGTAACAGCACAGGTGAACTGAAGAGAGAGAGAGAAGGTTTATACAAGAACACAAACTGTATTTAAGTAGAGTACAGACTGATGAGACGCTCCTTGTAACAGCACAGGTGAACTGAAGAGAGAGAGAGAAGGTTTATACAAGAACACAAACTGTATTTAAGTAGAGTACAGACTGATGAGACGCTCTTGTAGCAGCACAGGTGAACTGAGAGAGAGAGAGAAGGTTTATACATCATCACAAACTGTATTTAAGCACTGAACCCGCCTTCGTTGTTCCGACAGGAGCATTAGAGATGTGTTGATTGTAGCATGACAGCAGAGCCGGATCTAACCTTTTAGGGGCTCTAAGCAAAAATCAGCTTCGGGGCCCTCCAGTCTTTTCTATGAACCTTAATCAGTCGAGCCAAAGCAGAGTTTAAATTGACTTTTTTTCATTATAATTTATAACTACACACAAAGCGACAGACAAAAAATGTATAGACTAAATAATATTTCTCACAATAAAGAGATAATGTTATGTTCTGCCTTGGAAACATTTGAATAAAACAGATGCATTTTCTTTCAATTTGGAGTGAGCTGTTTTAGACCAACAAATCTTTATTTTTATGTATAATTTTATTAATGTCATTGCACCTAGTCAAGTTTTAGTTGATGTCAATGTTTCCAAATGGGGCCCCAGCCCTGTCCCTCCCCCTGTGAGCTCCGCCTCTGTTCCCTCTTCACACTGACTCTGGAACAGCTGATAAGAGGCATCATCGCGCTGGACTTTTTGGACACAAATACTAACAAAATCTGAAACTTTTTCAGGACAAACAGCCTCATGTTTATGTGGCTCTTGAAATAATTCAACATAAATGTGCAGAAATCCGCGTATTTCGCCGGCGGCCATTTTTACCGATCTGCAGACGTTTATTTCATCAGCTTGTGTTCGTAGTTCAGCAATACTTGTACTATTGACACAAAAATAAAGATTGGCTGAGAGCTTATGAGGTACAGAACATGCATTTGTGTCCAAACTGTTCCTAGAGTCTTTGACTTTATGCTGGAATGATCAGACACATGTTTCTGCTTTGGTCAGTCTTCAGCGCAGCAAGGAGTGGCTGTGTCTCTGCCGTGTCTAAAGAACAGAAGAGGGAGGGTCTAATCACTTTGAGTTTATAGGATTGGTCAAACAGGGTTTATGTACAGCCCAAACCAGAGGGTGAAGCAACAGGCATGAGGGCTGGACTGACATAAACTCCAAAAACAGTCTGCGTATTGGAAGGTCCGGCTCTGCATGACAGGATCATCTTTAGGTCTTAGATTGGCCCACTGGTTTATGGTCTTAACAGAGAGTCGAGTGGTTAAAACTGTGCTTTGAAACTATTGCATTTTCTGCACCGACATTCAAGTTCTGCTCATTACTTCTTTCTGGATTTTTTTAAATTTTCTGTTTTAACCCTATTGACTACTCCACCTCTCATACCCTTCTCCTGACCTCTGCTCTCATACATACACGTGTGTGGGCAGCCGCTGCTTGGAGTTTCCTTGGGATTTAACCAAGCTCCTGCAGCTGACGTCACGCTATCCCAGCATGCACCACGTATTCTCAGGGCTGGCAGGGACGACACAATTCAACAGCAGGGACGGATTATCAAACGTTATCAGAGTTTTACAGAATATGGATTATGTTTGCACACTGGGTCTTACAAACGATCAAAACAGAAGAAAACCAGGACATTTCCACGACTGACAGACGACATTTTGACCAAAAAAAGTGTATTTGTGCAGCTAAAAGTGAGTCAATTTATGTCCAGGGCTTTAGAGTCAAATATATTTCACACAAACATCAGGGAAGTGTTTTAATGACACAAGAAGGTGAAAAGTGAATCAGATGAACAGAATGGCAGGTTCAGAGTGTGATTTATGCTTCTAAATGTTTATTTGCGTTGTGTTTTAGACGTACGGATATTTACGGCAGAATTTAATGTCACAGAAGCTACATTTCATCTCTCTAAGACTTTAAAACTGCTGTGTGTCTAAGTGCGGAGTCAGAAGAGAGAGTCGTACCGAGCTCAAACATCTGCAGAGGAAGTGGAGGAATCCCGAGAGCGAACACAGAGCGTTGTTTGTCCCGGAGCCGAGCAAACGTCGTCGGCAGGCGGGAAGAAGAGCAGGAAGGAGACGCCGTGACCCAGTTCCACCACCTCCTGAGAGTAAAGTCTGATCCTCGAGCCTGAAAACAGAAAGAACGACAAGTCTATAACCTCCTGAGAGTAAAGTCTGAATCCTCGAGCCTGGAACACAAAGAACGACAAGTCTATAACCTCCTGAGAGTAAAGTCTGAATCCACGAGCCTGGAACAGAAAGAACGAAGAGTCTATAACCTCCTGAGAGTTAAAGTCTGAATCCACGAGCCTGAACACAAAGAACGACACGTCTATAACCTCCTGAGAGTTAAAGTCTGAATCCACGAGCCTGGAACAGAAAGAACGACAAGTCTATAACCTCCTGAGAGTAAAGTCTGAATCCTCGAGCCTGGAAGAAGAACGAAGAGTCTATAACCTCCTGAGAGTAAAGTCTGAATCCTCGAGCCTGAAACAGAAAAACGACAGTCTATAACCTCCTGAGAGTAAAGTCTGAATCTCGAGCCTGAAACAGAAAGAACGACAAGTCTATAACTCCTGAGAGTAAAGTCTGAATCCTCGAGCCTGGAACAGAAAGAGCGATGAGTCTATAACCCTCCTGAGAGTAAAGTCTGAATCCCGAGCCTGGAAGAGACAAGAACGACAAGTCTATAACCTCCTGAGAGTAAAGTCTGAATCCTCGAGCCTGGAAGAGAAAGAACGACAAGTCTATAACCTCCTGAGAGTAAAGTTGAATCCACGAGCCTGGAAGAGAAAGAACGACAAGTCTATAACCTCCTGAGAGCTAAAGTCTGAATCCACGAGCCTGGAACAGAAAAGAACGACAGTCTTAACCTCCTGAGAGTAAAGTCTGAATCCTCGAGCCTGGAAGAGAAAGAACGACAAGTCTATAACCTCCTGAGAGTAAAGTCTGAATCCTCGAGCCTGGAACAGAAAGAACGACAAGTCTATAACCTCCTGAGAGTAAAGTCTGAATCCACGAGCCTGGAACACAAAGAACGACAAGTCTATACCTCCTGAGAGTAAAGTCTGAATCCTCGAGCTGGAACACAAAGAACGACAAGTCTATAACCTCCTGAGAGTAAGTCTGAACCCTCGAGCCTGGAACAGGAAGAACGACAAGTCTATAACCTCCTTGAGAGTAAAGTCTGAATCCTCGAGCCTGGAACAGAAAGAACGACAAGTCTATAACCTCCTGAGAGTAAAGTCTGAATCCTCGAGCCTGGAAGAGAAAGAACGACAAGTCTATAACCTCTGAGAGTAAAGTCTGAATCCACGAGCCTGAACACAAAGAACGACAAGTCTATAACCTCCTGAGAGTAAGTCTGAATCCACGAGCCTGGAACAGAAAGAACAAAGAGTCTATAACCTCCTGAGAGTAAAGTCTGAATCCACGAGCCTGGACAGAAAGAACGACAAGTCTATAACCTCCTGAGAGTAAAGTCTGAATCCACGAGCCTGGAACAGAAAGAACGAAGAGTCTATAACCTCCTGAGAATAAAGTCTGAATCCACGAGCCTGGAAGAGAAAGAACGACAAGTCTATACCTCCTGAGAGTAAAGTCTGAATCCACGAGCCTGAAGAACAGACAAGGACTGAAGAGCCTGGAACAGAAAGAACGACAAGTCTATAACCTCCTGAGAGTAAAATCTGAATCCTCGAGCCTGGAACAGAAAGAACGACAAGTCTATAACCTCCTGAGAGTAAAGTCTGAATCCTCGAGCCTGGAACAGAAAGAACGACAAGTCTATAACCTCCTGAGAGTAAAGTCTGAATCCTCGAGCCTGGAACAGAAAGAACGACAAGTCTATAACCTCCTGAGAGTAAAATCTGAATCCACGAGCCTGGAAGAGAAAGAACGAAGAGTCTATAACCTCCTGAGAGTAAAGTCTGAACCCACGAGCCTGGAACACAAAGAACGACAAGTCTATAACCTCCTGAGAGTAAAGTCTGAATCCACGAGCCTGGAACAGAAAGAATGACAAGTCTATAACCTCCTGAGAGTAAAGTCTGAATCCTCGAGCCTGGAACACAAAGAACGACAAGTCTATAACCTCCTGAGAGTAAGTCTGAATCCACGAGCCTGGAACAGAAAGAACGAAGAGTCTATAACCTCCTGAGAGTAAAGTCTGAATCCTCGAGCCTGGAACAGAAAGAACGACAAGTCTATAACCTCCTGAGAGTAAAGTCTGAATCCACGAGCCTGGAACAGAAAGAACGACAAGTCTATAACCTCCTGAGAGTAAAGTCTGAATCCACGAGCCTGGAACAGAAAGAACGACAAGTCTATAACCTCCTGAGAGTAAAGACTGAATCCCGAGCCTGGAAGAGAAAGAACGACAAGTCTATAACCTCCTGAGAGTAAAGTCTGAATCCACGAGCCTGGAACAAAAGAACGACAAGTCTATAACCTCCTGAGAGTAAAGTCTGAACCCACGAGCCTGGAACAGAAAAGAACGACAAGTCTATAACCTCCTGAGAGTAAAGTCTGAATCCACGAGCCTGGAACAGAAAGAACGACAAGTCTATAACCTCCTGAGAGTAAAGTCTGAATCACGAGCCTGGAACAGAAAAAGAACGAAGAGTCTATAACCTCCTGAGAGAAAGTCTGAATCCTCGAGCCTGGAACAGAAAGAACGATGAGTCTATAACCTCCTGAGAGTAAAGTCTGAATCCTCGAGCCTGGAACAGAAAGAACGATGAGTCTATAACCTCCTGAGAGTAAAGTCTGAATCCACGAGCCTGGAACAGAATAAGAACGATGAGTCTATAACCTCCTGAGAGTAAAGTCTGAATCCACGAGCCTGGAACAGAAAGAACGAAGAGTCTATAACCTCCTGAGAGTAAAGTCTGAATCCACGAGCCTGGAACACAAAGAACGAAGGAGTCTATCCATCCTATTTCACCCCACCCACTTTTCTATCGTCCACACTTCCACTTCAGCTCCTTCCTCGTACATTTCATTGACATAGCCTGCTGAGAAGAGTTGCTGCAAAATCATATTTCAGGTTATTGTTCTTGAAAACGACTGTTAAAGTATTTACATAATTGTTTTCCGGTCAGATCGTTGTGATAGACCGCTTGTTGGCAAAAGTTACATTAGCCACAAATTAACATCAGTTCTAATGATCACACACAGGGAGTATTTACATGCTGTACCTTGTTTGAAAGCTTAGAACCTGTAGATGGATTTATTTTAACTGTCCAGTGTATCTAATTGAGATAACCTACAAGAACGTACAGCTACAGCGTTAGTTAGCTACCTTCTTGTTATCTCTTTTAGCTACACTCTTTTACACAGTTTGTGCCTTTTTGTAAATGGTAAATATTAATATTTATATAAGCGCTTTTCCACCTTACAAGACACTCAAAGCGCTTTACAATCAGGGATCCACTCACCCAGTGTAACAGACACTGAGGCAGTGTGAGTTAAGTGTCTTGCACAAGGACACAACGACATTCCACTCCTGTCGTCCCACTGTGGCTCCTGGTGTTCCAGCTGTCTACCCATCCAAGTACTAACCCTAACTTGCTTATCTTCTGAGATCTGATGCAAAACACGTCAAACACATGGGTGTTAAATCAGATACACTAACAGTTAAAATAATCCCAGTGACTGAATTCTACAGTCCTAAGCTTTCAAACAAGGCACAGCACATGTGTATATGTCTGTGTGTGATCATTACAACTGATGTTTTGTTTGTGGCTAACCACAGTCCATCGCAGAGATCCGACACAAACGATTATTTAAACACTTTAACGATCGTTTTCAAGAGATCCAGAGGAAAATATGCCTTGCTTATTTGTTGGTGCACATGACCAATTTGGAAAAAATGATCCGTCCTGAAATATGATTTTGGAGCAAGTCTTCTCGCTGTTTACATCAATAAAATGTACGGGAGGAGTTGACCCTGAGTGTTGTGTTGTAACGGTAGAAAAAGTGGGCAGGGCGAAATAAGATGGACACTTCCATAGTTTGTCACATGTTCATGAATGTGACTGACAGGTGGATCAGCCAATCACAGTTATAGTAATAGGGTTCGTTAACACTTTTTAAAAGCCTCTTAATGCCACTTATGTAAAATGTCTTATCACCTTTGTGCACTAATTGGATTATTTGTTTTCCGTGTGTCATTTTAATAAGAAATAAGAAGCGTGTTTACAAATCCCTTAAGTGTGTGTGTGGGAGGGCATCCGGCTCACACCTGGTTCGGCGGCAGGTTCACGGTCTTCAGAAGGTTCTTTATCGCCGTCTGAAGCTCGTAGTAGAGCAGAGGGTGTGGCTTTGTGCCGTAAGCCCCGCCTCCTGAGCCTCTCCTCCAATCAGAGCCGAGTCTGAGGACGACAAGCTCTGGATCCACTGCCACTCCTCCCTGAAAGAGAGAGAAGAGAGGGATGAAAGAGAGAGAGGAGAGAGAGAGAGGATAAGGAGAGAGGAAGAGGGGAGAGAGAGAAAGAGAGGGATGAGGAGAGGGAGAAGAGAAAGAGAGAGGAGAGAAAGAGGGATGAGAGAAAGAGAGAGAGAGAGATGAGAGAGAGGGATGAGGAGAGAGAGAGAGGGAGAGAGAGGGAGAGAGAAAAAGAAAGAGAGAGAAGAGGAGAGAGGGATGATCAGGAGAGAGAGAGAGAGGGAAAAAAGAGAGAGAGAGAAAGAAAAAGAGGGATTGAGGAGAAGGAGAAAGAGAGAGGAGAGGAAGAGAGAGAGAAGAGAGAAAAGAGAGAGAGAAAAAGAGAGAGAGGGGAGAAAGAGAGATAGAAACAAAAAGAGGGTATGGAGAGCAAGAAAAAGAGATAAAGAAGGGATTTAGGGGAAAGAAAAGGAGAGAGAGAGGTGAGAAGAGACGAGGAGAGGAGATAGGAGAACAGCCTTGTTTTAGTCCTGGTTTAGTCCTGGTTTAGTTCCTGCTTTAGTCCTGCTTTTAGTCCTGCTTTAGTCCTGTTTTAGTCCTGCTGTAGTCCTGCTTAGTCCTGTTTTTAGTCCTGTTTTAGTTCCTGCTTTAGTCCTGCTTTAGTCCTGCCTTTAGTCCTGTTTTAGTCCTGCTTTAGTCCTGCTTTAGTCCTGCTTTAGTCCTGAGTCCTTTTAGTCCTGTTTTAGTCCTGCTTTAGTCCTGCTTTAGTCCTGCTTTAGTCGCTTTAGTTGTTTTAGTCCTGTTTAGTCCTGTTTTATCCTGAGTCCTGCTTTAGTCCTGTTTAGTCCTGTTTTAGTCCTGTTTAGTCCTGTTTTAGTCCTGCTTTAGTCCTGGTTTAGTCCTGTTTTAGTCCTGTTTAGTCCTGCTTTAGTCCTGTTTTAGTCCTGCTTTAGTCCTGTTTTAGTCCTGTTTTAGTTTTTAGTCCTGCTTTAGTCCTGCTTTAGTCCAGGTTCAGTCCTGTTTTAGTCCTGTTTTTAGTCCTGCTTTAGTCCAGTTCAGTCCTGTTTTTAGCCTGGTTCAGTCCTGGTTTAGTCCTGATTTAGCCTCAGTTGTATAATGTCTTTTTCTTTCTTTGATTCCAGAGAAAACCGAAGGCTGCAGCAAACTGACATTTTCATAATGAACACAACAAACAGACTAATGCAGTTTAAACGGAGCTTCTCTTCATCGACTCGTGAAATAAAAATAAATCTTTCTGCTCCGGTTCACCTTGAGAGAGCGTTATGTAAGAGAGGTCAGAGTTCAGCCTCACGAGCGATTACGACACGGTTTATCAAAGAGAGAAAGATGTGCGTCTGGTTTGTGAAGAAAGAGGATAATGGAGGTTTTATTCAGACTTTTCTTTTACAGAGACGACAGGTGAAGTGGAGGCTTCTCTGTGGAAAGACTAATGTGTGTGCTTTTATAAATCAGAGAAATGTGGAGGAGTTTAGTGAGAGAACGCAGAGTCAAGAGGTGATGGACCCTCGCGCACACACGCAACATATACATCGCTCTGTCGCTCATGTGCGCCGAGTCACAGCCACTAAATGTTATGCTGCTTCAGACCGACAGCGTCTTGGCGTATTTGTGTCCATTTTCAATGTTAAGTCAATGTAAACCCGCGTCTTGAACGTTTAAGCGAATTTTCCGTGCGATTGACGTCTGGCGTCAGTTGACGCGCGTTTAGGCTTCTGAAAACGCGGCGTCTTGGGATTAGAAGCTGGAAGCTGCGGCGGCCGCAGAAGTTGGGAAAATCCATCTTCAGACGCGTTGGAAGTCGTGTCAGCCAATCAGAGACTACACTCCCGTACACATGACATGTTGTTTTCCTGTCACACCAAGGGAAAGGACGACTGTTTACTGAAGTCTTTTAGTAACTTTTTAACAAAAGGTGGCTTGTTTGGGGCTTTTTCCAAAGACTTGGCCGTTTATTGTTTTAAAAATCTGGAGACACGGCAAACACGGGACATGATCTGGACTGACAACGCCTCACGTGGATGTATTAAAAATGCCCGGTGCCGTGTTTAAACCTGCTGTACAACGGGAGGAGCCGAGGACGGAGACAGCAAAAAGACACTGTCTGGGGGGAGAAGAAAGTCTCTCTCTCTCTCTCTCTCTCTGTGTAAATAACCTGTTGACGTTGTTGTCGCTGACGTGTTGTTGTGTGTAAATAACCTGTTGACGTTGTTGTCGCTGACGTGTTGTTGTTGTGTAAATAACCTGTTGACGTTGTTGTTGTCACGGACGCGGGCGTGGCACAACATGTTGGGATTCCTCTGTGACACTAAAACTCTGATCTGATCCACAGAAGAACTCAGTTTCAAGTATCCCAGGTAGAGTCCAGGAGAGAGACGGTAGGAGCTGCGCCGCTGGTACGACAGGATGTCCTACACAGAGAGACACAAGAGACACAGAGAGACATAGACACAAGAGTTAGAATGTCCTGCAGAGAGAGAAGTATCCCAGGTAGAGTCCAGGAGAGAGACGGTAGGAGCTGCGCCGCTGGTACGACAGGATGTCCTACAGAGAGACGAGAGACAAGAGTTAGGATGTCCCACTGGTACGACAGGATGTCCTAAAGAGAGACACAAGAGAGACAGAGACAAGAGTTAGAATGTCCCACTGGTATGACAGAATGTCCTGCACAGAGACACAAGAGAGACAAGAGGTTAAAATGTCCTACAGAAACAGAGAGAGGGGATCTGATTATAAAAATATTACAAACATGAGAGAGAGAGAAAATCTAATCTTTAGTTTCTACATTTTTCTGAGCCCAGAGCGTGTGAATCAAGGTATTTGGTTTAATCATGGAGATATTTTTAGTTTTTTTTCTCTCTTTTAGACAACTAATCATCCCAGTCTCATCATTAAGCCTCGGTCACAATGACCCGTACGACCTGCTACGACCTCTGCCAACAATGTTTTTGCTCATTTCCTTCGTAAGTTCATAGCCAAGTCGATGGTCTTGTCAAAAGTTTTCTATGACAAGTCTACGATGCAGAAACTGAATACAGCTTAAGGTTAAGCCTGTGCAGTGAAAGTGGAAGAGAGACGCAGCTCTACGGTCCAAACGAACTGAGACCAGTGGTAGAGGCGCAGTATTCAGCGCACGAGGGAAAGATCGCCTGGAGTTGGACACAAACATAAGGAGAACAGCTCGCTATAACAGTTGTATACACTTAATCAAATGGCGGTGGAATAATACTTGGTGCTTCAAACTTCGTCAATGGACAATACAAAACTTCAGCACCCGGAGACACTTTGGGAGATTTGCTTTTTGCCTCCTTTGTAGTAGTACACAGATAAGAAACACTGGACACTGTTTTGCTGTTTTTACGCAGGCATAACTGAGAATGAAAGGTGTTTTGAGTGAAAGAGACAAATTCCAAAACAGATTAACACATTTCAGATGAAGTCTATGCAGAATATGAGCAGAACTGGTCTTGCTGGTGTTACATGGTTGTACCATTTGGGTTAAGGTTAATATCCATTTATAAACGGTCTATGAAAGGTCTAAGAGCTACTAACAACTTGATAAATGATTGAGTTGGACGTAGGAAGATCGCGTAGCTTCGTGCGATACGAAAGTCCAGAGCTGCCAGTGTGGAGTAAACATTTTTCCAGCTTTTCTCGTTATTACAACTTTTTATTTACGTTCAAACGACTTTTTTTTACGTTCAAATGAGAATATGTCGTTATAACGACTTTTTATTTACGCTAAAACGACAATATATTCTCGTTAAAATGACTTTTAATGAAAAATAGACAGCCCTTCCCATGATGCTCCGTTTATTAATCATCACAGATTAAACAGGATTCTTCGGTGTTACTGCTACATATAAGATCTCATGGCTCCTCTTTATAAATACGTGCATCGCTTTGATATAAAATACGCCGTGACCTTCGTCTTTCCTCATTTCTCCGCTGCCCTTTCTCATCTCTCTCTCTCTTCCCCGTCTCGATCGTCTCTGATTGGCCAGCGCCTCGTCTTTTTAACTTATTCACAACTCTGGTCCGGAGCAGGTTATGAGTTTGTCTCATGTTGCCATAGAGATCTGTCCTGACAGGACGTGATCCAGTTTCGTAGGACCAGACCAGGTTTAACCCAGAACTGACCTCGCTAAACCCCAAATCTAGCTTCGTAGTACAGGACTCTGAGCTATCCAGCTTGTGGAGCATCATGGGAAGAGAAGTCTGATTAAAAAAGTCGTTTTAACGAGAAAATATTTGAACGTAAAAAAAAAGTCGTTTGAACGTAAATATAAAGTCGTTTGAACGTAAAAATAGTCGTTTGAACGTAAATATAAGGTCGTTATAACGAGAAAAGCTGGAAAAAATGTTTACTCCACACTGGCAGCTCTGGACTTCCGTACTAAATAAATGATTATTTAAAAAAAAAAATGTATTTAAAGTTTGAAGTCACTTGTTTTGAAATTGGTCGCTTGTTTCTTTCTGAAAATCTGGCAACACTGATCTGGATTTAGACAATGACCGTGAAGAAGGAACTTTCTAAAAAAGCAGATAATTGTATTTACCTCAAAAGCAATTTGAAAAAAACCTGCAGGTGTATCTTCAGTAGCAGCAGTAGTTCCTGTATCTTTAGTACCTTTATCTTTAGTACCTGCAGGTGTATCTTCAGTAGCAGCAGTAGTTCCTGTATCTTTAGTACCTTTATCTTTAGTACCTGCAGGTGTATCTTCAGTAGCAGCAGTAGTTCCCATATTTTTAGTTGTTGTATCTTTAGTACCTGCATCTTCAGTACCTTTATCTTTAGTACCTGCAGGTGTATCTTTAGTTCCTGTGTCTTTAGTTCCTGTATCTTTAGTTCCTGTATGTTCAGTACCTGCATGGTGATGATGAGCACGTCCAGGGCGTACGGTTCCTCCGGCGTAGACAAACTCTTCCTCTGACTCTGCAGTTTGGTCACGGCCGTCCATTTACCGTTGAACGCCGAGCTCTGAGAATCCAACTCCCTCACGGTGATCAGGAGCACGTTTCCATGACGATCTTTGATGGGCTCATAGTGGACGCGGCCCAGGTTATGTGTGCCCAGTAAGTTCTGTGGAGGGAGAGCAGATCAGGGTTAAAACAGGGCTAAAAACAGGGCTAAACCAGGGCTAAAACAGGATTAAAACAGGACTAAAACAGGACTAAAGCAGGGACTAAAGCAGGACTAAAACAGGACTAAAGCAGGACTAAAACAGGACTGAAGCAGGACTAAAGAAGGACTAAAACAGGACTAAAACAGGACTAAAACAGGACTAAAACAGGACTAAACCAGGACTAAACCAGGACTAAAGCAGGACTAAAACAGGATTAAAACAGGATTAAAACAGGACTAAAACAGGACTAAAGCAGGACTAAAGCAGGACTAAAGCAGGACTAAAACAGGACTAAAAGGACTAAAGCAGGACTAAAACAGGACTAAAGCAGGACTAAAGCAGGACTAAAGCAGGACTAAAGCAGGACTAAAACAGGACTAAAACAGGACTAAAACAGGACTAAAGCAGGACTAAAGCAGGACTAAAACAGGACTAAAACAGGACTAAACCAGGACTAAAGCAGGACTAAACCAGGACTAAAACAAAACTAAAACAGGACTAAAACAGGACTAAAGCAGGACTAAAACAAGGACTAAAGCAGGACTAAAGCAGGACTAAAACAGGACTAAAACAGGACTAAAACAGGACTAAAACAGGACAAAAACAGGGTAAAAACAGGGTTAAAACAGGACTTAAAACAGGGTTAAAACCGGACTAAAACAGGGTTAAAACAGGACTTAAAACAGGGTTAAAACAGGACTAAAGCAGGGTAGATGTAGGTGTAGATGTAGAGATTATAATTACCTGCATGTGAGCGGCCGCTGTGAGCATCTTGTGTCTGGTTTGAAGCGTTGAAGACGACGACATGGAAACAGACAAACTCTGCCGAGCCACCGAACGTCCTCCCACATACACGACAACTGTAAAAACATAAAAATGTTAGTTTCTCACAAGCAGGACAGTGTTAGGACATAAACACACAAACTTAAGCCTCCCACATACATAACTATGAACAATATGTATAAATATGACTCTCCTAAACGAGATAACTTCAAAGAAAAACATATGAATATTCAGATAAAGTCTAACACATGAGAGCTGTGAATAAAGGATAATATGAATATTCAGATAGTTTCCCACAGACATGAGAGCTGCAGAAGAAACCAGAGGATTTAAAGCTGTAAAATCAGATTTCCAGAGTAATCAGAGAACTACAGCCCAACAGGAGTTTGATCATTTCACAGATTTAAAGTTAGTCGTGTGATTAAGGCTCATTAGAACGATTACAATCCACAGATAGAGTTTGTTTTATCTAAACTACCTGTGGTTTCCTGGATCTGAACACTGAAACAGTCAAACATTGTAGAGTTTAGAGCAGAGCTCCTAAAACGAGGGCCCACTTAAACTTATTTGCTCCAAACCCCCTCAGGGACTCACTGCAAGTGATTTTTGCGCTACACAAGCTCTACACGTGATAAAAATAGCCAGACATTGCACACGTATTGTTTAGAAAACACGCAAATTTAATGAATCCAGCCACCTCGATGTAGGAAGCGACACGTCGTGCGAGCGATGTGCGCGCAAAAATCTGAAGCGAAAGAATCCAACCTTTTTTGGGGGGGTTTGTCGCAGGCGTCGCCTTGCAGTGTGTCCGAGCTCTAATAGGGCTTTTCCATTAGTACCTGCTTGGCTCTACTCTACTCTACTCGGCGCGACTTAGCCCTGGTGCGGAGCTTTTCCATTTGGGGCTGATCCTCTGACCAGGTACTGTTTTAGTACCTGCTTTACCCCAGGGCCAAGTCGAGCCGAGCAGATACTAAACCTGACGTCAGATGCACGTCGCATGTTGCGTCACACAAGCGGTTTGTTGTTGTTACGCCATGCCTTACGCTAATGTAAGTCGCCGCTAAGCTAGCTGCGATAGCACCGAAATGCTTCTACATTTCGTACTCACCGTAGCAAAAAACAACACAGTGACATAAAAAACTGAGTCTCTTGTCCCTAAATACATAAAATTGTAATTCTATGAGTATGTGCGTAGCCTCTACGGGCTTGTTGTGCGTGGGCACATGTAGGTCCTGCTCCTGCTTCTCACAGTAAACACTGATGGACATCCGATGCACAAGTTTTGAAGCAAGAGATTATAATGCAGCTTCTTCAGGACAAAGTGACGGAGGAGGAAGATGGGACAGCTGACTTTGTGATTGTACATCGGGACCAGAGCAGGACTTTAGACAGACGTGTGAAGGACGTGAAGAAGAGGTGAGTCAGTGAACGTGTTGACATGAAAAGCTTCACTCTACTGGCCAATGCGGCGGTGGATATTTGTTTTATATTACGCTTATGAAACGCTGGAGAACGAACGGTCTGATTATCTTAAATTAAAGCCGATACACATTGAAACGCTCTGTTGTTTTCTATGAGCTTGCATCATGTCCCCATTTGGGGAGTGACAGTGTTGGCAATTGTACCGCCCAGCTTCACAACAGCCCCACTCGGCCTCTTGTAATGGAAATGCTCTCTCTCTGAGCGGGCTAAGCCGGGTAGAAGGGTAGAGTCGGTAGTAGGCAGAGGTACGTGGAAAAGATAAGTGAGTCAAGAGTGTGTTCTGATGTGAGTCTCTGCTGGTCCATATAAAACCTCTGTGTGAGTGTGAGCTCTGACCTTAGTGAACCAGAGGAAGTCCTGCATGAGAGAGCTGCCGAAGCATCGTCCACCTCCACGATGGGAATGTGGTCTTCCGGAGTGAGCAGCAGACAGTCTCTGTGGTACAGGACCGTGGCCAAGTACACGCCTCTGAAACGTAAAGAAAATATATAATAATGTACAGACAGACTCTGCAGGAGGAAACAAGGACACGACTCTGAAATGTACAGACGAATAATCACAAAGAAACAGGTGAAATCCTTTGACTGAAGCAGAGAGGTTTAAATCTGCTGCTCGTTACAGGATCAGAGAGTAAGACACACATTACACAACATTTATTGATTTACACGGCGACACCGGAGGAAAGGTTTAATAAAAGCAGAAGAGACTAACCGAAGAGGAAACAGAAGCAGGGTTTGGGCAGGTTTAAACTATCGTAATAAGACATGTGGATAATGAGTTCTACGTGTTATGAATCCAGATATAATGTCGGGGAAAAAGGGAAAGTCACGGCGAAAACTGTCTGAACCCAGAAGTAAAAGAGAAGTTTTTTATATAATCCAGTCGAGAGAAAAGCACAAGCATCTTTCCCGTCTTTACAAAACACAAACTCTTCTGTGTGGAGGTTTTTTAAGTCAAATTTCCTGCAGAAACCCTGAACCCAGAGGAAAGGAGAAGAGAGGACATGATTCTGATTGACACAGAGACACAGACACATGATTCTGATTGACACAGAGACACAAACACATGATTCTGATTGACACAGAGACACAACACATGATTCTGATTGACACAGAGACACAAACACATGATTCTGATTGACACAGAGACACAGACACATGATTCTGATTGACACAGAGACACAGACACATGATTCTGATTGACACAGAGACACAGACACATGATTCTGATTGACACAGAGACACAGACACATATAAAACCTGTTTGTGTCGTCCACAGTGGAGCTCTGAGGCTCTGAGCTCAGGAGTCTGTGATAGTCTCTGTGGAAAAACAACTGTCACTGTCCCAAAGTCACTCAAGTCACTAAAGTCTGAGTTTGTGTCTGAGAATCATTAACCATTTTTGCATTTAAACTGGTGGTGTTGGCCTCTACTTTGGACAGTTCTCACCGGGACTTCCTGGTTAAAAGTGCACTTAAGAGCAAACCTGCGTATGAGTCTTACATAGACCTGGACTAGGACCTTCACAGACCTGCCCTGCAGCAACAGCAGCTCACTAACAAACACTTTTCATGGAGATTTAATAAGTGCAGGCCCAGGATTTTTTTTCAGGTCAGTGAGACAAGTCTGTAAAACAGCTGAGCCGAGCATCACTAATGGAAACTGCAGAGACATTTCACACTAAAGACTCTTTCACACCAGCCGAGGGTCGCCCGTCTGAACTGGTTTGGCAACTTCTGCCGACAGGCGGCTCACGTGTGTTTGGTGTGAATGACACTGTCGGGGGTCAGAGGAGCGCGGAGCAGTCGTGGAGGCGAGGTTTTGAAGACTTGCTTGTAAAGTCGGCATCACCAGCGGTCACTAGTTGCTGCAGAAGCAGCTGTTTGATTGGCCCCTGGTCAGTGATACAGTGCGCAAGAAAATAGTGCGGAAAACCGAAAATGATGCTGTATGTAGGAAATAAAAGGAAAGATCCAAAATGCAAACTGCAAAATAATGTTTTAATAAACAAAGTAGAACTCAAGTCCAAACAACGCAGAACAAAAATAAGACATGACTTGGATGAGACAGATAATGACAATGGACCGGCAGCGGATAAGAGCAACATAATGGTTAAATACCCTTGAAACAGAACAGGTGAAACACATCAGGGCAGGGCGGGCAGGGCAGACAATTAACAGACAGAAGGGTGAACCAAAAACACACACAACATTTCAAAATAAAACAGTCACAAAACAAGATCCATGACAGATGCTTATGGAAAAACAGTATTTAACTGAGCATGGATTGTTATTTGCCGGGTTCAAACAGGACGTAAGTACGAATGAGAAAGGCTACTATTTGTCCGAGAAAACCACAGATGGAGGAGCACAGCTGTAGTACGAAGGCTGGACTGTAGTGGGAAATAGAAGTTGAGCCTAATCTGTGACGTAAGATACAAACAAAGTTTGACAACTACTCGCGCGTAGCCTATGTTTCGTCACTTTGGTCAAACATTACATCACACACATGCTCACTCGGTTCAGAGACTGGAGGCCATCTGATTCATGTTTGTGTCAATGTTCTTTCACATCAGAGCCTCAAAGACACTTGAACAGACTCTGCATCGCTTCTCTACCGACAGCGATGCGAAAGAGCCTTAACGTTCCCACCTGATGATGTCACACAGTGAGATCAGGGTTTGTGCTGGTACAGACCTTTTGAGCGTTTTGATGAACTTGTTGGAGTTGAAGAGATGTTTCAGACTTCTGGACACGGACTGTTTTCTGCTCGGGTTCTGCAGCTTGGACGAATCTGAAAAAATAAAATATAAAACTTAAATAAACCCTGAGGAGAGCAGCAGAGACAGAAACACAGCCGAGTGTGAAAGAGAAGCACAGGTCCAAGGTCAAGGTCTGAAAATGCATCTAAACTCTTTCACTTCCACCTGAGTCTGAATCATAAGAGCATAAAGAGTAAACCTTTCAAACTGCTTCTTCTGCTTTTATTTATAGTTTAGATCTATAAAGACACACACACTTTTCACTGCTGCGTGGAACCTCAGGGACACAAACCTGAATGAATGTCTCTGATGTAACAGTGTCTTTATTGGACATGAAAAGAGTCCAGTAGGTTTATCTAACCCTGCAGAGCTTCTGACACAAAGAGCATCAGAACACAGCCAGTGACGGTTATATCTCTGAGTAAAAACTGAAACACAACACAGACTCTTACAGCTCATTTACTGAATCAGTTTAATGAAGCGACCCCAAACTTCTGAACAGAACTTTACACTCACAGTACATACTCAGTGGAAAGTTAAACAAAAATGTCTGTGTGAAGCAGAGGTTACATTAACCGACCATTTTCCATCATTTACAGATTGTATTTTGTTTTGACGGAAAATTCCAGGTGTCTGTCATTTTGACGGATTGAAAATGGAGCTGCACTTTTACTGTACATATAGCCTACGGATTTAGTTGCCTGACCAGCCAGTCCCTACACGCTTTGACAGACACTGTACAAAGACGTAAGGGTCTGGGATCAGAGCGCCGGGGATCAACTTCGAGGACGGGCTTTCCGAGCGCGGAGTCAACCAATCACAGACAACCCGGAAATTCCCCCGATGCAGCGACGCTAAACCGGTTATGATAGTAAATATGTAGCGCAAGGATTTTTTCAATGGAGCATTAACCTATGTGAAGGCTCTGAATGCGGTTTGCTGCTCCGGTTTATTGATGCGTCCCTAATTCTTCAAAACCAAAGCTAGAGCCGAAAACAATGATCTATAAGCTACGTCCGCCATCTTGAATATTTTGAAACGGTTAGAAAAAAAGTTTTGAAATTGCGGAGGGGAGGGGGAGGAGGGGGAGTTTGTGATTGATCGTCCTAACTTTGGACGACGAAATCGTTGGCTATCTCTTCAGTTTCAGACCCTTCTGCATTCAAACAGAATGTAGGAGGGGCTGACTGGTCAGGCAACGGATTTAGTGACCTGCATCCGCCTGCAACCCGACCGGACTCACACTCTCTCAAAATTAGGCTGCAGCTAAGGACAAACACTTTCCCATTTATGCACGTGCTGCTGTTCTGTCAGGGAGGCCGTGAGACTGACGCCTGTGAAGCGCGAACTGCTGCGCAACCTAGATCTGTGAAGGGGAGACAGCAGATTCATGGACCACACTTTAGCTACGGAGCGCCCGGATAAGGCTTCATTTGATAAAAATAATGGGACAGACAGCGTTTTGTCGGTTTGATTTTAAGAGGATTCGTTTCTTTGACAGTGATCGCTCGACAGACAAACATCAATGTTTATTCAGTTCATTAACTTAGTGAAAAGTCACTGCTGCATCCTGGTTTGGCGATTGTCAGATTTGCGCTGCGTCGGCTTTTAATAGACTGGCTTTTATGCAGGAGAGATGTAAATACAAGTGGAGTTTGGGCTAAATAACACGGACACTGCGAGATGTGAAGAACTTTGTGTTTCAGGTAAGAAATGTAGAACCAGCGCCATGGTTGAATGTCAAATCCACACAATGTTTTTGCTGTAATGTTGGTATCGTAACAAATAGAGCTGGGCAGCCATTCAAATTTTAAATCGCATGGTACTTTACACACAAAGTTCAATAAATAGCTGTTTTAACCTATTTTTTCTCCAAAAGATGATTTTTTAAGTATATTTACTACTCATAGAACTATAGTTACATTGGTAACTAACATTTTCAGTCCTGATGAAAACCTGGTCCAGTTCTGGGATAGTCCTGGTTAAAACCTGCTCAGTGCTCACTAAATACACTGTGGGAAGTGAAACAAGGCAGTTTTTTATATTTTCAAAGTAAACATCACAAACACGTGTGTAAAAGTTCGCGCATCGCCGCTGATCGAGCGCTGAATCTACGTGCGCATATTCAATGAGGTGTTAACGGTTTGAAGTCTTTAACAACACGTTGCTCCGTGGTTCTTGGGTCTTTGTGGATGATTTAAACACTCAGACGAAGCTCAGACTCGTCTCTGTCCCGCTGTCTGTACAGCAGAGCTCACTTCCTTGTATTTAAAGCGCTGCAGCAACGGAGCAGATCCTCTGTTTGTGGACTGTTTATGAGAGCGAGGAGGAGAAAAAGGGGCGCAGCAGCAGCAGTGCGGGCCTTACATTCATGCTTTTTGGCCGAATCACGTGACCTGCGTTAACGCTGACAAAATATTTAACCGCGATTAAGCACATGCTGCATTAACGCCGCAATAACGCGTTAACTTGACCAGCCCTAGTAAGAAACTATTTATGCAGAGTTCAGTGATTGTTTTGTGCCTCAGGTCTGCAGGCTCTGTGTCAAAAAACAATATGAACTAAATTATGATGATTAAAATACTTCATGAGGGATTTTTTGGGACCTTGGGAGCTTTGTCTTTTCTAACAGAACAGACACTGAGTGACCAGTTTCCCCACAGACTCATTATAAAACCAGATGTGGGCGATTCATGATCAATAATTATAGACGAAGCGATCAGTTCTGACACTGATATTGATCATTTGTCTTTGAATCTGATCCCATCCCGGTGAAGAGACTGAACGTGTCTTTATTTGTCCTGAAACACAGTAGTTAGAGTGAGAATGGATCAATACTGTCATTGATCCAAACAAACTGTGATTTAGAGCAGTAACAGTCTGATTCCACCTGATCAAAGACAAACAGCAGCAGCAGCAGACGCAGAGCAGTGTTTGTGAAAGTCACCTCACAGTCCTGACTTCAGGTGCTGATATAAAACCAGGTCTCAGCGCACATCCCTACTGCTGCCTGTGTGAGTGTTTTTGTTGTTGTTGTTGTTGTTGTTGTTGTTGTAAACCGAGGCAGGTGGAGTAGTCTGGACAGGGCTTAGTCAGGGCACACATTCACACACACACCAGACTCAATGTGGGTGAAGTGTCTTGCCTACAGACACAACAACGAGTTTCTCCTCTGTTGCCCCACTGTGGTAACCTGTCCAGCCAGATGGTTGATCTCAGATATTTGTGAATTCACAAACACGAGATAAACCATCTGGCCTTCCAGCCGCCCGACTGGTTTGAGAGTCTGAAACAGCGGTGTTAAGACGGCTGTTAGCGTCCCGGCGCTGCAGAGTCTTATTCAAGCTAAACAAAGATGGCGGCTCTCATGGATGTTCGTGTTTCTGCTGCTTTTGATGCAGTTTTAGCAGAAATACGGAGTCATTTCTTTTTGAAAGAAGAGCCGTATGTGTGACGCGTACTTGTAAGGTCGGCCCCACACCCAATCAGCTCCAAGTATTTCACTAAACGCCCCGCCTTTTCTCGAACGCATTCAGTGAGTCAAGTCCCAGATGGATATAGTGAGAACTCAGATAGGAGTTCAACACAGATCCATCTGGAGTGAGCCAGGTTACCACTGTGGCTCCTGAGGTTCCTCCGTGGTCTCCCATCTGAGTACTGCCCAGACCCAACACTGCTTAGCTTCTGAGATCTGACAGGATCAGGATTTGGCAAACTGGTATGGCCACAGCAGCCAGACTCAAGATTCAAGATTCCTTTATTTTGTCCAGAAGGAAATTTGTCTTGGACAAACAGGCTGCCACACACAAGAAAAAGACACTAAAGAACAAACACAGACAGTCAAGTAACACATTTACAGAAACACTCCCATCACCATCAGCTCTGTTCTGTGGCCTGAATTTAGGAGGTTCACTGATATTGGGAGGAATGAGTTTTTATACCTGTTCAGGTATCTTTTTTGTTTCTTGTTGGAACTCTATAGCGGCGTCCGGATGGGAGCAGCTCATATTGGGAGAATAAGACATGAGAGGGGTCAGAGATAATTTTTCTGGCCTGTTTGAGAACAATTTCAAACATCTGCTGTAAAGATGGATGTTCTCTGACTCCCATTACTTTGAGCCCTGTAAAGAATACTACCACCATAAAGAATACTACCACCATATTCCCTATGTGTAAAAGGCAACTAAAAGGGACGAGTGGACTGGGAATCCTCAATATAATATATTCCACTCACCTCCGGAGCAGAAGAGAGTGTGAGTCTCTCTGACTTGTTGCAGAAGCTTCTCCATGGCGTCGATCTGACCTCTGCGTTTGGACTCTCGACCGTCGCTCTCTCTCCAGTCTGAGAGAGAGAGAAAACAGAGTAGAGAGAGAGGAGAGAGACAAAGGGGAGAAAGAGAGCGAGGGAGAGAGAGAGGAGAAGAGAAAGAGAGTGTGAGTGAGAATGAGAAGAGAGAAAGTCAGACAGGGGAGAGAAACAAGAGGGTAGAGCGAGAGAGAGAGAGAGGAAAGAAGAGAGAAGAAGAACAGACATCTCATTAGTTTAACTGACATAAAACTTTAAGGCAGAAATAGTACTTGCATCTTTAACCTAAACTGCCTCAGTACTTTTGACAGTGTCACTTTAGAGAATAGATTTGGTGAAACTCAGAAAGACAAACTTTAACTTCGGTGGGACTTTGTGTTTAAAGTTTGAGAAACATATTTGAATGAACACTTTGCTTCTTCAGACGGATTAAGAAACCTGATGTGATCTGGTGTGGTTACAGGTGAAGTGCTTTGCTCAAGGACACCACAACCTCATTCAGAAGAGAGTTTGATAAACCAGAATGAACGCGCTTCAGTTCAGTTCAGTTCAGTTCAGGATTATGAGACAGAATTATCACAGTAAAGACGTTTGAGGCTCGTGACCCTCAGAAGAAGTCGTGATGATTCGGACAAAAGACGCAGATTTAAAAAGCTGCTGCGCTGGATAAAAACGGCTCTTTCACACGACCTCGACTCTGAAAGAAGCAGCTCAAACACAAATATAAAGAGAATCATCTGCAAATGTAAGACTGGGCTCTGGTTTTACCTAAAATAAACTCCACAAGAATCTAAAGTGGAAGAAACAGACTTCAGTGAAGGTCTGAACAAAATCTAATCAAAGCTGCGTGTTTTTGGAAAGAATAAAACTGTTTTGAGGCCACAGTTAGTCCACATTTAGTCCACGTTTAAGGCCACAGTTAGTCCACATTTAGTCCACGTTTAAGGCCACAGTTAGTCCACATTTAGTCCACATTTAAGGCCACAGTTAGTCCACGTTTAAGGCCACAGTTAGTCCACATTTAAGGCCACAGTTAGTCCACATTTAAGGCCACAGTTAGTCCACAGTTAGTCCACATTTAGTCCACAGTTAAGGCCACAGTCAGTCCACAGTTAGTCCAACGTTAGTCCATCGTTTCCTCTTTCTTCCTGGTGCATTATGGATGTACAGAGTGTAACAGCAGCAGAGACTCACTAGAGGGCGCTGCAGACGGAGGCAGAGACGCAGCTGCAGGACCCCAGCCTTTCATGTTGTAGGCCGAGACTCGCACGAAGTAAACCTGACCCTGGAAAACACACAAGAGCAAGAGTTTGAACAAAAAACAGGAGAGATGCTTGTGCCAGGTTAGAGCAAAGTTACATTCACTCATCTGGTCAAATCAAGCTCAGTCCACTGTGATCCACGAGCACAAAGCATTACATTTATTTACAGATGATGAAGCTGTTTCTTCTTTATTTTGCGTGCTCATGCAGCAGGTGAACTTCACAATGATGCTCCTGACAAACAGTCACAGTGACGCACAGACAGAACGAGAGAAACGACAAAAAATCTTTTATGAAACTCGTTAATCTGGACACTCCTCCTGAACTCGTAGAGGGAAACATCAGGCTTAAAATCGGGCCAAAACTCCTGTAACGTGCAGCCGGCTTTAGGGCTGTAGTCAACCAAAGAAATTCTTGGTCGACTAAAGACATGTCCATCGACCGATTAGTCGACTAAAAAGGGGGCGTGGCTAAAGCGCTGAAGCTAAAAAAAATATAGTTTGATCTGACAATTTATCTGACGCAAAAAGGCAAAAGTGCAATGGAGTTCATGCAAAAACAACAATTTACACAGAAAATGAATATGACACAGTGTGTTTAGAGTTTAGATTCTGGGCCCGAGCCCGTGCAGGCCCGACAACTACGTGAGAAATGTGGGCCGGCCGGTTCGAGCCAAGACGCAGAGCCGCACTGAACACGTGCGCTTCGCAGATGATTGACAGCCGCGTCAGAACACAGCACAAAACCACCGCAGTGATTAAAAAAGTCAGTTTAAGTGGCCAACTATACGGTGCGAGACTGAGGAGAGAGAGAGAAGACTTGTGAATAAGAGACTGAGTGAGGAGAGAGAGAGAAGACTTGTGAATAAGCGCGGAGCAGGTCAAAGAGAAAGGAGAACGAAAGACAGGGAAGGCACGTCTTTCGTTTCATCCCCTCGGATCAAGTAAAAGGTGAGGAAGAAGCAGAGAGAAAGTGCGCAGTTACGCGCGCGGGAGAAAAGAAGGAACAAGAGGGACGGAGGGAGAGAGAGAGAGAGAGAGAGGGAGGAATGTGCGGTGGAGCAAGCGCGTTTAGCGGCGAGACACACTTACATTAAACATGTTGGACATCATAAGAAGCTTTTTCTGTCATTAAAATGCCACAGTTCAGTGAGTGGGGGGACGGGCTCTCTTCGGGCTCGGGCTTAGGCACAGGTTCCGGTCGGGTTCGGACACGACGTGCGCGGGCTCGGGCTGGGTCGACTCATACAAATTTTGGTCGACTAAAGCCCCATCGACCGATTATCGACTAAACGACTAAAGAACTACAACCCTAGCCGGCTTTAGAGACACATCAACAACAACAACAACTAGTAATTAAGCTACAAATAGAAAACTATTGTAATAAGTTGTGTCTGTGGCTTTGTTTCTCATAATTATTACACAAAAGTAAACAATGACTGTTTACCTCACACTTCAAGTTAACTTCTCCAAACTAACACTAAAATACAGCTCTCAATAAGCATCAACACATCAACAGCAGCCATTACAAAACCATTACACCAATTAAACTGATTAACTGAGCTTTTTAAATATTTATACAAATATATAAAACAAAACCAGTTCAGACCTGCTTCAATTTGTACTTTCAATCAAATTTTAAAACATGTTTGATGAATACAAATCCAAAAAGGTCAAGAGAGTAAAAATAAAATAATGCTGGTTTGTGTTTGAAGTGGTCCGTTAAAACATCACAAGGACAGAGTGGTGTTTTGTGTCTAAATGAACGGATCAGAAACATAAAAGCAGAAGTAATTACAGGAACATAAACCCAGCAGAGTTTCATTCAGACTCAGAGATTACGTAAACCACACAAAAACAAAACATTTAAATCTCTCCTGTCTGCGCTGAAGACACAAACAACACACTAATGTCATCACTGGTGCTTTTAGAGTTTGGGTTAATGCTCTCGCCTCGCAGCCACAAGCTCTCCGGTTCTGGTCTCTCTCTCCTCTTCTCATGTTGATGTTTATTCAGTTTTATTCTAATCTTTATTCTAATTTATTCAGAGTGGTTTGTGTTCGTGGGCGTGAGCGTGAGTTCCACAGCTCCAGACTTTGGACCGGGTCAGGACGGACCAACCAGACGCCGGGCGGACCAGGGAGATCGTCACCATGGTAACCTGTCCTGTAGTAACAACCACCAGCAAAGGCTCCATTCCATCCACTAAACTAGAGTAAGACCGTCGCCGTGGTAACCTGCACTTGAACAACGGGCACTGAAACTTTTGGAATGTGAAAGTTTAAAGCTAAAGCTCACATAACCTGGTCAAATCAGACGGACCAATCACAGCGCAGCATTTGATCCAAAACAAACATGGCTGCGCAACCAAATTATACTAAACTATAAACAGTGCTTCCCAAAGATGTGATCGGGTTCAATTTAGTGTTAAAAAGACCAAATCAGGTGTAATCTCCAAAAACATGGAAACAATTGTATCTCTATATCATCTAAAAAAATAAAAAAATAAAAACAGTTTTAAATGCAAAACAAAGTGATACATTCTGACCATCGAGGAAAAAAAATATCTGCTCATTTTGACCCACCAAGGAAAAGGTTTGGGCTCCCTGTTTAGAGTTTACAGAGATAAGATGTTCATCTTAGTGACCTGGATGAAAATGCGCTGTTTAAATATTTCAGTATAATAATAACAGTGAAGCGGCAGTTCTCTATACGTGATGACGTCACCTCTTCACGCTGCGCGTACGTCCTCACGTAGCGTCAGTGCGTGACCAAGTTCAACCAATCACGTCGCTCGTAGCGCTTGTTACATGCAGACGGCGCTGCTCTCGATCAGAAGCCTGAGGGAAGGATTGAGGACCAGAGACCTGAACCAGCGCAGGGGCAGGACACGTAGGTTGGATATTAAAGAGAATTGTAGCCAGGTTTTCCTGTTGGACTTGAAACGATGGCGAGCTAAGAACTTTGGCTTAGAGCCGAACAGAACCTCAGCTCAGACGCCCTGCTGGTCTGGTAGGAGGCTCTTGTTGCCTTGTCCCCCTCCATCTTCTCACTCGTTCACACACACACACACACACACGAGCCTATGGACAGTTACACAAATGGATAATTAAATCTTGGATGCGTTACACTCTGGCACTTTGGACTTTTGCACTCGCGTTTCATTCCTCGTCCTCTACGTTTGGTTATTCTAATACTGTGTTTTATGTGTGTGAACTGTGTCCAATTTGGCTCTAGGGACAGAACCTCCCTTTGAACAGGGCGGCTCGTCTTTAGGGCGATAGGCGCGATGCACTGCCAACAAAAGAGGAAAAATGAGCGAGGTCTGTAGTTAAAGTTGATCAAAACCGACTAAAACTTGATCAAAAGGCCAATAACATCTTGTCCAATTAGAGGAGCTTATTTTCAGCTGCCGGTACATAGTCCGCCTCTTTTGGTGGATCTCAGCCTGATTTAAATTGCACCCGCTGTTTCCATTCCGTTTATAACAGCTACGACCCCTGAGGCCAAATTTAAACATCAGACACGTTACAACAAAAGGTGGAGATTGTATAATTGTGTATTTTTTGGACTCAGAGTCCATGTCCATGTTTACTGTGGCTCTCAGGCTGGTTTTATTGTCTTAAATATTAACAAATAGAGATGTTATTATAAATATAAAGCCTGCTTATGTATTTTACTGATCTAGATCTTTATTGTATGGTTTTATTGACATAAGTTGGCCACATGACATTTGATTGCACGTGAACGCCACCAAGTGGTGTAAATGAGATTATATTGATTGATCAGACAATATAATATAATTGTGGGCATTGGGTTTTGATACTGGCAATGTATTGACCATAGCACCTCCAAAGAAATTAGTCAAGAGCAGCCACTGCCTTTGAATTAAATTTCCTATATTGAATATTGTATATGATCGATCTATTTCTTAAGAGAAAATACTGCAGACTGTAAATATTGGTTTTCATAACTTTGTTTTTGTTTATTTTCTACTTCATTTAATACATGGGACCAACCACACTTTAATTGTGTGTCTTTGTGTGTTCATTTACTGTACCACTTCCTCCCAGAGTCGAACCTAGCTTCATTACAATAATATTCTGGGTACTCAGCCTTAAAGCAGGTCAGAAGTGTAAAATGTGTGAGTTTAAGTCTCCCGATACACCTCCCTGTATCGATCCATTCATATTGTGTTTGTTTATGAATGTGTCTGTTATTACAAAGATCTGGTCTTTGAAAGGTCTGAGAGAATAGTTTTAGTGATAGTAACAGCCTGGAGCAGAAACAGTGAAAGTGACAGAACGAACAGACGTTTAAACACTTTTCTCCCACTCGCTCATTTTCATAATGTTTCATAATGTGTTTGGTCTGAAATGTGCCCTTTGTCTGCCTCCGTCTGCTCAAATGTCACACACAGACTCTCTCTGCAGAACACGCAGTCTGTCCAGGGACTTGGGCTTTAGGCGGGAGGGACACTCTGATACATGTTTAAATATGTCAATGTGTAATTAACTCTTTTCTGCAGAACACGAGTCTATCCCAGGACTTTGGGCTTTAGGCGGGAGGGACACGCTGGTAAATGTGTTAATATGTCACAATGTTCTAATTAACTCTTTCTCTGCCAATGACGTAAACTTCTGGAGCCTTTCTTTTCAAACAGATTCCAGACCAAATACGTTGGACTAAAAACATAGTTCCAGTGCGTTTTGCAGTGCATTGTGGGACCTGCAGTTACGTGCATCTTATCCACAGGACACGATCGATAATAATCAAATGAAAACATGAAATCATTGTCTGCATTATGGTCCCGGGTAGGGATGCACCGATCCAGCTTTTTCAGTTCCGATACCGATACTTTAGAATTAAGCATCTGCCGATACCGATATCAGACTTTTGATCATAAAGTGTTATTTATACTGCAAGACAAAACTGAACAACTTAAGAAGAAGAGAGAAAGAGAGAAAGAGAGAGAGAGAGAGAAAGAAGAAGAGAGGGAGCATGAGAGGAGAGAGAAAGAGAGAGAACGCGAGCAGAGAAAGAGAGAGAGAGAAAGAGAGAGAGAAAAGAAGAGAGAGAAAGAGAAAAGAGAGAGAGAAGAGAAGAAAGAGAGAGAGAAAGAGAGGAGAGAGAAAGAGAGAGAGCGTGAGGAGAGAGAGGAGAGAGAGGAGAAAGAAGACAGAGAAATAGAGAGAAGAAAGAGAAAAAGAGTGAGAAAGAGAGAGAGCGTGAGGAGAGAAAGAGAGAAGAAAAAGAAACAGAGAGAAAGAGAGAGAACGCGAGGAGAGAGAAAGAGAGAGAAAGAAAGAAAGAATGAAAGAAGAGAGGGCAGAGTAGTAGAGAGAAGAAAGAGAGAAAGAAAAGAAAAAGAGAAGAAAGAAAGAGAGAGAAGAACAAAATGTCAAACATGATGAGACATTCTGGATCAACATCAGACATAAATCAGACTCATTATGTCTAATTAAACACAACTAGGATATCGGCTGAACCGATATCATGGAGCCGATACTCGATCCAGCAACATTTCCTGGATCGGCACCGATATTCGATCCCAGTATCGGATCGGTGCATCTCTAGTCCCGGGGACGCCTGAACCTGCCACATCTCCCAGCTCCAGTCAGAACGTAAAAGTCCAGGAAAAAACCGAAAGATCGTGATCTCAAAATTGAGAGATCGAATCGAAACGAATCGTCAATTATTTGGTGGTGGGTTTTGAATCGAAAGATCGAAAACCGAACTTTTGTCAATAAAAATGTGTAGTTTGGAGCAAAAGTCAATCTTAGAGACAGAATAATGATATAAAGCTTCAAAAAAATCTAATAGATGGGACATAATAAAAGTAGGGGCGGGAATCGATTAAAAAAATTAACTAATTAATCGCAAATCTGAAAAAATTAATCGCGATTAATTTTTGATTTTCGCATACCCTTGTTAAACGCAACTAATCACATTTTTTTCTTCGTTTTGATGTTTTAAATTGTTAATTTAGACTTTTTGAATGAGTCCTACTCATCTATAATTAACCTAAATAGGTCTAATATTTTATACTGAAGCCTTTTGAATTGATTTAGGTTATAATTTATTTTTAAAAAGACACCAAAATAATATACATTCAAAACAATACACGGTCCTTTAATAAGTCCTGCCCCTTTAAGAGGCCCGTTTGTCTCACAGAACGAGCTCATTCATATGAATGAGAGATGGTTCAGATACAAACAAACTGATGTGTGTGGTACGGAGCAGTGGAAGAGCGCAGCATGAGACGGGGGAGTGGCAGGGAAGAACGCCGCACGTGAGAACAAGGCAGGAAAGAGCACGGGAGTACGGGGCGGCCCCGTGGGAGAACGGGACGGTCCGCGTAGGATTGGGATCCGCCGGCACGGCCCGGGAGATGCGGTGGATCACGGCGATTGTGACTCAAAACGGCACGCAGGACGCACGCATGTCACAGCACACGTACAGAAGGAAAGAAAAGGCAGAAGGCGCTTGTCCTGACGCGGTCAGGACAAGCGTTTAGTTTTAGTTTCGTTTATGTTCATGAATGGCATTTTTCATTTGTTTTTGAAAAGGTTAAGCTAAATCGAATCGAAAATCGAGATCGATCATATGAGAAAAAAAAAAGGTGATTATATTTTTTCCCAGATCGCCCGGCCCTACGCTGAACCTTTTCAACTGCACATGAATTATGGCAGTGCGCGCCTTCTCCTTCAGTCTGAATTTAAAGGAATAAAAAGGTAATTGTTAAAGGTGAAGTATCTGATTTTACACACAAACACAACCTTCAGCTCATGTTCATATTACAGGGTTTTCTACATGTAATTGATCATCCACAGCTAAATAAAAGCCGCCACACTTTCAAAGACTAAGGATGTATGGAAGCAGTCCTCTTGGGGAGACTGTTTTCTTTTGTCATCTGTTGTGGTCGTGCCAACGGCTGTGGCAGCGGCAGCTTCTGAACCGGGGTTTCAGGGGTGAACTGTACGAGCTCCGTGCACCTGCGGACCACGTGCGGAGCCGGGGGCTCGCTGCACGTGGGTTCGTGGGCGGGAGTCCCGGTCTGCGCGCGTGGTCGCTCGCTTTTGTGGCCTTTCCTTGTGGGGGCCCGGTTCGGAGGCTGGGGGGGGGGTTGCTTCAGGACAAACTTCCTCGTCTGATGTCATTGCCTTTGGAGTTAACAACTGTGTCACTAGAGCAACTAAGCCTCAGGGTTATTATTAATAATTATATTTTTTTGTTAAATTTAATTTTTTTTTTTTTTTTGTCAACTTTTTCTAAATTGTCTTCAGTGTGTTAATTATAAAAAACTTATTTTTTAAGCTGATAAATGTGTAAAGTTTATCTGCTTTGCTACAACTGTTGACTTGATTTTCTCTGTTTACATGTCAGTTACATTGCTCAGCTTGTTGTGGTTGAATTTGTTATCAAACTCAGTTTTAGCTGTTTATTGAGAGAAAATGTCCTTTCTCTCCATTGACTCTAATGCATCCTTGCCATTAACATTTAGAATGCTGTGAAGTCACCTGCAGAACCTCTATTATGTTAAAAACGTTGTTTAAATAACAATAATAATATAATTTAAAAGCAGGTTTACAATACCCCAAACATCCGCTCATCTACTCAAAAAACCCTAGAGGCTGAGGAAACCCTGTTTTGTTTGCATTATGGCTTAAAAACTTCTTTTACAAACAACACAGTGAAACAGGAGACGACCGCCCAAGCTCAGCCAATCAGAGCACAGCATTCCACTCCTGATTAGAACTAAACATTAGAGAGCACTTTCACCAACTACTTAGTGAACTCAGAGTCTGACTTTAAACCAGAGACAGAGAAGTGTAGTTTTTATAGTTTTTACCGTTGTGAGTCCTGGATGGAGAACTTCAGGCTCTGCAGATTATCCAGAACTGTTTCTCCGGCCAGAAGTGAGAAGTCCTTCACACAGCTCCACTCCACTGCAACAAAACATATGAGATTCTATTAGAACAGGGTTAAAAACAGGCTAAGAAACACCTCCGTTGAGGAAAAAGATTCTGTTAGGACAAGGTTAAATACAGAGATGTGTTCAACCAGCTCCACTCTAGAAAAACACACAAAACAAGATTTCATTGACACAGTTTTGTCTGCACATAGATACACTTTTGTCGTGACCTATTATTTCCTCGTGTAAACTGTAATAATTCTGTTTGTCGCCCTGTGCGAATGGTTTGTCTGTAAAGTTTCCTCCTGTAATTCTCCAAGCTCCTTTGTCCTCGTGTAATTCTCGTGAATGTGTCTGTGTTTAGAAATGAATTCATTAAAATGGGCTGATCTGGGACTTGGTATACGGCCGATTCCAACTCCAAAAAAATGTTGTTTTTTTAAGGTATGTGCAGCTACGATCCTTTTTGATGCCTGGGAATTAAAGTTTAGTGTAAAAAGTGCTCTGTACAGGAAAAGTTCTCAATGTGCTCTGATACTTTGATTGTGCAATGTGCTCTGTTGTTTTTATAAAAAAAAAAATTGAATGACTCTTCAGATTTGAACTGTTCACCTCAAATCATCTTTTTTTCTACGATTAAAAAGATACTAGGGCCCGGCCGATATATCGGTTGGCCGATGTTTTTGGCCGATATGAGTACTTAGACGCCTATCGGTTATCTGCCAAAAATACCGCCGATATTTCTGACGTGTTGTACCTCATTTTAAAGCTTAGATCTTCCAGAATACAACCATTATATTCAATCACCAGTCAGATGAATATGTAGCGCGGTTATTACATTTATCTGTGGAGGTGTTTTATTGTCAGACTGCACCTGAACGCAGCACCAGGCTGACTCTGAGGCAGCGCTGGATTTAAACGCTTTCAACTCTCCGTTACTAACGCAAGAAAAGGAAATAACTTCTTCATTGATGACGCCCGCAACAACAGCAAGGACTTTTATTTCATCAAAGTGTCCGTGTGGAGAAGAGAAAGGACACACGGCTGCAGCTGTCAACAACAAGAGAAGTTGGCTTTCTCACTATTTTCTCGTTTGGAGTTTGGATTAAAATAATTATTTTAGTGACGACTTGGGATCTGAGAAGAGGTTTTATGTGCGGTGAGTGTTGAAAACGTGTTCGCTTTAACTTTCAGTCACTGCGGTTACATGACCAGGGAAATCAGACTAGGCTAGAAAACTGGTCTCTACTTGGTTTTCCCATGAAACCGGTTGGACCAGTGTTGCTCCTGTTTACATGTGAGAGAGTAAACCAGTACCGCGGGAACTAGGGGTGCAGGAGGGGCAATTGCACCCCCTGGTGTGAGCCCTGCCATTTGGTTGTTGGATCTTCTTTAATTTTTAATTTTTTTTGCTTTTCTTGCACATAATCAATAAATTACCACAGTCTAAAACTCTAACTGCATTTCCACCCTTATAAAATGTACATATTGTCCAAATTCGCATTAGTAAAGTGAATAAAAAAGGCAACTTAATCTCCAAAGCCATGTGGCAACACGAGCTGTGTTAACACCGCCGATCCTGCAGAGGGCGCTACGTGCACAGTTTTTGGTTTCACTTTTTTACAGCCGCAGATTCTTTAATATTAAGTTGTAGCTGTACACTGCTGCGTCTTCTGCAAACTTTGACCGGTTATCACTTTATTTATGCGATAGATCTGTTTAACCGCGACAATAAAAGGCTGCTGTGTTTGTTTTTAACACAAATCCTCCGCCGTGGAAAGGACGAGTTCTGAATCACAGCAGTGTTGGACAAACAAAAGTTTCATGGAGTTATTTGTACAGACAGCACCGTGCTTCTGTGCTGTTTTATTTTGTGTTTGGTGCACAACGGTGCAGTTTGCGTGTCTGGAGCGTTTTGGACAAAACAACTCCATCTGTATGGATTATTTTGGCTTTGTTCATCACCTCATCACTCCTTCAGAGCTGCTGCAGCTCAGGTAGCCGATATAGGTTCAGAGTTACAGCGGGAGGTGCCGCAGCAATGAAGTTTACGTGGAATACGGCGGGACAAATCCACGTGTCTCTGGAGGAGTTTGAGGAGTTAGGTCTCTTCTGAGCGGTGAGTAAAGTGATAAAGCGACAGTACATCGCGGGGTGGCTCCCGTGAAAAGCGTCAGGTTGCTGTTTGTTGTTGTTAATGTTCAGTGTGCTAAACGTGATCCGTTGTCGTTATTTACATATGTATGTGGCAAAGTTCCCTGCTCACGACGAGTGTGTGCGTGATTCTAAACAGAAAGCAGAAAACACGTCCTCCTTTCTCTCTGGCTGAGTTTAGACCCCCCCCCCCCCCGGACACACTGCACCCCCCGACAAAATGATGTTCCCGCGGCTATGGAGTAAACCGATTACTCTGGAGAGACTGGTCCTGCTGTATCACATTCACTACTCCAGGATTGACGCTGTAATTTGTTAAATTACTTTAACATTGTTAATATTGTTTATTTTTATTAACTGTCTGTAATACTGTTTGTGAAATGACACACAGTTATTTTTCTGTGACATGTAGAACAGTTTAAACATGTAGAACAGTGTTAAACATGGAGTTAAATGTGAGATTGTGTGTGAAAGGCATTTTATAGTTCTAAAATTCTTAATTTATGGTTGAAAGGTGCAGTGGACAGGGGTTGTGAGCTGCTCAGTTGCATTTGTCCAGCTGCAGACCGATTGTCTGTTTACATGAGTCTGAAATCAGACTACAATCGGTCGGGACCACGTGCGCCAACTGGTTTTCCGAAAACTAGTTTACAGCTCCTGAACAGGTCTGCCCGGGTTAACATGAGCTTTAGAAAACTGGTTTGAATTGGACTAGGCTAGTTATCTGGTTTTCCTGGCTCCATGTAAACAGCCTGAGTGTAACTTGTTGCTCTCTGTAGTTGTGTTGATGATTACTGGACACACATTGACATGTAAATGAGTCATGAAAAGAGGTGTTAATGGTGGTATTTACGCATATTAATTACAGCGGCGTCATGCATATTAATGAGGCTTATCGCACCTTTAGCCTCTGAATTCACTTCAGTTGTACAGGACTACCAAAAATAATGTGATACAAACAAGTTTCAAGCCTTTAAAGTCACTCATAAGAGGCAAAGTAAAACTAAATGTGACTTAAATAAACCCAACTTAAAATCACTAAAGCCAGACAGAGTTTTTTCTACACCTGCTCCTAATAAAAAAGTATTTTCCTAATTATATCGGCTGTCATATCGGCTATCGGCACCCACAGCCTCCTCTATATCGGTATCGGCTCCCTAAAAGCCATATCGGTCGGCCCTAAAACAAACTACGATAACATTCTGTGACTTTGGAAGGTCGAGAAGATGGAAGTTTGGGGAAAGTCTGGACAGAGCTGCAGAGTTTAGATGTTTAGACTTTTTCAGCGTGAATGGATCAAAAGAGAGAGCGTGAATTAACCACATTTACACTGCCACAGCTCAAGTCATTCAAGAGAAAACAAACCCAAGAGACAAGAAACGTGAAGAGTCATGAGTGAAGCAAAAGGTTGAGTCGTATCTGTCGCCGTTTCAGAAGAAAATCTGTAAAAACAAGACAGTTACAGCCAAAACTCACACGACCTGGAGGATTTTAAACTCTACACAGTAGGGATGCACCGATCCAGCTTTTTCAGTTCCGATACCGATCCCGATACTTTGGAATTAAGCATCTGCCGATACCGATATCAACCGATACTTGTGTAACGACTGAAATAGCTCTTTTTTCCTTTTCAAAACATAAGACTTTTGATCATAAAGTGTTATTTATACTGCAAGACACAACTGAACAACTTAAGAAGAGAGAGAGAAAAAGAAGAGAGAGAGAGAAAAGAGAGAAAAGAGAAAAGAAAGAGAGAGAAGAGAAGAAAGAGGAGAAGAAAGAGAGGGGAGAAGAAAGAGAGAAGAGAAGAAAGAGAAGAGAAGAAAAAGAAGAGAAGAAAGAGAGAGAAAGAAGACAGAGAAATAGAGAGAAGAAAGAGAAAAAGAGAGAGAAAGAGAGGGAGAGCAAGAGGAAAGAGAGAGAGCAAGCGGAGAGAAAGAAGAAAGAGAGATAGAGAGGGAAAGAGAGAGTGCGAGGAGAGAAAGAGAGAGAAAGAAAGAAAGAAAGAAGAGAAGGCAGAGTAGTAGAGAGAAGAGAGAATTAGAGAGAAGAAAGAGAGAAAGAAAAGAAAGAGAGAGAGAGAATAAAATGTCAAACATTATGAGACATTCTGGATCAACATCAGACATAAATCAGACTGATATTGGCTGAACCGATATCATGGAGCCGATACTCGATCCAGCAACATTTCCTGGATCGGCACCGATATTCGATCCCAGTATCGGATCGGTGCATCTACTACACACAACCACAGGTAAATATTATATGTGTGAAGAAGACTTTAGACTGGTTTATGTGATTTAAACTCTTATAAACCACAGTCAGACCACAAAATAATCACCAGTGTTTAGTCTGGTCTGAGTTTAAAAACAGCCTCCATCTCTCAAACTATTTCAGGTTTCGAGTCGTTCCAGACAAAAATAGAGGTTTAAAAAGGTGAAAAACACTTGTGTCTGATTTGTCCTCGATGGGTTTTAGTGGAAAAGCTCTTGACGTCGTTTGGAGAAAGAACCAGAGTCAAAGCAGATATTTACAAAGCGCCGGGATCAGTTTAACAACGTGTGAGTGACAGGTCGGCTTCCTGTTGTAATGTTCAGCCTGTCACTGTGGAAAAGCATCGGACTGTCGGACATTTTGTGGCTATGCAGGTCCACTTAAAGTCAAAACACATTTTTATTATTTTGATCATTTGTTCACTGCATGACGGCTCAGCTGTTGAAGTTGTGAATACTTTGAAATACTTGGGTGTCTTTGAAATGAGGTTTTTATTTCATTTTCTTTCAGTTCCAGAAAGAGACTTGTTGCTGCTACATTCCTCCCTGTGTTGGACTATGACATGGGTCCGCAACCTTTCACAGCAAAAGAGCCATACTTGCCTAATTCAAACCAAATCATAGTTGGAAAGAGCCGCAATTGTATTTGGTCTAAGAAAATGTTAAGTTAATTTACTCAATGTTTTACTAAATTAAACACTGAAAACATTGTGTAAATTCACAAATATGTTTTTTGATGGCGAGACAAAACCGTCAGTGCTTCTTTTTGTGCGTTTTACGTCGCGTTTCGGTCGCGTTTTGCGTTTGCGTCGCATTTGCGTCGCGTTTTTGTCGCGTATTAGTCGCGTTTACGTCGCTTTTTCGTGGCGTTTCGGTCGCGCTTTGCGCCACGATTTTGTATCGTTTCGGTTGTGTTTTGGTCGCGTTTCGATCGCGTTTTCGACGCTTTTTCGTCGCGTTTTGCGTCACGTTTCGGTCGTGTTTCGTCGCGTTTTGCGTTGCGTTTGCGTGGCGTTTCATTGCATTTGCATCGCGTTTTCGTCGTGTTTTAGTCGCGTTTACGCCGCTTTTTCGTGGCGTTTCGGTCGCGCTTTGTGTCGCGATTTTGTCTCGTTTCGGTTGCGTTTTGGTCGCGTTTTTGATGCTTTTTCGTCGCGTTTTGCGTCGCGTTTCGGTTGCCTTTCGGTTGCGTTTTGCGTCGCGTTTCGGTCACGTTTCGGTCACGTTTTGCGTCGCGTTTCGGTCGCGTTTTGCGTTTGCGTCGCATTTGCATTTGGTCGCGTTTTGCGTCGCGCTTCGGTCACATTTTGCGTCGCGTTTGCGTGGCGTTTTCATTGCATTTGCATCGCGTTTTCGTCGTATTTACGTTGCTTTTTGTGGCGTTTCGGTCGCGCTTTGCGTCGCGATTTTGTCTCGTTTCGGTCGCGTTTTTGACGCTTTTTCGTCGCGTTTCGGTTGCGTTTTTCGCAGCGTTTCGGTCACGTTTTGCGTCGCGTTTCGGTCGCGTTTTGCGTCGCGTTTTGCGATGCATTTGCGTGGCGTTTTCGTCGCTTTTTCGTTTTGTTTAAATTTGACGAAAAATGACAAAAATGTGACAAAAGCGCCAGCGTTTTTGTCGTTTTGACTCACTTTTGAGTCGCTACAATATGATATGCTACAATAAATATCAGAAGGTGTCACTTCATAAATTGTGTGCCTGTGTTACATCAAAAGGGTTAGAAAATAGTAAGATAATTACTAAATCGGCTGCTGCCACTGGTCGCCATGTTCGTAGTTGGACTTGCTAGAACTCAGATTGAATGACATGTGAGCGATTGCTAAGCCTTAGTATCCCGGATATAAGCAGAGGGGATTTTTCACTGCGAATTTTTATGCTGCGAATTTAGATGGTCGTATTTGAGAGGTCGAAAATTATTTCATAGAAATTTTTACAGGTGAATTTTTAGTTTTGAATTTTTAAACACATTAAAAAGTATACACTGAAAATTCAATGCCTGAAATTCAGATGGAAAAAATTCAAATGCTTTATTTCAGAGTAAAAAAATTCACATTGAAAAATTCGAAGACATTTAAAATTCAAAATCTGATGGCACAAATTATCTTCCATATCTGACATTTTGTGGCTATGCAGGTCCACTCAAAGTCAAAACACATTTTTATTATTTTTATCATTTGTTCACTGCATGACGGCTCAGCTGTTGAAGTTGTGAATACTTTGAAATACTTGGGTGTCTTTGAAATGAGGTTTTTATTTCATTTCTTTCAGTTCCAGAAAGAGACTTGTTGCTGTTGGACTATGGAGACCTTTTGTATAAACCTGCTCCAGCCCAAGCTTTACGTTCACTGGACTCAGTGTTTCACGCCTCTTTGCGCTTTTATCCATCTTATTTCGCCCCGCCACTTTTTCTACCGTTCCACACACAACTCGGAAACGCACTTCCGGTCAGCTGCTCCCTGTACATTTCATTGACGTAAACAGCCAGCTGCAAAATCATATTTTAGGCAAAAATGCTCTGGTCATGTGCACCAACAAATAAGCGAGGCATATTTTCTCTGGATCGCTTGAAAACGACCGTTAAAGTGTTTAAATAATCGTTTACCGGTTGGATCGCCGCGATAGCCGCGGTTAGCCTGTAAGTACATTAGCCACAAACAAACATCAAATGTATTGATCACACACAAGGAATATACACATGCTATAGCTCGTTTGAAAGCTTAGGACCTGTAGAATTCAGTCGCTGGGTTTATTGTCAGTTCATCTAAATGAGATTAATCTACGAGAAAGTGCAGCTAAAACGTTAGCTAGCTACCTTCTTGTTTATCCCTTTTAGCTACACTCTTTTACACAGTTTGTGCCTTTTTTGTCACAGCTGTCGGCTTTACACGTAAAACACATGAGTGTTAAATCACACTGTTAGTGCTGGTGGAATAAATAGTGTTTCAGATGCTCCATAAAGGAGATAAACAACAAGATGAAGGTAGCTGACGCTGTAGCTGCGCTATCTAGTAGGCTAGTCTCATTTAGATACACTGACAGTTACAACAAACCCAGCGACTGAATTCTACAGATCCTAAGCTTTCAAACAAGGTACAGCATGTGTATATGTCTGTGTGTGATCAGTACAACATGTGATGTTTGTTTGTGGCTAATGTAACTTTGGCTAACTGCGGGCTATCGCAGTGACTCGACACAAACGATTATTTAAACACTTTAGATAGATAGATAGATAGATAGATAGATAGATAGATAGATAGATAGATAGATAGATAGATAGATAGATAGATAGATAATACTTTATTGATCCCTCGAGAGGGAAATTCATTCTCTACATTTGACCCATCCTGCAGAGCCTCTGGGGCGTCTGTCAGGAGCAGTGAGCTGCCACTGAACGGCGCTCGGGGACAATCTCCATGATGTTGTGCTTGGCTTCGTCAGGGCCTTAGCTGGAGGAGCAGGTGCAGTTGGAGGTGGAAACCGGAGTGAGAGAACAGATGACAGTCTGGTGCACGTGGACCAAGTAGATTCTGTAGACACATCACAGTCAGGTGCAGGTGGAGCAAGTGAACTTCTGTTGTTTCAGTCGGTGATAAGACCATCTCCACAAAATCTTCCTCTGCAAAAGCTTCGGCTGCAGCAGATGTAAAAGTTCTGTAGCATTTCAGAAGTCCAAAGCCAGCAAAGTTAGCTTTCATAACTTCATGTACCATCTCCATGGTAACAAGACAAACAAACAACTCCATTCACAGAATCCTTGTGTCTGTTGAACATCACAGGGTGAATTAAATCCCAAGAATCAAACTATTTTCACTGCAACGTCCTCTGCTGCTTCAGGTGTGAAAGTCTGCCATTTTAGAAGTCCAAAGCTAGCGTAGGTAGCATTAGCTTTTGCATGGTCTCCATGGTAACAAGAAAAACAGATGTCTTCTTTTCACAAATCTGACAATACTTATCTCATATTTGTTGAAACATCAGAGGCCACACGTCTTAGTTGGTTGAAGTCCACAGTTGTCGTGCCAAAAACTGAGCTAAAAACCAAAAAAGTTTCAAAAAGTGCTCAGTGCCTCCAGAGAGACAGCAGAGAGCAGCCAACCACTCCATTCAAAAGATGCATTTAACGATCCAGAGACAATATGCCTCGCTTGTTTGTTGGTGCACATGACTGTAGCGTATTTGGAAAAATTAACCTGAAATATGATTTTGTCCAAGTTCTTCTCATTGTTTACTTCAATGTAATGAACGGGGGAGGAGCTGACCGGAAGTGCGTTTCCGAGACCTGTGTGTAACGGTAGAAAAGTGGGCGGGGCCAAAAAGATGGATAACAAACTGTGGTGCACGGACCCATCACTGTGACCTGAACTCTCATGTTGGACGTCCTGCTTTAGCCACGCGGCGACTCACGTGTGTATCTTCAGACCTTGATGTTCCCAATGTTAGAACTGAAAAGGGAAAAATGTCTTTCCAGTATTAGGATTAGATTGGATTGGTTTTTAAACTCCAAACTGTCTTCTGAAAGACCTGGAAATGCAATCATTAACCTGTAACGTCTTTTCTGTTTATTTTAAAATGAAAGTCTGTGGCTGTGTCCGAATGTGAGCCCTAACTACTATATAGTGCACTATTCAGGGTCACGCCATTTTGTAGTGGTGTCCGAATGTTCAGCAGGTAAAAAAGTAGTGCACTCAAAAAATCCCACAATGCATCTGTAACAGTAGTGAGCATCGATGGTCACTAGAACGGTCAATATGGACCACAATTCATTGCGAGAATCAGAAAAAACAACACGGACAGCATCAGGTCTTTAACTGTAAACAACACGACTGAAGTAAAGACGTTAATGAGCCGCTTGAACTCACTGTTGAGTCGGAGAATAAACAAAACCCACGTAACTGAAGCTGTTAGCCGTGAAGATGCAAATGTTAGCTGCTAACCTTAGTTGGGGCTGTAAAAGAGGAATTATCCAGTCCGTTTGCGGTTAAATGTACTGTCCAAGATAAACCAGACTTGTATTATGATTAGTCGTCCATAAACATGTGCGTGCCAGACGGACCTGGTCAGTATTTATTACAAAAGTTCATTTTTATCGGACTTTTTTTGCCGACCGTTACATTAACAAGGGGAGAGGCACGTGACCCGCGTCAGCTGAAAATAGTGTGCTCCCTGTCCGAAAGACCAGATGAATGAGTGCGCTGACTAGTCCACTAAACAGGGCAGGACTATATAGTAATTGAGTGGATAGGGAACGAGTGTATACATTCGGACACAGCATGTGTCTTGGGTTGTGTTGTTGGAGCTCTTGGCCAGAAGAGATCTCCGAATCTCAATGGGACTTTCCTGGTTAAATAAAATAAAATAAACAATAAAAGCGTCTAAATAACAAACACATGCTTTATTTCAAGTGTATTTTTGGTAAAAGATTGTTATTTGTGGCTTTTATATAATATAATATATAATTCACACTTAAAAACATCAGGAAAACAATATAACTGTATGCTTGCGTGCGTTACCAGGGAAACCACCTCTCACTGCTTCAGAATGTGGTGAGACGTCGCCAGTCGCCGTAGAAACGAAGCGGAATGCAACGCTCGATCCTGATTGGCCGGAGCGCATTCTGTCGCTCTTTGTGACATCAGAGCAAAACGGAACCAAAGCTCAGTTCACGTCAGGACAGCGGAGGAGGCAGACGGATAAACAGATCTCTCCAACGAGAAGCGATAATAGCCCGATTTAACCACTGATACGAGTGACCAGACAGATTTAGTTTCACCAACATTAGGTATTTAAACATGAGCTCATTCCAAACACTTGTAGCGGGCTTGGACGCTCTGCTTTCGTCCAACGCCACACTGCGACAGATGATTTTTCAAAGTTCTTGCGACGAGGCTAAAAACCTGGCCCTCTTAGCGGCGTTTCGAAGCGCCGCGGAAGAAAACCAAGTCCTGCAGGATCAGTGGTCTCACGCCAAAACACACAAGAGCAAGTCCTGCAGGATCAGTGGTCTCACGCCAAAAACACACAAGAGCAAGTCCTGCAGGATCAGTGGTCTCACGCAAAACACACAAGAGCAAGTCCTGCAGGATCAGTGGTCTCACGCAAAAACACACAGAGCAAAACAACGGGACGCCAGTGAGAATCAGGATCAAATGTGCGAAACCGCCTGTGTGCAACGTCCAATCACAGGAGAGAGATTCACGAGAGGAAAAAGAAGAAGAGGAGGAAGCAGCCGGCGAGGCACTGGTTGAGTTAGCGGCTGAAAAGGATCACGTCCAGACAGAAATCCAACGAATTATGAAGGAATGTGAAGAGTTAATGAGGAAAAAAGACGAAGCAGACCCACGCGTCGAGAAACGGAATCGACTTCAAGCGGAGGTAGCGGCCCTGAATGAGCAGAGAAAGCTTTTAGAAGAGAAGCACGAGCAGCTGAAGACGGCTCAGGACGACTCGGAAGAACACTGCACTCGACTGCAAGAAAAAGCGGATCGCGTTCGGACGGAAAACGAGGAGATTCAGGAGAAGTCTGAGGAGCTGCGCAATAGACAGCAAGAGATGATGGACAAGTGTCAAAAGAAGCAGGAGGAACTGGACCGACTGGAAGAGCAGAACGTAGATTTGACTCGGGAGTTTGAGGAGTTACGTTCAGTCGTGCGAAAAGACGACACGAGCAAACGCTTTGCTCTTTTGACAGAAGAAGTCGAGCAAGTTCAGACGCACAACGACGCGCTAACTGAGGAATGCCAGGAGCTGCGTGAGGTAATTCAGAAAAACGAAGAGATGGGTCTAGAATGTGTAAAGATGGAGCAGGAACTGGGCAAACACAAACAGAAGAAAGTGAGTTTGTTAGAGGAAAAGGCAAAACTAAAACCCAAATGCCTAAAGAGGACATGGAGCAGAGATACGTCCAGCTGAAAACTGAAAGAGACCAGGTACACCAAGACAGTCAGGAACTGGAGGGCCAAATTGACGACATGACTCGTAAACTGGCTCAAGAGGCGGATTGGAAAGGAAAATGCAAGACCATGGAAGGGTCGAAAGCTGCTTTAGAACAACACAACCAGCTTCTGGAAAAACATCTGTCCATCGTACTCAAACAGCTTGAGAAGGAGAAGCTTCAAGAGGCTGTATACAGAGAGAAGGCGGAGAAGATGGAGAAGATGAAAACGACCAATCAGGAGACACGGGAACTAATCAATTTATTGTCAGAGGAATTGATCGAGCTCAAATCAAAAAACGAGCATTATTGTCATTTAGATACAGATAAACGTGAGCTGAAGGCCTGGACAGAAGCTTTGCAGAAGAAGCAAGTGAAGCTGGAGAAAGAACTGGCCAGTATCAACATCACTGAGGAGCAGATTGAGAGAGTGAGATCAGACCGGAGCGCTCTGAGGCTTGAAGCCGTGCAGTTGAACAAACAAGTGTTGAAACTGTGCAATCACATCGACCAAAAGAAGATGCTCAAAGCTCAGTTCAAGTATCTAAAGTCTGATAAGCCTTATGTGGCGAGAAGACGAAACGCCATGAGGGAACAATACGAGGCCTTGAACCGCTGCGACGCAAAGAGGGCTGTGGACGAGTATCTGACCCAAATAAGAGAGTGCGAGGACGAAATCAAAGACCTGGATCAAGAAAGTCAGACTTTTGTGTCGCAGTGTGAGGAGTCGTTCGTGTCTGCGCGCAGTCACGATGTGATTAAGAGCACCAGGGACATGAAGACAAGAGAACTCGAACAGAAGAAGCAGCTCAACGCAGAAGCAAAGCGTAAAATCCAAACGGCAGAAGGACAAGAACAGCAAGAACAAGAGAGAGAAGGAACCCAACCAGAGAGAGACTGAACCCAACAAGAGAGAGAGAAAACCCAGCAGCAGAAGGACAAGAGAGAGAAGGAACCCAACCAGAGAGAGACTGAACCCAGCAAGACAGAGATGGACAACGACAGAGACAGACGGAACCCAGCAGCAGAAGGACAAGAGAGACAAGGAACCCAACCAGAGAGAGACTGAACCCAACAAGAGACAGACGGAACCCAGCAGCAGAGGGACAAGAGAGAGAAGGAACCCAACCAGAGAGAGACTGAACCCAACAAGAGACAGACGGAACCCAGCAGCAGAAGGACAAGAGAGAGAAGGAACCCAACCAGAGAGAGACTGAACCCAACAAGAGACAGACGGAACCCAGCAGCAGAAGGACAACAGCAACAGGACAGAGACTGAACATCGCCGGGCGACGTGATCAGGTAAGTACACTTAGATTTACACCTTACACAGTCTTAACGAGGCCCTAGTTCGGGCTTTATTAAGGCTAGTTAAGGTCTAGTTCTTTGTAACAGTGGTTATCAATCGGTTCAAGACCAGTTGAAAACCACTCACACTTTTTACTGAATGATTGTTGTACTATTTTATGTATTTGTAAATGTTTGTAAATGTATTTTTTGTTTGATGTGACTCGACCAGGTGAATTTCGGACTTTAGGCGCATTCACAAGAGTTTCTGACACGAGACTTTTGGAACAGTTCAAAGTCTGTGTCTAAACTGAGGATGCTCGCGGTTAAGCGCTGGATCAATGGATTCATCGATTAACCGACTAAAGACTGAAGCTTTGTCTGGTTATAACTGCTGCGTTTGTCATGATAAACTGTTCTTTCATCAGAGGAAAAAATAAAGGTTACTTAAACCCCAACGTTGATCTCGTGTCATAACTACAGTCAGTTTGAGACATTAGTATTGTTTTATTTCTATTTAGTGACCACAGTGTTAGTTTTACCTTTGTACACTTAAGGAAAAAAGAAACGCAACATTTATATATTTGTAAAACTGTGTTCCATCCTGATGTGAGTCCATGTTGGGCTGATACAGACTTGACTGATTGTGAGAACCATAAAGAGTGCATTACAGGTGGTTTATGACTTTTACCGCTGGTTAACTGTGCTCAAGTCTTCTCTATAAAAGGCACCAGAATGAAGCCAAAAACACACGTTTGTCTCAACCAGAGAGGGATGGAGCTATGGACGCTGTTGTCTTGTGTCTCCACCGCTCTACCATTAGTCGTCTTGTTCCTCTAACGACCGCCCTCGTACTGGTGGCCCCCGTGTAACGACCGCCCTCGTACTGGTGGCCCCCGTGTAACCACCGCCTCGTACTGGTGGCCCCCGTGTAACGACCGCCCTCGTACTGGTGGCCCCCGTGTAACCACCGCCCTCGTACTGGTGGCCCCCCGTGTAACGACCGCCCTCGTACTGGTGCCCCCCGTGTAACGACCGCTGCACAAGACCAACCACAGCCCAGACCATTGGGACACACCACAGGCCAGTGTCTCCAGAACCATCCGTAATCTCCTCCGCGCTGACGATATTCCACCATATGGGCCACATGTTGGATCAGTGCTTAGAGCTCGGGTCGAATGGTGCTGAACATCGTCGTTGGACTTTGCAGAGCTGGTCCAAGTCATGTTCAGTGACGAAAAATCTTCCAGTGCTTCAGAGCAGATGGATGAGATCAGGTGAACAGGAGAGGCTGAACCTTGTGTGTGCCAAGTGAACCAGTGGGTTGGTCCCAGTGTCATGGTTTGGACAGACATGTCGGCAAATCACCGGACAGACCTGGTTTTCATCGAAGGAAACCTCCATGGTCTCTTATCGGGATGAGATCCTGAGGTCTGTGGTGCTCCCTTTTCTGGACCAAGTTGGGGCGGGAGCTCTGTTCCAGCACGACAATGCCATGAGTCTGGACTTAAATCCCATTGAAAATGTCTGGATCTGCTCAGTGTGTGTGTCACCGACGTGAACATCCTCCTGAAACTCAGCAGCAGCTGAAGAATGGATGAACTCAGACTCTACTGCTGATGGATCCATGAGGCTGAATAACCTCTGTCCAGGGCCAACGGGGGTCAGTGAACTATTGACAGTCTGATGAAACTCTGTCACTTTTGGTTTGGGGGATGCTCTATTGTTTGGTTGTGTTATTGGACTGAAAATGTGTAAACGCCACAAGAGTTGGTCTGAGGATTAGAAATGGATGTAGGGTTCATATGAAACAGGCAGATCTCAAAAATAAAATGATTCTGCCCCCAAAACTCAAAAACTGAGTGTTGCGTTTCTTTTTTCCTTGAGTGTAGATAAAAGAATACTTTGTATTTGGGGACCACAGTCAGTTTTACTTTATACTTTATTTATTTATTCCTCTTGAGTGATGACACGTGTTAGTTTTACCTTTATATTTAGTGACCACAGTGTTGTTGAGGCTGTGAGGTTCCTGGAAGCTCACGTTCAGACTCGTGCTGCTGCTCACACTCAGACGGACCATCGTGGGAGCTTCAGGAGGACCTGGGCACATAAACACAAACACACAGAGTTTAAAAATACACAAACACTTGGTTAAAAAACACAGAAACACACACTGGGTTAAAAAACATTCACAGTGTCGAGCTGGACTGTGATGTGGCCTAAAACTATTATCACCACGCAATCCTCGAGCACAAAAGATTAGGAATTATTTTAACAGGTTGGCTGGGAAACTTCTTTGAATAAAACAAAACCACAGTCTGCTCTCAGCTGTTTGGATCAGGTCTGAACTGGTCTATGTTTTTCTTTGTGTTTTTCACCTGAATGTCACTTTTAAGGGTCGTAGGTGGAGTTTCATTCACAAATGTTGATTTAGCAGCAGAACTTTAGTTTTCTCACAGATAAACTCTTGGACTTACTGACAACTTTGAGCTTTTTTCTACTGTTTGTGTCGATGAGCGGAGACTCTTTCTACAGGTCGAGTGCTCGCATCGCTCGTGTTGAGAAACAAATAATCCCTCTAACCCTGTCTTTATCGTATTTATGAACTTTTATAACATCCCACCTATCCCTAACCCTAATCCTGGATGTACACAGACTACGAGGCGGGTGCGGGTCGGGACACGTGCGGGTTTCTTGCAAAGTGTTACACCAGATGCGATCACTGTGGTCCGGTTTTGTCCAAAGCCACGTGGATTCACAATTGAAAGCTGCATCAGACCACTGCGGTCTCCGGGAAAAATAGACTTCATGCGGATTCTTTCCGCAGACCTAACTCATGTTCTTGTTGGTTTTACTCACGTGCGTGTTGAAAGCCGGTCTTCATGCGCGCGTACAGACGGTTTTACTCACATTCTTGTTGGTTTAACTCACGTGCGTGTTGAAGGCCGGTCTTCATGCGCGCGTACAGTCTGTTTAACTCATGTTCGTGTTAGTTTTACTCACGTGCGTGTTGTTAGAATGTAGTTTGACTCACGTGCGTGTTGAAAGCCGGTCTTCATGCGCGCGTACAGGCGGTTTTACTCACGTTCTTGTCGGTTTTACTCATGTTCTTGTCGGTTTTACTCACGTGCGTGTTGTATGAGTGTAGTTTAACTCACATGCGTGTTGGTTTTACTCACGTGCATGTTGTATGAGTGTAGTTTAACTCACGTGCGTGTTGTTAGAGTGTAGTTTAACTCACGTGCGTGTTGTTAGAGTGTAGTTTTACTCACGTGCGTGTTGGAAGCCGGTCTTCATGCGCGCGTACAGTTGGTTTTACTCACTCGTGTGTTAGTTTTACTCACGTGCGTGTTAGTTTACTCACGTGCGTGTTGGTTTTACTCACGTGCGTGTTGTTAGAGTGTAGTTTTACTCACATGCGTGTTGTTAGAGTGTAGTTTAACTCACGTGCGTGTTGTTAGAGTGTAGTTTAACTCACATGCGTGCTGGAAACCGGTCTTCATGCGCGCGTACTGTCGGTTTATGTTCTTGTCGGTTTTGTCGGTTTTACTCACGTGCGTGTTGTTAGAGTGTAGTTTAACTCACGTGCGTGTTGTTAGAGTGTAGTTTAACTCACGTGCGTGTTGTATGAGTGCAGTTTAACTCACGTGCGTGTTGAAAGCCGGTCTTCATGCGCGCGTAGAGTTGGTTTTACTCACTCGTGTGTTAGTTTAACTCACGTGCGTGTTGTTAGAGTGTAGTTTAACTCACGTGCGTGTTGGAAGCCGGTCTTCATGCGCGCGTACAGTCGGTTTTACTCACTCGTGTGTTAGTTTTACTCACGTGCGTGTTGAAAGCCGGTCTTCATGCGCGCGTACAGGCGGCTCCTCCACTCCCAGCTCCTCAGGGCCTTGTTGTTGTGACAGGCGTCCAGAGAAAGTCCTTCTCTTTGGGCCTGAGCCGCCAGTTCAGTCGCTCTGCGCTCGGCCTCGTGGACCAGAGACGAGAGGTGAGCTTCACGAGACTCCACCGACGAGACTGAGGAGAGAGAGAGCAGGAATTATAACAAATACAAACCAGGAGACTGAGGAGAGAGAGAGAATCAGAATAAAAACAAACACCCTGAATACAGTTTGGAGACACTATCATGCTACGCCAGAGGTGATCAACCCGAGGCCTCCACACATTCTCTCTCTCTCAGCTCCGTGCGACTGTCAGTGCAGCGTCACAGCAGAGCTATTTAACAGGCAGATTGTTTTTTTTGAGAAGCATTTCAATATATTCTGTGAAACTGGAGCTTCATATTGATCTTTATTTTGTGCAAATCCGCCTTATATCCACCGAGATAAAGTCCAAAGTCCAAAACTTTTGCCTGAATGTGACATAACAGACACTAACCTTACAAAAGCAGCAGCACCTGTCTTCCCTGCTCTGATCACTCAGGACAGTCCTGTCAGGTCCAGTCAGTCTGCCTGACGCTCCTAAAGCCCAGTTTTACAGGGCAAAATTATATTTTTGTTTATTTAACTGCCTCATGTCATTTTAATTACATTAAAATGGCATCAAACAATAGAATTTAAAACTCACCAAAATACAGGAAATTGCATTAACACTAGAACCGCCAGCCACGGTCAAAATGACCGTTTCATACTTACATAATTGATTACTATTAATTAAACAAAATGTATCCCCTAAAGCTTTGTGACTTTTAATTTCAAAGTGTTTTTTATAATTTACGACGTTTGTTTAGTTCAATAAAAGCATACACACTGTTTTATGACGTTCTTTTACACCTCCGTCCTCTGCCTGCGCTGCCTCTGCCATAAGGTTACAGTGTTCCTTTGGCGCGAATGCGGTCCTCTCGCTTACGTCATTTCGCGGGTTCCCTCCCGCCACTAAATGTATCTTTTTGGTTGCTATTGGAAACATCAAACTATTTAGGTAAGTGTGTGTTTATTTGTCAGTGTGAGGAGACAAAGGAGAGAGAGAATCGTCATTACCAGCCATTCAAACAAGCGTGATTCAGAATGAAACGGACCAGGGAAACGAACCCTACCGCTGGCATTTGGCTTTATTTTACGAAATAAATGAGGTAGAGTCCGATGGAGGTGAGTTCTCTGATTTTAATGTGGGTTCAAGTGATGAAAATAACCCACTGGATAAAGAGCCGGGGAGAAGGCAGGGCGCGGAGGTCCCGAGATGCACGTGTGTTTTTTTTTTTTTTCTAGCTATTATTGCCCCTAAAAATATAAAAGCTAATAATAATAATAATAATAATAATAATAATGATAATTTAATATACTTTTTATTTTATTATTTGTTTGTTATTGGCTATATATATATATATATATATAATATATATATATATATATATATATATTATTATTAGGCTATTATTTAGACAATAGTCTACTGCTAGGAGTTTTGAAAAAGCAGACAACGAATGTTTTTGAGTGGAGACAGTGCGTACTCTTTTGGTCAATTATTCTCATTGATTGAACTCAGATTTCGTAAGCTACTACAGCCTACAAACATACTTACTTTCCTGGATAAAATAAGATGTAGGCCTATTAATTTAAACCTAAATATGAGCTGCAGATTCCTAAGAAACCCCGACGCGCGTCTAACACGTGCGTCTCAAAAAGAGCGCTCTACCCGGTCCGTGGATTTGCCTCTCCCAGTGTCAGAGCATGACGATAGTGGCCTATGCGAACGACAGAGCTGTGCAAAGCGAGAAAACAGTGGTCTGGTGCGCATCAGACCACCGCCAGACAGAGCGCGTGTCTTCTCAACGCCTGGGCGTAAATTTAATCCCAGGCCTGACATAGCCTAACAAATTCTTAGGCCTCAATTGAAATAAATCACTGACAATGTTTGTAGTCTTTCTAAGGTTTATGAAGCATGTGTATAATGAATTACAAATCTGCAATAATCTAATCAAGACGAAAAGGCCTATAATTTCAGGATCTAACAAACTATAACGAGTCCAGATGTTGACGCGCGTCATTCATAAAAATGACAAAAGCCTCTCGTTTGCATCACTAGGCTACAAGATATTTTAGATTATATTAGATTATAGCCTACAGTTTGAGTAATTTACTAATTAATAATTGATTTAGCCTAAAGATTTGTTAAGGTTTCAAAAAGGCTTAATTTCTTTCTGTGAAGTTGAGCACGAGTTCGGAGTGCTCCGCCTCTTCTCAACACCCGCGCTGTAGGCCTATGATCTAATGGTCTAAATGAATAAACAGGCCTGCTATTTTACAAAGTTGCAAATAAAATGTGTAAAGACGTTGTTTCTCACAAATACAGCCTACAGAAATAGCTGAAAGATTTTATTTATCAGCGGCAATGCAATAATGCGACGTGACAACATTTTTGAAACTGCAGCACGTTTGAGTTTATAAATGATTTGGGGGCAATAACTGCATTTTGTTAGCATTCATAATTAGTAATAACGTTAATTATAGAATGTTTGTTGATTTCAGAACAGTTAATTAATAAAATATATACACAATTATTCATAAATGTACGCGATATTGAAATTAGCATATGACGGTCATAATGACCGCTGCCTGGCGGTTGCAGGGAAGTTTAGAACGCGGCAGTCCTAGTGTTAAATTCTTTGAAATTGAAATATATTTATATTTAAAAGCCTTAACAGCTCTAAATGTCTTTATGTAAATTTAAATTACATTAAAAAATTTTGAGTGGGAGAGCGTGTGTGTGTGTGGGGGGGCGAGATTTAAAATCTCACCAACAGAGCTGAATGGATGTAAATACGTTTTTTTCTTTGGTTGCTCTTGTTTATGTCGTTAAATATTTATAATTAAAATCCTTGGTTTTCGTCGCTGAACAAACGTCGTTTCTCCTGAAGCTGCGTCCTCCAGTCGGAAAGAACATGAGTACAAGGACGAGTGACGGAGGAGAAGAGAGAGAGAGAACATGAGTGTGTGGAAACGCTCTGTACAAGGACGAAGTGAGGGAAGAGAAGAAAAGGAGAGAAGGAGAGGAAAGAGAAGAAAGAGAGAGAGAGAAAGAGAGAGAGAGGAGTAGTACAAGGACAAGTGACAGAAGAGAAGAAGAGAAGAGGGGAGGAGGAGAGAAGGAGAGAGAGAACATGAGTGTGTGGAAACGCTCTGTACAAGGACGAAGTGAGGGAAGAGAAGAAAGAGAAGAAAAGAGAGAGGGGAGAGAGAGAAAGAGAGAGAGGAGGAAAGAACATGAGTGTGTGAAAACGCTTTGTACAAGGATGAGCAACAAAAGAGAGGAGAGAATGAGAAAAGAGAGAGAGAGAAGAGAGAGAGAGAGAAAGAAGGAAAAAAGAGAGGGGAGAAGAGAGAGAGAGAGAGAGGAGGAGGAGGAGGAGGAGAGGAGAGAGAGGAGAGAGAGAGAGAGAGAGAGAGAGAGAGAAGAAGAGAGAGAGAGAGACAGCGGTGAGGAAGAAGGGAGTAGAATAGAATGATGGGAAAGAGGAGTAAAGAATAGTGAAGGAGAAAGAGGAGTAGGAGAATAGGAAGAGAGTAGGTGAGAGAAGAAGAGAGGAAGGCAGGAAGGAAGAGAGAGGAGAATAGGAGGGGGCGAGAAGAAGAGGACTGAGAAGCAGGAGAGTGGTGAGAGAGGGATGGAGGGAGGAAAAGAGAGAAGAAGAGGAGGAAAGAACAGGTGAGAGAAGAGAGTAAATGGAGAGAGGTAAGAGAATAGAGGAGAGAGAATGGTGGGAGGG